>VZTN01022781.1:32458-78926 GCA_013400515.1 Erpornis zantholeuca | reverse complement strand
CATTAATTCTGCATGGTATCATTTTTAAACCATAAGGGTCTGAGGAGATTTTTTGGGGAGGAAGAGAAAGAAAGGAGACTAAGTACTAAATTAGAAATTATTACCTAAAAAAAATTCTCCCAACAAGAGGAAGAGGAAGTATATAAGACAATTACAACTTGCATTTTCCTACCACTGGATTAATGCATAAATGAGGATTTTTAAATTGCTCTTTCCTCCTGTTTGACTACACCTATCGAGAGTTCATTTTTGAATCAGCTGCAGCTAAAAAAGCCTACAGTATTCCATGAAGTGTGCAGCAAGATATCTTAGTCTTCATTTTTAATGTTTCAGCTCAGCCTTAACTTCAGCTCTCAACAGCCCAGCACCAATCTGTAGGAGCTAGTATGGTAAAATCCCCACTGCTGCACATACAGCTGTGTCTGGCTTTTCTCAACCATCTTTGGTCTCTGACAGTTTGAATCAGTTATTTCCTGTCAGATAATTTTCTTAGTTTCTGCATTACTTTTCTTTGGTATTGATTACTGTATCTCCAAAGAAAAGGACCTGGCAGACCAATAGCGGGGATGGCACGGGATCCCATCATTAGTGCTAATCCAGATCCTGCCCAAATTTTACAGCAAGTTTAAGACAAGGATCTAACCTTGAGAGTATGCTGGGTTTCCAGGACATTCACTGGTTGAAGCAAAACATGCAGAAGCTTTGTAAGAGTTCCAAAATACCAAATCACTCTCCACTTGGGAAGTGTACAAGGTATGCAAGTCTAGACAAAATAAAACGAGACCATGTGCATTTTATATCTGCTTCCTTACCACCCTTAGGTCAATGACCCAAGGACTCAATGCAGCTTTTCTTCCAGATCTTGAAGTCTGCTTTTCTCCTGTGTAGACAGTTTCTCTATTCCTCATCTGGTTACATAAAAACTCAAAATCCTGCTACAAAAGCCAGCCTTTATTCCTCTCAAATGTGCAAACCCTTCATATCTCTGTCTTCACAAAGTCTCCATTCCTCTATTAAAATTCCTCATGCTCAGTCTTCTAAATGTCATTACTACCAGTAAGCAGAAGTGGCTTTTTTTTGGACACAACCATGGTGTTACCTTGAACCATTCCCATCTGACAGAGTCTTGTCATGGTATAATGACCTCCCCTGTCACTGGCCAGGGAGATACAAGACTGAGCCCTGACAGCAGATGGCTGATTCACACACACCGACGCTCAGCGACTCAACAATGATATGATCACGCTTAGCCCATAAATTATGAAAACAGCAATTCTATGAAGCATGACCTAAAATTTCAAGGGACTGAAGTATTTCCAAGTCTGAACTTCAGATCTGGGTCAAAAAGGTGTCAGCTGTGGATCTGCAGAATTTTAATCATCTCATCAGTCTGTAGCTCTCTCTCTCTCACAAATATATGGTGTTTGTAAGGCCCACAGGCATGCTTCCTGACACTGAGGCAGGACTCTGCCACAGAGGGCTGGATGGGCCACAAAAATACTCACTCCTTCTGCAAAGTGTGTGAGAAACTCTTGTAGGGTCAAGACAGAGTAAATCAGTGTCTGTCAGATTTTCCTGAGTGTGCACTTGGGCACAAAACAGACTTATTAAAATTTTTATTTATTTAGTGTTGGCAATTTAGTCCTATAGTTATAGTAGATAAAATTAGTTATAGTAGATAAAAAAGATAAAATGGAAAGAGCACACTAGTTCTGCAACAATTATTGTGGGCCTTCAGGCTTGGCTATCTATGGTCAGCATTTGTCACAATGTCATGCAGCAAAAGAAAGGGTGACAAAAAAATACCTGAAGGGTACTCTATAGCCACAAAGAGCAAATCTTTATTTATACTAGCCCAAAAGTAAGCAGAGTTTATATTAAACAAGTGCACCCTCAGTTGAATGTAAGCATTTGAGATCTCTTACTTCTTCAGTGCATATCCTAAACAACAGGTTATTGAGTTAGTCTTCTTTGCAGCTCCCTCAGGGTCTCTCAAACCACACCATATTTTAAATGTATGTGTCAATCAATGCTGCTTGAGTCATTTGACTTTATAGTTCACTAGCTAGGATCTCATTTTCAAGTAATTTTACTCATTAGGCAGAACAGAAACATTAACTGGGTATTAACACATCCATGCAAGTAATTACCAATATGCTGGCTATTGTGGGCATCTCCCTTCTCTTTCCTCTTCCTTCCCCACCTCTTTCATCTAAGAGAATTGCTCGAAACCAGTACATTTCCACAAAATATACAAGGGTTGACAAATCAAAATATTTTAACATCTAAAAATACTAGTAAGGTTTAGCTATAGAAATATATATGGATATGTATCTATACAAACACATCAACACCTAAAATACGTATCCAAAAGCTGATGATGTTGTGGTGTAGTACGGTTAAAATGTTACTAGAATGTGATTAATTTGACCAAACTGTTCCTCTACTGGAAAAAGATTGGTTTGAATTACATTTACCTTTCTCAAAGTGTTTTAGAAAGAAGTCTTGTCTAGTTTAAACTCATCCAATGCAACATGACGATATCCTTGAAGTCCAGAGAGTCAGGAGGGTCTTCCTTTTCCTTCTAGTTGTGAATATTGAGTGAGACCTACAAAAAAAAAATGGGGGAAGAAGTTTGGTAGGCAATCCTTTATCTTTTCAATGGGTCACTATTTTCAAAATTGTTACAGAAAATGGCCCTGACTGCAGAAGTTCAATCAATCAACCAAACAATCACTATTTGGTTTCCAGAAAGAATTCAAAGCAGATTTCTATCTCTCTCTTCACTGTCTTAAACATGAAGATATTAGAGTGAAAGGTGCGATTTCCTCTCCTTATTAAAAAAAAAAAAAAAACCCAACCTTGCAATTAACAGTTTGCATTTTCTGCTATAAATTTAAATTTACCATCAGGGAATTTGTAGTTTTTTGTTAGAGCCTACCAAAGATAAAGGTTACACTCTCTCTGCTATGAAGTGCTAATACACTTCACAAAGCCCGTAGCAACTCCTGAAACAGAACCAAAACCATGAAAAACATAAAATACCCTTTTCTCCTACTAGACACTTCAATTAATCAACAGCTATTGGTGAATAAGTACTCGGCAGCCTTGTTGAATAAGCATGTTCTAGTCTAGAAATAGCTGTGAGAAGTTCACCAAATTTTATTCTCTGCATAGTCCTGCTACCCCTGGAGTTTCCACTTTTCTAGGGAACATCACTTTTTTCAGGATAGCTTGTTGAGCCCATAATTTTGCAGATACTCATTGGGTATAGTACCAGCCCAATCTTTCTAGTTCTTTCAGTAACAGCAAGCAAACTCACAAAAGCTTTGCCTCAGATTTCACAGGCATGTGTGTGCCTCTCTCAGTACCCAGGCCGACGTGCCAATATGTAGGATTAAACTTTTTCCAAGGTTGAATAAGCCACCATCTGTCTATCTTGTGTGGTGCTGTGCGCCATCCGGGAGACTTGTCCCTTAGAGCATGTTTCTACCATATGTCACTCCTGAGTGATCAGTTATGCCAAGACATTTGGGAAAAAATGACTAAGTCGAGCTGGAAAACCCTTTCCGAATTCCAGAGGAGGTTTGCCAAGCCTGTATTTGCAAATTACTTCGCATCCACTGGTTTTTGCATATACTGTATGTAACAATAAATAATAACCTTTATCCAAACAGACATGAAGTACCTGCCCTCTGTTGTCCAGAACTCAGGGATGTTTTAATAAGCCAAGAGATTCAAGTATGACACATTTCCAGGAAAAATACAAGAAACTTTTACAGCGACTTTTACAATCACTAACTTAATAAACGAAAAATAAACCCAGATGTAAAGAAAGACCCCACTTGTTATTTTAAAACCACAACAAACCATAGATTCTTTCAGAATACTCAATTAAAAATATCTAAGGCAACTGAATCAAGGCTTTTTCCTAATAGTGTAACAATGACCATCTAAGCTGCTCACCTGCACCCAAAGTGATCACCTAAACTAAATGTTAAACTGCTGATACAGTTCATGCAATTAGAATTTTTCTAATAAAGAATATGACTCTATCCTATTTTAGATTTAAAGAACCATTTTATGTTCCAATTCCTCAATTATTAAATTAAAACTCAAGCCAGCATCATTCTTATGGCCAGCTCAAGGCTGCTCATTTACATAACTGACTTTCAAGGGCACTTCGTTACGCAGCAATTAATACCAGCAAAAAATCTGCCAGATCTGCTACCTAGTGTTAAGGAAGACATTCTTGAGAACGTTAAAAGAAGAGAGAAATTAGTAAGTCGTGATTACAGCCTGCCTGAGTAAGATTAACATTGAAAGGAAATCTATTCCTAAGGGCAACGGGAGAAACACTAAGTATCAGAAGACAAATTATAGGAATTATTACATTTAGTGACAAAAGTGAGATGAGAAGCTGTAATAAAGTCCAAGAGAGAACATCGACCTTTGTGTTTTGCCTTCAGAATTTGGACAATCATTGGAAAAAAAAGAGAAGATGTGAAACAAGGATTCACTACAGCCCACTGAGATTTGTAGAACAAAATGCAACAAAAAGCAGAAAAAGTTCTTAAGTTCATAACCTTACTGAATAAGGTTGTTATTATTAAAGGAAAATTAGGTAAATTATCACCTCAGAATGAATTGTTATTTTATTCTAAATGTATCTAATTTAAACTGTCTCCTTATGCATAAAGAGTGAAACTTGCAAAGGTGAGGATGTTGGTAACAAATTAGACTACGAAGGAAAGAAAGCCTCCTACTGCAACATGGACTCGCTGAATGGAAAGAAGAGAGGAAAATAAATACAGAACAGCTAGAAAAATCTGGACTACTTGCCTACGTAACACACCTAATGATTTTGAAGCCAGCATATTTTTTGAAAGGCTCAGCTCCTTCCTGGCCCACTCCAACAGCCTGAGGCATTCACACTCTTCAGCCAAGAGAGACTGGAGATGCTGGTTCTACAACACCAACTTTCTGCTAACCCTTCTTATTCCAACGAGAAACATTTAGGGTGACCTGCACCTGCTCTGACATCCTCCTTGCTTCTTGCATTCAGCCACAGGTCCAAATAATCTTCCCTTCAGGGTGAAACATAATTCAGGTGTAAGACTGAGCAACTCAGAGGGTTGCAAATGGGGACAAGAGGGGAGAAGGGAAATTCATCAAAGCTGCCAATTAAGAATATTCATATTCTGGATAAGAATTTGCACCATGAAGCTGGTCAACAGCTTCCTCACAGAAGGAGCAGCCATGCAGCTTCTGCACCATCATCTCTTGCCAGAACTACAGCAGAAACAAGAGTTTCTCCTACAACAGGCATCGTGGAGATTCATGCATATCTCTAAGGAAAACTATGGAGCAACATAAAGGGAGAAAACATTGAAACACGGAGAAAGATTAAAATTTTTCTTTCCCTTAATGTTCAGCTTGAGGAGGCTCAGGATCCATCATCCATTTGTCCCACACCAGTGCAGACACACAAACAAGAATCTTATCAATCTTTGGAAATATGATGCTTTTCAAATTGGTTTGATCGCTAGAGTTCCTTGGAAACTCCTGGCACACACAGGCAGTTTTCTTTTGTGTTCCACTTAAAGTACGTATTAAGCCTCAACACTCTCTGTTGTTCTCACAAACTTTTTAGGGAACTCTCAATTCTCCTGGAATTCAAAAGTTCAAGATTCCAACAATCACATGCAAACCCATTCCTCTAGGAATAAATTCACTCCATGGCACAACTAAATTTTCTGTTACATAAATTAAAAGCTTACTTGAAACTTTTGCTGATAAATACAAGACTAGGACATCTCAAAGGCAGCAACAGAGAAATTTATTTCCACAGGAAACCTCGCTTAGAGGGTACGACTACAGAGACAGTAGCTAAAGATAAGAAGGGCTCTTCAAGCACAAGGCCAAACCCAAAGAGGTTCTACATCCTCTGAGCCACCCACCTGTAGGGTATTTCATATATTCCCACAATTATTCATCACAATTCATTCCCCCAGTGGAGACTCTGGGCCCTACTTGGTGAGATTATTTTTTTTCAGAGCCCACATGTAAGGAAGAAATGGGAAGCTATGAAAAGTCACTAAAAAGCACCCAGTCCTCTAATATAAAGTCCATTCTGCAAGGGCTATGATACTGCATCACAAAACAAGTCTGTTTTTCAAAAACGTTAATGCAATATTAAAACAATACAGTCTCTTTTCCTATGAATAATCAGTACTCATAAAGTAACTCGAACAAAGAAAATCTCTACATGCCATGTGAAGGTAGCTTGGAGTTACCTTTCCTAGGGGTGCAAAAAGAGGGGCTGTTGAGGCAGGGGTAAGGCTTGCTTTTTCCAATCACAGAGATAAAGCAGTTTTCCTCACGTAGCTTTCCTCTTCCTCACTTCCCCCCTCCTGCACACGAAACCCAAGAAAAGCTGCAGCTTTAGGTCAAAGGAAAAACAGGCCCAGCTGCCATAAGCCAAACAACATACAGGTTTGCTATCTCCCCTGCTGTTTTGGCTCGAGCTCTTCAGACTGGAAAATTCGGAAGCACGATCTCCCAAGCTCTATAAATGCCAGAACCATCTAAGAGGAAAATAGGACAAGGCCACCCCCAGGCAAGTTTGTACTAAAATCTGCTGGCTGGAAGGCAAAAATACAGTAAACATCGCATAGGGACAGACTGCTCCTCAGAAAATATTCCACAAGAACAATATAGCTTCCAAAGAAAGGCTGCGCTAAGGGGGCTTCTGGAGGGAAAAAAAATGCAATGTTTTAAAATCCTTGTGAGGAGTTAGCAAGCTAATGGCACACTCAACGACAAATTGTTTGACAGGCAATATGCTTTTGACATTAATCCAAAGAAGAAATGTAAAAGCGACACTGAATGTTCTCTCCAAAGTGGTAACAAATTCGGTATCCTAGAATAGTGCTGCAGTTCACTAAGGAAATTTTGCTTTTGTCTTAACAATTGATGACATGGAATAAAACAAGTAATAACAAGCAATTAATCATCAATATCACCACCCTGTCTGTTCAGGAAGGACAATTTAAGTTAAATTTTTGCAGTCCTTGAGAGCTGAACTTTGCAACTGAATACAGTATGTTTTAACGTGCTCTATACTGACTCAACCTTGAAAAACAAGCCAAAAACAGAAGTTGAAACATCCTTTTTCCTGTGTAGCTCCAATTTGCAGTAGCAAGAAGCTAAACAACATGCTCTCCACCAGATGGCTGAAATAAAAAGAACACTCCTTCTGATTAATTAGGAAACAAATGAATCTGCTGTTAGCACAACAAGTTACCATCAGGAAACCTGGGTTCCCATTAAACTTTGATATTTGTGCTTTCTCTGCAACTGTGTTCAAGACCATCCTCAGATTTGTCTCTCATTTCAGGAGCAAATCATTATGCACCAGTCCATCACACACAAGTACCACATCAGCCACTGCATAACCAAAAGGGGTACTGGCCCTTTTCACAGACAAATAACCCCACAGTTTTCCTAAAAGAGAAGGTGTCCATCACAGTAGATGACAGTTCTTCTAGTGCTGTGAGGAGAATTGATGAGTAAATCCACATGTCCCTTGTC
The DNA here is from genome assembly GCA_013400515.1 of Erpornis zantholeuca. NCBI lineage: Eukaryota > Metazoa > Chordata > Aves > Passeriformes > Timaliidae > Erpornis > Erpornis zantholeuca. Next base: position 71,333 of record VZTN01022781.1, on the reverse strand, counting down.
AGAGTTCAGTGAGCAGTGGAGGCTCAGGCATGCACACCCAAGCTCTCCAGCTAGTCCAGGAACCAGAAATTCCCAGAGCGGATACAGTACAAGGAGCAAGGACGTGACAGCCCAAGCAGCAGAGGCCAGCCCATGGTTCCCTGCCAAGGGAGGCTGCCAAGGATGACTGTCAACCTCTCAAGTGAAGGTTCAGGACACAGTGCAGGCACTGGAGATGGAGGGGAATGAAGGCATAAAATACATGGAACTTGCATAAAAGGTGTGCAAGTGCATGCACTCAAAACATGAATACAATGTTTGCTGCTACTGAGGTGAGTGATTTTGGGAAGAAGGAAACTGAGCTTACCTGACCCAGGAAGGTGTAGGTAAAAGCTCCTGGTATTATCATTATTTCTCTGCTTTTTTTGCAGGAACAACTGCTTTATTGCACCAAGCCTTAAAGAAGGACCATTTTGGAAGCTGGCTATGGGAAAGAACCCACCATGTTTGAGGTATAAAGGAGAATTTCGCCTTCTTTACTGACAACGTGTGTACCTAAAGAGGCACAGTGCCTTGGTGAGAATCCAGAACTGCCAATTAACCCACACTCTGTAATTTAAAGTATTTCTCCAATGCGCAAAACTGAAGTTCTCAAACATGTTGAGAGTGTTATTTTCTAAGGGCAAAGGGAATGGTGGAGACATTTATTAAAAACTAAATCTAAGACTCCTTTTAAAAATCCAAGTAATGGTACTGTATCTTATTAAGTAATTAAGAAAGCTCAGAGACTTGAATAAGAAAACCCAAAAAAACTTCCCCACATATTAAAAAAGGGTTTCAATAATGTTATGTGTATATGAAGGCCATTTAATTCAGCTAAATGAATGTATCTCATGTCTCCTTATAGGCTGATGATAGTTAAGTACTCTGGGAAATAAAGGCACAAAACTACAAAAACCCTAATATTTCTAATACTAATATTTCAAAGTCCACCTACCCATTACATCACACATACAATTATAGGGGGGGATTACTACTTTTTTTGAGCCTTTACAGTCAGAAAATGGGCCCATGTAAAATTTCAGCAAAACCAATATTTTTTGGCAGTGTTTTTAGAAGACCCACTTCAGTTTGCTTATGCTCTATCTGATGTCTCCTCTAAGACTGATGTTGGAAGAGACAGTGAAAAATTAAACCTGTGTACCCTCTCCCCACCACTCACAACACTGAAGACCTCAAGTATATCCTCCAAGGTCTCTTCTTCTCAGTATAAAGCATCCCTGTTTCCTGTGGACATAAGCCTTTCCACATCTCTTAAAAATGCTGTTTTCCCAAATTTTTCTCATCCTGCTACATTGTTTCTGAGCTGAGGCACCTGAACTGCACATGATACAAGATGCGGGTGAGCCATGAACATACACAGTGGCAACAAAGACACCATCTCTTTAATTCTCTATTCCTTTATTAATATGTCCTAGTATTTGATTTGCTTTTCTGATCAGTGTAGAGTAGTGAGCTCCTGTTTTACACTGGTTTTTATCATAACCTGGTAACTGACTCACACATGGTAACAGTCAGCTCAAAACTCACCATTTTTTAGTGGAATCACAGATATTTTTTCCCTACATAGACCACTTTTCATTTATCTGCACTGAATTTTATCTGCCTTTCCACTACTCAGCCCCCCCAGCCATGTCAGTCACTCCTCCAGTTCTTCATGGTTCACTTCAACCTTACTATGAGCAAGATACTATCATCAGCACACTTTCTCCCTTCATCAACAAGCTCCTTTCCAGTGTACAATTTATGGGTTGAATGCATCAACCAGTCCATCTACTCTGGTGACTGAGAACCACTTATTCCTACCTTATTCCTCCCATCTTCTACCCACATACTTGTCCATGACATGATCCTCCTTTATGCACTGGTGCTGGCTTCTGTCTGGCACAGAATGTCGTCAAATACCTCTGAATGCCATCCAGATCTTTCTTATTCACCTGCATATTCACCCCCTCAGAGGGCTTCAGTTACTTTGAAAGGTGGTACTTCCTTTTGTAAAAGCAAAGTTAACTCTTCCCACAGAACTTGTGCTCATCTTGGTAACAAGTTTGTAAATACTGCATTGTGAAGTAGATAATGTCTCTATTACTGACAAATTCTAAATCTTTCCAGACAAGATGTAAGGGAACAGAGTAATGTAATTTTCTGCTTTTTTTTTTTTAATGAAAAATCCATAAACATTTTCTTATTTTGAACCCGAATATCCAGGGAATTTAATGTAACACCTATCTCTCTCTCCTTTATAAACGGCTATAACTAAGAAGTAGCACAAGCACAACAACAGCAATTTCTTCTCCTGTACATCTTCAGTGAAGACAATATTTTATTCAATTTTCTAACAATTTTTAACCTGAGGATCACAAAGAAAGCAAATATTTTTTAAAAATTAAAAAATTTTCCCGCTCTCTGCCAGATGTGTAGGACTGCCAGCAACTGCATAGCAACAGAATATTTTCTGAGTCAGCAATTTACAGCTTCTCCCAAGTTTTCTCCTTGTTCTTACACAAATTGCTACTATTCTTTAGTAGATTAATTGACTATTGTTCATCCCCCTACTGGCCCATTTTTGCTGATCATTAAGTTAATGGTGCAGGGAATAGTGTCTTTGCAGACTCCCAACCTGGCTGTTTCCTGCTAGCCTACCACAGAGGGCATGGGTACACCCACCTGAATTCTGAAAAGATATGACAACCATTTGTAGGAGTCAGCCATGGGAAACTGATTCCACTTACTCCCATGTGTTCCTGCATTAACAGTAGCCACAGCCCAACCCTTAAATTATTGTCTGAAATCTGCAATGACTTCTCTCATAAAAGTTCTCTCCCAACATTTATCCTAGCCTATTTGTGACAGCCTCAGCTTCTTTGATATCATCAATTCCAGACCCTTTGTACCTGGCTCATTAGTGTGAAGAGTGTCCAGAAGCTCTGAAGAGCACAGGACATAAGATGGGTGCTGGGACCCTCAATTTACATTACACCTCACACCAAATAACTATGTTGTCATCAGGCTAAAAAGACCAAGAAAACACCACAATGGAAAATTTCAAAAAAGTGTGGCTTTTTCATTAAAATATCTATTTGAGCTTTTTTGTTGGTTTCATTATACAGAGAGGCAGAGAGCTCTGTAAACAGATTTGCTTAGTTTCCGTGCCTGTTGCCAAATTTCCATCCTGCGGAACCAATTTTAAATAAAAAAAAAGTGTCTCTTCCCATCCCGTGCTCCTTGGTATCATTCTTATTAAAGATACAGAGTAAAAAATGAATGGAAATTAACTAGTCACAGTGGGGTTCAAATACAAATGTTAACTTTTTTAATTGCCAAAAAAAATTCAGATCACTTTGATCCATAATTTTGTCTTTCTTGCAGCTATGGAAAGTTTTTAAAAGGAAGGCTGCCAACAATGACTTTGTTATAAACTAGAGTTCACAGTTATTTTTATGGAATTTTGTCTCAGTAACTTTTAGCTCAGCAGTTCTCATGAAAGTATTTCCAAACCACCAACTTGGCTAAATATTTCCAGTAAAGCAAAATAATCCCTAGCTCCTAAATACAACTCTACTTCTTTTTTTAACCTCACTTTATCCTTCAGAAAACTGGTACAACTTTAAAAATGGGAATGACAAAGAGGGGAGAAAGGAGACAAAAACATCTAAGAACTTCAAGCAGCCTCTCATATCTCTGGGTCATAGCAGATGCAGGACTGGAAATGGAGATGAGATATGGGAAATAATATCCCACATATACACAGGTATTAATAGCAATAGCGAATAAAACTAGAATGAGCACTGCAATTTGAAACAGTGCAGTACTTGCCTAGCAGAAAGGTCTCAAATAATTCAGCCATTGTTAGCCCATGCTCACTGCCAGAATTTCCACAGTAACACAAAGAACATCATAAATGGGAAAGAAAATCTGATGGGCTTTGTTTACCATTTTGTTTAACTTTTTCGAAGAGGGAGTGTAAAGGAATCATTTATCATACCCCTTTTCGTATCTGTCAGATGTTGCATGTTTTATGTAACTATAACACATTTGGCAAACTCTTCCTACCTACCCATATGCTAGGGAAGAGCTCAAACTGTGCAAGAGAAACCTTTCTACACAAAGTAAATTTCCTCGTAGAGAGGAACTGTGAGAAGGACCTGGGGCTTCAAAATCTCCAGGCCCTCCTCTCTCCGTGAAGACTGATACTTCCACACAACCTAGATCTCACATATCTGCCTCCTGGGAAGCAGAACTATCTGTCCTGTGCTCTACTCATGCCAAAACAGTGGCTGCACTGGATCCTTCCACACACCAGGCCACGACACAGATGCAGTACAACCAAGGCAAGCCCTCATCCACGCCCCTACAATGGCTCTTTCAGAATGCAAGTGCCAGATGTGTTGGCACAACTGGCCAATTCCTTTCAACACCAGTGACCAGGCCCATTCCCCAAGGCAGAATAAAAGGACCCTGACACTCATGACTCTGCCACAGACTCCAGGCCAGCCAGCTGGGCAAGAGAGGACCCCAGGGGCCAGTCCACATGGGATGCACTGCTCTGCATACGACAACTCTTGGTCTGTCCCCTCAAGCACAAGAGGCCCCTACCTCTGATCTTGAACTCAAACCTCATTCATCCTGTATGAGACCAAAATTTGCAAGCTCCATGCATAGTCCTGAAACTGGTATCTTCCTGCTTTTTCTTGCAGCACGTAGGGAAAATGGCAGCATCTGTGATGAGTGGGAGCTGCCACCAGAATACCCCAGCAGAGGAAGGAGAGGAGTGTATGGAGAACATGTAGGAAGCTATGGAAAAACAGAAGAGGGTATGCCACAAAGCACTTACAGCACAACTTGAGAGAAAAACAAACCATCCTCAAACAATGGGACTAAAAAAGAAATGGCAGTGAGGAAGAAGATGATGACAAGAGTCCAGGTGCAGAAGAATGGGGGAGGCTGTTCCAGGCAACCAAAAAGGATCTTGCTTCTTGGTTCATCCTTAAAACATATTTAAAATTCAGAATTTTAGAAACAGATTTGCAGACCAAACTGATAATGCATTTCACTCACCAGATCTTTCACCTGCAATCTACCCATGCAATTTAAAAATGTCTTCAACTAAAAACATTTGCCTAATTAAGTACTTCACATAAACGTCAAACAGTTGTGTTAGCTTGGCAAATATGTGCCACAAAAAGGAACCTCACTACAGGATCCATATTCTTTACTAAGTTCTACAGTGACACTAATCAGGAAATGACCTTTGTCTTCAGACTTGTGTGGGACTTTTCAAACTGCAGATTGACCCATTACTTTATCTACCAGGATTGTCCAGTCAAGTTTTGTTGCTGGCTTTGTTTAGAAAGCTACTTCATCTCCCTTTAGAGACTCTTGAGTTGCAGAAAAAATCTCTGTAACTCAAATATATAGGCACAGTTTGAAACTGTGGTTCACTTGTATTAACAAGAACTCAGGCAGCCTTTGATTACAGCAATCATGGCAGGGTTTCTACAAGAGAAGATCGGAGGTCACTGTTTTGAATGCAAAATTGAGCTGTCAAGTGACCAAAGGGGGAGGCTGCAACATGGTGTTTCATTGCACCTGTAGGAAATAGTGCTAAGCCCAACCACTAAACAAGAACAAAAAAGGGATTTAAGAGATTAAAAGATAGGACACTTGTTTTTTAATCTAGAAAATGAACCCTGCAAGGAAGTATGTTGGAAGCAGGGTGGGACAGCCAGAAGGATAAGAGTAGGCTGCAAAAGAGACCTGCAGGACACAAGTTGTCCTGACTGAATAGGTTTTGACCAGTCTTATCAGTGCCTTACAATGTCACTGCAAAGAAAATGGGAAGCAAATTCTTGTACCATCCCTTCTGGCCCACCTGAATGGAGCTGCAGCACTAGATCTGAACCTGATGGGCAACAGAAATCTTCTGTGGACAGGACAGGGAGAAATACATTCATTTGTCAGGTAAAAAGGGGCTGTAAGTGCCTATTACCTTGAAGTCTTGCCTGTTATTTCTAAGAAGGTACCAAGGCACTGGATATTAACATTTAGAAATCAAACCAGGTAGACAAGCTCACAGGAAGGAAGATTATGTTTTCTGAGTGTTAACTGATGCCATACTAAGTAAGAAACATGGGATTTATTTTACTAAGTGTAAATTTACATATCAAATTGTTTCAAACAGCTAACAAATGCCTCCAGAAGCACAGAGTGGCCTATACACCTGAAAATTATGGAAATTAATGGACACTTCTGGATATCAATTTTCCGAGATTCCAATTTTTTTGGTCCAGTGCTATACAAACAGAATGCACATTGATAGAAATGCACAGATGGCCAAAAATATTCCTCCTTTGCAAATATACCAGTTCACTAGATGGATTACATAAAATCCTCAAACTTCCTATATCTCAAGTACACTGTGTGTATTATGCTCACACAGAACAGTGATAATGCAACAAGTAACTCCAGTGTTGTCTTATACATGCACACAAAACAAAGATATCAACTCACCACTGATTTTCAAACAGACAACTATTTAATCCTTGCTAAAGTAAGCATGAAGAATATAAATTTAGGTATCTTTACACATACATTGAATCTCTTCTCTAACCAGGTTATGATCCTATTCCCAATCAAGCTTAAAGCTACTGAGGTTTTGGTTTTTTTTTTTTAAGGTCTGTTTTGGTTTTATGTGGCAAGATTTTGGCTGCATAGGGGCCACAGGGGTGGTTTCTCTGAGAAGCTGCCAGAAGCTTCTCCTGTGTCTGATAGAACCAATGCCAGCTGGCTCCAAGACAGACCCACTACTGGCCAAGGCCGAGCTCAGCAGTGATGGTGCAGCACCTCTGTGACAGCGTATTAAAGAAGGGGGGAAAACTGCAATTTCAGTCAGAGTGAGTGAGAATATGTGAGAGAAGCATCCCTGCAGATGCCAAGAAGAAGGGGGAGGAGCTGATCCAGGCACAGGAGCTGAGATTCCCCTGCAGGCTGTAGTGCAGACCATGGTGAGACAGCTGTGTCCCTGCAGCCCATGGAGGACCATGGTAGAGGAAAGAGCCACCTGCAGCCCATGGTGGAACCTCAGCATGGAGCAGGTGGATGCCTGAAAGAAGAAGGGAAGCTGTGGGAAGCCCACTCTGGAGCAGGCTCCTGGCAGAACCGGTGGATGCATGGACAGAGAAGCCTACACTGGAGGAGCAGGGGAAGAGTGTGAGGAGTCCTCCCCCGAGGAGGAGGAAGGAGCAGCAGAAATAACATGTGATGAATGGACCACAACCCCCATTCCTGGTCCTCCCACGCCACTGAGGAGGAGGAGGAGGTGGTAGAGGATACAAGAGTGAAATTGAGCATAGAAGAAGGGAGGGGTAATGGTGGAAGTGTTTAAGATTCAGTTTTTATTTCTCATCACCCTTCTCTGATTTCATTGGTAATAAATTCTTTTCCCCAAGTCAGATCTGTTTTGCCCCTGAGGGTAGTTACTGAATGATCTCTTCCTGCCCTTATCTCAACCCACATGCCTTTCACCATATTTTCTCTCCCCTCTCCAGCCAAGGAGGGGAGTGGTAAAGCAGCTCTGTGGGCACTTGGCATCCAGCCAGGATCAATCCACCCCACAAAGTCCAAAATTATTTCAGAAACAAAGGTCTCAGCCCTATAGACTGAGGCCAGCCCTTATGAGAATTACACTCTCCTGGGTCTTGATCAGGCTGGATGGGGTTTTGAGCAACCTGATCTAGCAACAGGCGTCCCTGCACAAGGCAGGGGGGTTGGAACTAGATGACCTTGAAAGTCCTTTCCAACCCAAACCATTCTATGATTCTATGACTTAACAAGCTTTTCTTTCAAGAGTCCTCATTGTAGATGTGTAGGAGTCTGTGCTTTGGGTGCCTTCTAAAATGAACCAACTTTACCCAAAAGAACTCAGACTATGTTTAAGAGCTACACAATGCACTCTGGGATAGAAACACTGACAACAAATGCATACTGTACACTTCTAACTAAATATTGCTAAATAAAAAGGCAAAAGAAAAGAAAGCAACATACTCAACCAGAAATATTTTAAAAGAAAATTGTGGAAAAAATATATCTACTTGTCAAACAGTCTGCAGTAACTCTAGATTTTTCCCATGTGCACCCATTATGCAAATTTTTAACACAACTGTATCTCAGCACATAAGAAATACCCCCATTACACAGTATTACACTTGACATACTATATTAGTTACTTGATATGCATATATTACCAATATTCTGCATTGTACATCACATATATTGGACCTTTCCAATAAGGCTGTCACAGTATCATCTCATGACATGTACATTTTATTAATCTGTAGTGAAATAAGCTGAATGCAAACACAATCATTTTAACTGTCCACATTTCTACGACTTGGACAGTGTGTGTCCTAATTTGAGTCCATGTATCCTTTTAAAACATTTAAAGAGTATTCATGCTTCCTTAAAACCTATGTGTCAAATCATTTTGGTTATGGTATTCAATATATAGGTAATGCTGCACGTGCATCTAGAATGTCACATATGACTTAGTGGAGACTGTCATGTGTCACATGTTGCAACTTCCACCCTCCAAGGAAGAAAGGGACATGTATTTACAGCTGCGTCCAGAGTTAAATTCTTATTTGAGACAGAGAAGAAAAATTATACAGTCTACTAAAGAAGTAAAATAAAAGGAATTTACCAATTATGTGCCTAATCTTCCCCTTTGTGGCTGCATTAAGGCAGTTTCAGGCGCAGAGAGCACAGTGTGCTGTGACAACCCCATCCACTATGTCACAATACTTCACCACGTTTCTAAGTTCTGCAGCTTATGCAAGCTCCCAAATCTTCCGCATAATACTTACTCATCCAGCTGGAGAAAACACAAATAATCTAAAGAACCAATAATATACATGATTTACATAACACACCCTGCAAAATAGAGCAGTGGAGCCAGCCTAATGAGTTGCAGCAAGGCTGAGGCTGCGAGGGGTCTGAGTCCTCAGCTGGCTGCGCAGGGCACTTTGCATCCGATGTGCTCATGGATCAATCGCTCCTCTGAAACATGGACAGGGCATCTGCACAGGCAGGACCTGTTAGGGCTCACACTTAGTTAATGCCACACAATTTACACTGTTTCCTAGCATTTGCCTCACAGCAGATGCTATCACAGGAAAAACCTACGACCTATTGCCACCGACTGCTGGGAGAATGGTAACTCCATCTGACTGAGAGACTCTGAGTGAACCAACTCAACAGAGTCACCTGTGACAATGAGAGTGTTAACAATCACTGGGAATAGAGGGAATCAAACCACATGGGTGAAAAGAAGTAGTTTTATGTGCATGGAGTATCTTCTCTTAAGTGGCTTCATCTTAAAGAGCTTCACTTTTAAAACCACCTAAACATGAAAAGTGATTTTCTGCATCTGAATTCTTCAGTATCTTTCAAAATTCTAAACCCTAGCTCTTAAAACGATACCAGCTTCTAGAAGATCAGAATTCCATCTGAATTGTTTTAACTTACTAGTAAGACTTTATTTTCTCTTATCACATAATTGTCATGTTTGCCTCTTTTGATGTTCATTTAACAACTTACATTTTTTGACGTTCATTTAACAAGCAGGTCCAGACAGCTACTTTCCTTTTCCTGTCACCAGGCTTCTGCTAAGCAGCAGGGGTAAAATCATTACAATGCAATAAGAAAACAGAAGTTATGAGACAGATTTCAGCAGCTTTAGTATATGGAACTGCTTGCAATTTAGTCAATGGTTACGGCTGATTATGATAATTTAACTGTTGCTGTTTTACCAACAGAGCTCCCAGTGATAGAAACATCTATGACATGGAGAGTCAAGTGAGGGACAAGGGGCAAGAACAGAAGAAATGTGAAAATCCCAAGAAAAAGGGAAAATAGCAGATTCAAAAAGCTTTAGAAACTGCAAATACAGGCAGTGAACAGAAAACGTATTTTATAAAAACACAGACTGTTTTTCCAGACAGCTAAATATTTTTGTTAATGGATAACACTTCCTTAATATGTAATTTCTACATGGTAGTACTGAAAGGAGGAAATGGGGGGAAAAAAGCAAGCATCATACAAAAAAATTGCCAGTTTCTGTCCACATCCATCTTTTCCTTCTCCGGTCTGTTCTGGAGCAACCACAGCATTAAACAGAAAGAAGGATGTAACTAGAAGCTTAAATATGACAGGATACAGACACTTGCCTTCCATGCACACTGTCATTGTGAATTAGGCATGAGTTGACAAGCTAAAGACCTGGCTTGCAGTCTCATCATTCAATCATCCATCCAATCTCATCAATTGAGCAAGGCAGTAACACATGTCCCCTCCAGCTTAAATGACAGCAAAACTGTGGGTTGTAATCACAGGTCATCTTCAAATGACACTTATCATTAAGGATGGTTTTGTTCCGAATCAATTTTTATTGAGAATTACTCTAAACAATACTTCTCCTTGCTTCTTTTAACTCTTGCGTTTCATACTGCTTAGAAGAACATTTCAAAATGATAAATTCATCATTGTCAAGGAATAACAGCAAATGACATCATGTAGAAGTCAAAATTAGCTATTTGCAGTCCAAAAACTGACAAAACTAAGGTCACCTGGATGAACTTTCACAACTGAGTCTTTAGCCATTAGTTGACACTAATCTATGGTGTCTTAGTTGCAGTCTAGACTATTTTAACCATGTAGAAGCTGTGTCAAATTACCTGAACATAAAAATTTGATAAATAAATTAAAATGTAAATGACAACATTAAATATCCTTAAAAAAGCAGTTCCACATTTACACACAGCATCTAATGTTTTCTTAACAAGTAAAAAGCACCCTTTTTCTAAATTTGTCAAATCATTATTTTGTTCATTTCCCTTCTACGAAAGAGTTGTCCTCTTTTTTCATGGACCTTGAGCAGCAGTTCCGGACTAAGTCAGCTGAGCGTGACCTGAAAGGATGCTGATGGAGCTAATGGAAAAACAACAGGAAGAAATGTTATATTTCTGTGTAGGTTATAGAAAGGGTAGAAATAAGGTGAGAATCTTCAGTGAGAGGACAGGTTCATCTGGAGCTCGTTTACCAGTTTTTAAAAAACAAGAATTCCTTTCTAAAAAAGGGTCAAATCCAACAGACACCATGGCAGCATCTCTGATTTTCAACTAGTTAGAGAAATATAGTCAAATCTCTATCATTTGCTTTGTGATAATTTACAACAGCTGATGATCTGCCTTGAGGATAACTGGAAATTTATTTGTTTGTTCTCTCACATCACTAGACAGGATGCACACATTTCCCAAATTTTACCAAGCTTAAATGAAATTCTAACTACCCAGCACAGACACTTCATCACAAGTTTTTTTTTCTCTATGGCACCCTCATCACCTTCCCAAGCATATCAATCTCAAACATTTGATAACAGCTACAGAAAATATGGTAATAGACTTCTGTGACAGCATATAAACGCTACCAAAAATACACTTTATTATCAGAAAATGTATTTTTAAATTTGCACCTAGTGAATGGTTAAACATACCATTTTTCCATCACTCTGACAGAAATGTGTTTATCCAAGCCAAAAGTAAGGAACAGCTTTTAGATAAGGATATATCATCGGCTCATAGAATAGCTTGTAATGGAAGGGACCTTTAGAACTCACCTGGTCCAATTCCCTTGCCATTAGCAGGGACATCTTCAGCCAGAGCAGGTTGCTCAGAATCCCATCCAACATGACTTTGGATGTTTTAAGGGGTGGAGCATCCATCTCTCAGAGGTGGCAACCTCTGCCAGTGTTTTACCACCCTTTCTTGTATCTGATCTAAACTGACCCTCCTTCCATTTAAAGCCATTCCCCCTTGTCCTGTCACTACAGGCCCTCATAAAAAGTCCCTCTCCAGCTCTCTTGCAGGCCCCCTTCAAGTACTGGAAGGTGCTCTGTGGAGGTAGAAAAGCTTACCAGGCCTCTCCCCTGGAGAGAAGTCCCTTGAATGGGCTGTGATAGGCTTATTTCAACCTCCCCTGGTAAGATACCCTTGGACTGAAGCAGACCTTGTGGTCATGGGGAGATCTCATCATGCTTTTGGGGCCCTATTGGAATTCTTTGTAACCCTTTGGTTTTCCCCTTTGATACCACCCCCTGCTTTTCCCATTTAAATCCCTGCATCTACCCTGGGGGAGCTCTCACCCCTGGCCTCCCTTTACTGGGGAGAGGGCTTTACTGGGCTGCTGGACAATAAAGCTGCTCTGTGGCACTAGCATACGAAGCTCTTGTCTCTCTGACTCTGAGTCAGCCTGGGCTCACCTCGCAAGGCAAGAGCTGAAATCACTTGCTGAAGTCATTGCTAAGAGCTGCTCGCCTGCTGAGGTTCCCCGGTGGCCAGAGGATTGCCAGAGACTCCTAGAAAGCTGTCTCTTGTGGGAGACTCTCTCTGGGAAAGTCACAACATCCTGGGTCTGACCCACGGAGACCAAACAGCCACCAATAGTGCTCTAAGGTCTTCCTGGCATCTTCTCTTCTCCAGCCTGAACAGCCCCAGCTCTCTCGGCCTGCCTCCATAGCAGAGGAGCTCCAGCCCTCTGACCATCTTCAGTGGCCTCCTCTGGACTCACTCCAGCAGGTCTGTGTTCTTACATTGAGGACCCCAAAGCTAAACCCAATACTCCAGGAGGGGTCTCACAAGAGCAGAGTAGAGTACAGCTTATCTGTCTGTATAAACACACACACAGAGTTTTCCATACAACTGCACTCTCAAAAAGATTGCTATTATATTTTAAACAATTTGTATTTTCACCTCAGTGATGTTATAAATGATCCTATGTTTCCCAAAAATTGGAGTATCAGAATTTATTAAGATGCTGAACCGATCATTCAACCTGGCTCCTCTGCTAGTGCTCCCATCCAGCCCAGATACATCCCTTGCAGCTGATCTTTGAGCAAAAAGTCTAAATTTCAAGAAATCTTCAACAAAATGTTTTTGTTGTTTCCAAAACTGAGTGTTGGCAGATGCAACATACAGGTAATTACTTACTCTCTCTAGGTACAATTAGTATCAGTTTGTGCAAAAAGGTCAGTGTGGCAAACGGTTCAGTCAAGGAAAAGTTCTTAATCCAAAAATCACACTAAAAAGTATTTTAAATAACAAGCTTGAAGCTAGGGATCAGTTTAAAAATCAACTTCCTTTCTATTAGCAGACTTTTAATCTCAAGGAGAAATATTAGTAAGGCTGCAACTTGATTATTCAAAAACTTTAAAAAAAACCAAAAGGCTAAGTTAATACAGAACAAATCAAGTATTTTGGGATAGGCACAACTGACTTGGTCATTTGTATTTATCTTTCTTCAAGTTCTAACTCATACTGCAGATCCTCGAAGTTAACTTTTTATTTAATCTTTGTCCAAATACACTTTCTTTCCTTACAGAGATAAAATATTTTCATTATGGTTCTCAAGTTGAGGAAAAAGAGTACTAAAACTTATTGATATTATCAAAAAGGGAAACTACCAAAACAAGATTTACAAAACAACTTGGAAAATTAATCCACATGTCCAAGAAGAACAGTAAAACTAAGACAAGGAGTGTCCATGAAAAATGAACAGTCAGGGAAATACTGCCTTTAGTATATTCTTGATGACAAGCTTCATGAAAGCCCTGAGGAACGACAAATATTCTGTAATTTCTTTCCAGTCACTTCTTTATAATTAACTTCAAATGTGAATGGGAGACTTCCACTGACAGAGGTACACTGCTCCTGTGTAAAGGCCACCTGCCAACCAGGGATACCAGAAATGGTTGTGTTCCCCACAATTAATACAATCACTACCCCAGTATGGAAGCCCACAGGCTTCTGGTTCTTGTGGTGTAACACTTCTTGTAAGTAGCAAAAGACCTGCTAAGTATCTGGTGAAAAGAACTTAACCTATAACAGCTCTAGCCAGACACAAAACACGGTCTCCCCATATGACAAAACAAATCCAAAAGTCAGAAGGCAGACACGGTATGTCACAGGGCAGGTCTTTGTATGACCTTCCCAACAGTGAGGATCCTGTAGTAATATTAAAAAAAAAAAAAAGGAACTCAACTTTGTAACTGGCTAAAGAAAGAGTAACCTTGAACCTACATACCATACCCAATAACTTTTTTATGAAACAGTGCTTAGTTAGAAGGATTTCATGTTCAAGGTGACAGACTGGCAGTAATGAAATGTGAACTTCTCCATTTCTCTTCAAAATTGCAAGCAACAACACAGGGAACTTCTCACACTGTCCAGTTCAATTTCCTTCTCACTTAATTATAGATCAGGAGTAATTCCACTACAATTAATTAAGTTACATCAGAAGCTGACAAGAGAAGTAGCAGTCTGTCTACAGCATGACACAGGGGAAAGATGGCTGTTCTCCCACCATGGCCATTCATTTTTAGCCTCAAAGAACATTACCCCATTACAATTGCACTAATGACCAGAGCCATTCAATCAAAGAGCAATTAAAGTTCTGCAAAATTAAAGTCCTGAAGTCAAATACTACTTTTTAGGAAAGTACCTTCATGAACAATATAAAGACAAGCCTCAGAGAAGAGCTTTCCAGCCTTCCTGTTTACACTGACACAGGAGCCACAAGCAGAGGAAAGGAGGGACAGCCTGCAGTGACACCACAGCTGGAGAAGACTCCCCCAGTGTGGTCTTTTTCCCCAGGGCTCCTGCTTTTAGCATTGCATTTGGCAAACACCCAACACCTGTTGGACAAATGAAAGTCCCCTTTTTTTTAATTTGCTCCTTCACAGCCATAGTATGGACTTCATATTTAATTCCCCATTTTCAATGCAGAAGGAACAAAGTGCTCTTGTGAATGAAGACCAGTGTACAACACCCACTCCAGAACCAAGCAAGACATCAGACATAAGGAGAGTTTTCAGGCCTGGACTGAGTGTGAATAACTACAGGTGAAAGTCATCTATAACCAGGGTTCCTTCATTCCTGCATATTTTTTAACAGTATATAAGCTTTTTCAGTCATAATTCGCCACTCCTGTCTTCAGGTCTTGGTTTATCCATCAGTTTCTCCACAGCCACCTCACACCTTCAGCATTCTTTCAGTTAATCTCTTCTATACTCTGCTCTGTTCATTTTCCTTTCACTTACTGCTTCTCTCTAGCTCTTCACACAGCAGCTCCATGGTCTCTCTGTCTAGTCACCACCTCGCTCACATCTTACTAACAGGAGAATGAACCTATTCTTACCCAGTCATGGACCAGTCACTGCAGAGTATCTCAGAGACCAATCCCAGTTTTACAAGCAGAGTGCAGACTTGGCAGAACAACAGACCTTAAGCACAGGAGGGGAAGAGAAGCAAGCCAACACAAGCAGGGAGGCAGACACAACCTGTATTCTTTTGGGGGCTCTCTCTGTACTGCACAGATGTTGCCTTGCACAGCTCATCATAGGAAGTAGAGTGTGAACAAGAATCCTTGTGCTTCTGAGACTTTCAGGGAAAGGCTATCCAACTACTGGAATGCAGCTGAATAAAAAACCAGAATGCACAGGAGACACAACTTCTAATGGGAATATAGACTAGCTATCAGAGGGAAAAAAAATGCAATACGCTGCATCACAGCAGACACCGTTTTAATACTTAAAAATTAGTGTGCTTTTACTGTCATTGGGAAACACGAATTTGAAGTGACCAGCATGTGACTGAGTTAAAGACAAAACGTTGAGCTGCACAAATCTGAATGAGTGACCTTTACAGAGTGGCTGCTGCAAACCTGAACTTTCCAAGGAAACTCAGGGATGGTCAGTTCCTCCCTGCACTGCACTTACATCAAAAAGTCATGACCTCAACATGAAACTGTACTTTTAGTCAGTACCCAAAAGGCACTGTGGAACCTTCAGTTTGTACTTCAGTACTCCTTCTCCCTTTGTCACAATCACAGAAGATGGGGACATACCCCTGGATCTGATCCATCCAAAACCACATGGATCCTCTATCTTCCTAACAATGTTTATTGACATTTTGATGAGGCCACCCTTAATAAACACAAGAACAAAGACAAATTACTTATTAGCCCATGTGACAGATGCACAGAAGTCTGCTTCAACCAGCCATTCCAGATCCATTTCCACTTTTTATACAACAGCATGTGTTGTTGTTATTTACTGGGAGCAGTCACACAAGTTACTGGATAACTTTACAGCAACATGTTTGTGTATTTTCCTTCTTGGTCTAACTCTCAGGCAATGTTTCTTTCTGCATTTATCCTGATGACTTAAAGTGAAATAATTCCACTAGCCTAGCTATTTCCTCTGTTAAACAGCAGAAATCCAAGAGTTCCTGGATTCATCAGGTCTGAAAACCACAGGCACTGGCAAACCACAGTTCCCTGCAGCATAAAGTTGACAAAGAGCATGGGAGGAAGAGAGTTAGAAGCTATGTATCTTTTCAGCTGCATCCCAAGTACCTTACATGGAAACTTGGCCTCACTGAATTCACTGACCAGCACTTTATAGATCAACACAGACAAAAGGAGATGTTTTTACATCTGTTTTAAGTCAGTTATAAAAAAATGCCATCCATTGCTGTCGTGCAGAATGGTAAGGAAAATTCTTTTTCTGTAGTTACTTTTCCCATCACTTCTCCCTCAACTTACTCCCAAACCCAGGTACTTTCAGTTGTTGACACAATTAAACAACCATTTTTATAGTACTGGTCTCATAGTGGGTAATCTATAAAGGCTCCTTGTTTCTAAATAGGGTGTTTTTATTGTTATTTTTCTTATAAATTCCTCCTGCTACCTCCTGCAGGTTTTTTTACATGCAGACAGGACCTAGGACCCTTGGAGAGGCATTTTCCCCAAACAACTGAGATCTCTGTGCTCACATCCATCTGGGGCAGATCGAGATCACAGAACACACACATACATGCTCACAAAGTGCCAGCAGTGAGATTCAACTATCAAGAAACCATAAGTACAGTTTATTCTCTTTAACAAAATGCTTCCAAGTGAAACATACCGTGGTAGCCCTGCTGGATGAAAGACTGGCTTCAGCAGCAGAGTTTGTTTGAGAGATTCCCACCCCAGCTGGCCACTCCGTTCCCAGCACACAGACTGCTGACCCTTCCTCTTCTTCCCGCACTCCAGTCGTGCCTCCACGCCCGCTTGCAGGGCTGCAGTCAAACTGCAGGGCTGGAACAATCTGCATTAACTCCCTTGCTATTCCCACTGCGAGGTTTACTCTGAATCCAGACCCTTCCAGTAACCTGCTTTGAAGCACAGCACTGCAGCATCTGTCCTGGCACAGCCCCAGCAATGGCCAACCACCACATGTTAACCCTTCCCTCTAACACGAGTGGGTGAGACCTCACCACTGAGACAACAGTGGTCATCTTATGTTTCCTGAATTCCTGCTCAGAAATACTTCCAATTGGTTTGATGCATCTGAAAAGCTTTCCAGCCCAAATAACCAGTCCAAAGTATATAAGCAGTATGGAAATTTTACTGTCCAATTTCCAGCTCCTACTTGAGAAAGCTACAAAAAACTCTAACAGTCTTAATTAACTGAAAACAACAGGTAACCTCAGCTACAGATGCTCAGTCTTTTACAATCTGAACATATTATACTAATTTTTATCCAATAGCATTCTATTTTTTTGCACATTTTTTCCCCTAAAGATCACTAGAAAATGTTTTGTGCTTTTGTGTTTTCTAATATTATAGAAACCTTTTATCTAAAAAGTATTCTCTCAAACTGATTGATACTAGTCCTAAAGGTGTATAAACTAAAGTACTAAGCATAACCAGAAGACTCAAGTTGTTTTTCCATACAACGTAGCTATTTTTGTTAAGGCACTAAGGTCTTATGCATCCTGACAGTCCAAAGAGTCACCTACAAAGATGAGAAATTCTATTCAAGAAACTAATTTGTTCCTCTTGTTGAACACATACTTTTATATCTTTTCAAACAAAATAGAAAGTAACCACAGAAATCTTCTTTCCTGGTTCATTCCAAATCTTTTGTAGGGGAGAAATAAATAACATATGGTTATCCTCCAGAAATAAAAGAATGGAAACTCAAAACCTCCACCTCTTACCATCAGCTTCATGGCCTCACCTACCACCTTTCTCTTCATAACATTGCCAGATTTAAGACGGACATTTCAAGAAATTACAAGAAAATCTGCAACCTTTCTACCTCAAATTTAAATGAGAGGACATCACAGTCTGAGCAAAACATCCCCAAAGCACCTTCTGCCTCTGCAAATTTATGCAAAATAATTTGCAGGGATTACTCATATTGCTGTAGATTAGAACACTGGTACTAATATGCTTTTGGACTACTTCTCTGGACAACAGTGGTTTTGCAGAAGAGTCCTCCATTCCAGGTTCAAAAGAACACACCACAAAAAGAGGGTGTATCAGATTGCATCCAAGGTTTCAACCAGATATTCAACAACAGAAGGTGATCAGGGATACACAGCAAGTGGGGGCTGCCAGTCTGAGACAAACCCCAGTAGTGTCAGACCACACCCCAACCACCTCCAGTGCTACGTGGTAGATGAATGATGTATGGTATGGACAAAGGCATTTTGCAACAAAAAGGACTCTCTCAGTGCTCATCTTTCACAGTTCCAGCAGCTAGTGATGTTATCAGCATATGGAATTTTAAATACAATGCCCATTCTCTCACAAATAGTTACAAAAATAGATCTCACTGTTAAATCTTTCCTTTAAAACCACAGATGGAACCACAAGAAGTGAGCTTGTCCAAACGCATTTACACTAACTCCCACTCCATTCCAAAAAGCAGTCCCACAGAGGATGTCTTTAATGCTGTGTAACAGTTCCTTCTTTCCACTCCAGAAAAGTTCTGCAGGTAACTGCAGAGTCTTCCTGGGTTTTTGTGCCTTAACTGAACATGACGTTTACATGTGATTTCTGCTACAAATTCTTCATGCTACCTCCTCTAAAGCACCCTATATGCAGAGGAACAACTTAATGCTGAGCCAGAACTGCTGTTCCTCTTCAGAATGAGGATCAGAACTTGCGTTCCATGTTTTGAGGTCTATTCACCTGCTCTGGTAAGAAGCATTAGCACAGCAGAAATGCTGGGGAGTTATCTGGCTCTTCTGGGAGAAAAAAATAAAAAAAGAAAAAAAAACACACACAGAAGAAGAAAAAATACAGATAAAAACTTAATATTCTGTATAATAAAAGTTTGCATGCTGTTCCTATTGTTATCACATATTACAGTGCAAATAAAAAGTCATCTTTGCAGCAAACTAGCACAAAAAACCCCACATTTTATCACAGAAAAAAGTAGCATCTAAAATAGATACAGATGAAGCCTACTACAAAATTGTTGTGCTGATGCCTTAAAGTGGCTACGTAGAAACAGAGACCAGAGAGGAACAAAGGATATAAAGGTGGTATTTATTTGAAAGGCCTTCAGGGGCACACTTCGGGGTCCAGAGGTCCTGCCTCAGTGGATCCCAAAATGGACGCCTAAATTTTATATTTTATAACAACATCAATTCACCAGCCAGAACCCAGCCAATGATGTGATTTCCCCCAGCCTGCCCCCCTCTTCCCAAGATGATGGTTTACAGTTCTTGTTTCAGGATGTCCTTGGAGAGCAAGTTAGAGGTTTTGTTATGTCTATTTTCACACAGAGAACAGCATTACAGCATTTAGCAAGCTACAGTTATTTAACTAGCAGTACAGAATTTGAAAAATGTAAAAGTTAAAACCTAAG
This sequence comes from Erpornis zantholeuca, assembly GCA_013400515.1. Classification (NCBI taxonomy): domain Eukaryota; kingdom Metazoa; phylum Chordata; class Aves; order Passeriformes; family Timaliidae; genus Erpornis; species Erpornis zantholeuca. The sequence goes on along the minus strand of VZTN01022781.1, from coordinate 51,538 downwards.
GCATCAGTGCCACAGTGAAGTTTGAGCTCCTCATGTTACACATCTGAAACACAAACATATTTGCGCTTGAGGTCAGCTCTCAAACTCAAGAATAAGTTTGAATTTTGTAAGAATTATTATATGCTTGGACTTTTGGATTCTTTAGTTATCTATTATTAGCTGGAGTTTAGTTGTCAAGACAACAGTTCCCACTTCTATGAAATGCTTGAACTGTCAGGAAAATGTAACAGTCAATATCAAAAGGTCACCAGATTGGTCATGTCTACAGCCAAGAAATAAGAGTATCTCCTGAGGGTGAGGCCAGGCTGCCATCAGAACAATGGCAATCAAAGACAAGGAGATTGGATATTTCTGAATGATTCCCCCAATAGAAACAGGAGGATTCAAGGAGCAATCCACCTCGCACAAGATCTGCTGCCCTGCTGGGCTCCTGTGCAGTGCACTACTGCAGTGGCCACCCCAAAGCCGAGTACAGTGTGTGTAACATAACTGATGAAAGTAGATGTTTCAGTAGAGACCAATTGGATTTCATGTACCAGAGATATCTTAGGATATGGCAAAAAACATCCCAAAGCATCACGATGCAAAGAATTTCTCTTACCCAGCAATTAAAGTCAAAGGAACACAGCAGTTAGGTACTGAACATATTCCATGCAGAATGTGGGGGAAAAAGGAACGTGCTCCCAAAATTAGGTCAAGCCTGATATCAAGAAAGAATGTGAATAGACACTTAGAATTCTTTTTTTTTTTCTTTTTTTTTGGCTATGTGGTGCAAGCATGATAGCAATAAACATATTGCAACACCCAAAATCTGTAAATCAGAAGGTTCCTCTATGCCCACAAGTCACCACTGGGAAACCTTGCCAATATGCAGTTTAGTTTTTGTAAAACCAAGTACCTTAGGATCACATCCATTTTCCTTATACTTTATTTTTATCCTCAAAGTAAGTATTTTGTATCAAGAAAAACAAAAAATCAGACCCAGCAGACCAACATAATGAAATAAAGTGATATCCTCTTAAAAGTTCCAGACCCGGACCCTTCACTGTGTGACTGTTTGGTGAGCACACACAACACAACTCCTCGGCAGGCAGGTGTAATGTGCTCCCTCCTACTCATGCCCTTCAGCTCTCCATGAGCCACAGGTTGAGACAACAGCATAACCATCTTCCCAAAGCATTGCTCCCACCCAACTGGGATTCATTCAGCACAGGGGAAAAGGACAGAGGGAAGGATACTCACAGGCAACTGTGCACAGAATACTCCAAAGGGCTGAGAGTCAGCTAGCATTAATCTCTTCAAAGACCCACGTGACTAATTTTTTTCTTTATATATATAATGCATGTCTCCATGCATACACAGCTCCCCTACGCAGTCATCTTTTATCTCCTTGTCTCTCTAAACAGACACTTGCTCTAACTTAGGAGAAAACAACTGTATCCTAACCCCAACCTCAGAAGCAATCCTGCCCTTCTGACGGAATGCTTCATAAATACTTGCAGTACTTACTCAGAACATTTATTTTGTTGCAAGAACAGCTGGGAATAAACTACCTGAAAGTATCAATATTAGCTCTTGTTAACTCAGCTTGCAGGGAACCAGAATAGCTCACTGGCAGCAAAACTCAGTGGAGAAGGAAAGGCAGGGAAGGAAAGGAAGAATAGAACATCAAAGTACCAATAACCTCCTCAGTATGTCATCCTGAGGGATACGTGGGGAAGTTGTCTGGCAAATTGGAAACAGTCCTCTTGGACAACAGGCGCTTTTGTCAAATTACCATTTCCCAGGATGTGAGAGCATTGCTGCCTGCATACCTATGTTGGAACAGCTCCTCAGCTCAGTGAAGGCATCAGACACTCCTTTGCCAGATTTAAATTTTCTGACCTCTATGTTTTGAGCGCTATGCTTTTATTTTTATCTCACACGTTATTTTCAACATATGGAAAATAACCTCTCTAACTTCTGAACCAATCATGTCTTTGCATTAAACTGGGCCAGTGATAATCTGTTCAGAAATGTTTCATTTCCTTTAGGTTTCTATATTTACTTCCAACCACAGGTTGAAACCTACACATCATAAGGACGGCTACAGTCGCCTGAGTTGTTGTTCTTAATTATCATTTCATATTAAGACTTTTATTGTTGTTAATGGTCTTCTTTCAATATCCTTGATAATACATTGTAAAAATCATACAAGAATTCAGAATTTCAACATTTGACATTGCATTGCTTTGATCCCTATCAATAAAACAAGGTTCTTAGATTGCTCAAAATACACTGATTCCTAAGTTTGAGCAATAAGCAATACTGTCACATTGTATTAATGTCCCTGTGGTCCTGGTTTTAGAAGAGAAGATTCTTTTCCTCCTGAAAAGTTAATCATCTTGTTCTGTATCCGGCACAACATATAAGAAAATCACCAAGGTCTGTGAACACTGCTAAAATTACACTGCTAACATTTCCCTTTCAAATAGCCACAATCCACACAAAGACTACCTAAATGCTGGGATCCTTCTACTAACCTTAAGTTAAAGCAGCTATTTTTTCTTACATACACCCCAAATCCTAAAGTATCAAGATGAGCATTCCTAAAGCTTTGTGCAGCGCAAATCTTGATGTGTTCAATAGCTCTCCTCACATCAAGAGGACCTATATTTGCACAGACACAATATGCAGTCACTTAAAACATAAGGACATTTTCCCCCTCACAGACATGAACAGAAGTTCAAATTTGAATATATCCCACACTTTCAGTTACAAACACAGACTTGGGTATAAAAGGAGAATCTGTATTGAGAGTAGTCAACACGTTTTCTTGGTTATAATCTCACTTGAGAACCGTTCTCTTGCCAATGAACACAGCCAGCCATCAATATCAGCACAGGGCTCCTGCAGAGCTAGTACCAGTAAATTTGCTTTCCTGAAAACCATATCTAGTAAGTACTTAATTTAACCTCAGTCATCTGGTAAGCTGAAAAGAACTGGGAAGGGAGGAAATTTATGCTTTAAGAAAAATTTAATTAAAACACCTAAAAAGTACTGATCAGGGAAAACGCTTTACTGTGTATTGGTTGATAATCACATTTCCATCTCTTCTTCTCTCCCTGTTTTCTTGACAACTGTTAACCTGGAGTTAGGAACAGGAAGAGGCCACTGGGGGGTTTTATGTTCTCTTTTTTAATGTGGAATTCAAGCCATAGGACCAAATTATCCTCTTGCAATGAAATAAGTATTGCCTGTTAATAATTCATGTCTGACCTCTTCTGCAGTTTTTATTGAAAATGAGAGCAAAGTTGGTGGCAAAGTTTGCCACTTTTCTGCCATCATGACAAAATTTCTTGCAATAGCAGGATGACATAAAACCTGCATCCCATACAGAGCCCACAAACTACCTACCCAAGAAGGTTGTTTAAATACTCACGAAGTCAAATTCAGACCTGCTACCCAGGAAACTCTTATTAAGCTAAGATTCCCATAGTTTTTGGAAATGGATTGAGAAATAGTCTGAACAACAGTGACAAGAATAGAAATCATCTTGGTGGTTCTGACAGATGACAGTCAAGACCACTGCAATGGTTGGTGCTGGGGCAGAGTGAATTTTCTTCAGAGTGGCTGGTATGGGGCTGTGTTTTAGATTTGTGATGAACACAGAGTTGATAACATAAAGATGTATTTTGCTACTGCTGAGCAGGGTTTATGCAGACCCAAGGCCTTTTCTGCTTTTTATACTTCCACACTGGTGAGGAACCTGAGGCTGCTTTGGAAACTGGGAGGAGACATAACCAGGGCAGGTGACCCCAGCTGACCAAGGGGATATTCCAGACCATACAGCATCATGCTCAATATAAAAAGTGGGGAAATAAGGGGGAAGGGGGACACATTTGGAGTGATGGAGTTTGTCTTCCCAAGTCACTGTTACACATGAAGGGGCCATGCTCTCCTGGAGATGGCTGAACACCTGCCTGCCCATGGGAACCAGTGAAATAATTCCCCTTTTTGCTTTGCTTTCATGTCCAGCTTCTCCTTTCCCTATTAAATGGTCTTTATGTGAACTCATATGTTTTCCAGCTTTTCCCCTTCTGATTCTCTTCCCTGTCCCACTGGTGGGGGAGTGAGTGAGTGGCAGCGTGGGGCTTGGTCACTGGCTGGGGTTAAACCATAACAGTCAGTTTAATTAAATAATAATAGACAAGAAACAGACTCTTATTCCTTCCTTAAACTTTTGAGGTAGCATGAATCTAACAGCTGCTCATGCAAAAAGAAATTATTAGAAGCCTCTGTGATATACGCTTCATATTGGGTTGTTTAATGGGGTTTTTTTAAGTCCTTGCCACAGTTCATAATGTATTCCAAATATTCATGAACTTTCATTTAAACTTTTCTATATGCTAATTACCATAATTATATGTATCATAAGCATGTTTGAATTTTGCATTATCCATATTTCTCTACCCCATTTTATCCGTAATTTTCAATTATATGGGATATTGTATTTGTACCATTTATCTTTTACAGTCTCTCTAAAAAGAAGATGCAAAACACTAATAAGATCCGTAACTATTTTATTTAACCTTAACAGACAAAACTGTTTTCAGACAGGTATCATCATGAATAATTGCTCAACAATTATACTTAATCACAAAAAAGAAGAAAAAAAAATTTAATGACCAGCTCTTAGCAGGATCATTTGACACTACAAAGGGAATACAGTGTTCACAGCACAGGCACAAAACCCGTACAGACTGCACAATGGTACTCACTCCCCTTTAATCAAACTCTAATCCAATGGTTCTACATTCTGACATAGTTTTGGTGAACACAGACATACCTAATTACAACATGACTTGTTTACCCAGCAGCATATAAGGTTTTGACTGTAAAAGTGATGTGCACAAAACAAATGCACCCTGTAGTATGTAATTTGCTTTTATATGAAAAACCTTGAACAAAAAAATTATACTGTGCCAGCAGTCAGACAGCTAAAATGAAATGTAAAAGGTGGCTAATTGCTTCAGCAATAAATAGCAAGTACTTGAAAACAAAGTCAGTGTTTCAGTATCATCTACCGTGTCTAGTAGGTCAGACTTTGATGTGACAACCCACTAGAGAAGTTAGACATTGTGTCCATCCTTAATTGTGTATTTGAGGTTTAGCTCTTGCTGATCCAAGTTGCAACGAGCCTGCTGGCTTTTACAGCATTCATGCCTATCACATGTTCATGCTCACCAAAGAAAATTTCCAGGCAAAAGTCAAAGTCAGTCTTTTCCACTTATTTTGCAATAATAAAGTAGCATAAACGCTATACCACAAAACAGTGACAAACAGAAACCACACAGTGTAAGGCATAAGGACTTCCAGATATCTATGCAGGTCTAATTTTTTATCTTATTCTGAGTATCCAAATACAAAGACAGTATTAAAAAATCTTACCACTGTGAGATCCAAGCAACAGGCATTCCAGAAATTATTCCAGAAAGATGTGCCACCATCCTACATTTCCTTTTTTATCATTATGTGTTAAAACGCTACCTTAGTATATTTAAACTAAATTGGATAAGACAGTCCAATTTTATGCTAATTACTTCAGTAGCTGTAAAGCACATAATCTTCTTCTGAAACACAGCACTTCTGCATTACTGGACAGGAACATTTAACAACAAGGAAAACATATTCATCCACATATATGAAGAGCTGAAAGAAGGAAAACACTTGGCTAATGGGACAAAGTCCTGACATAGCAAGTGCCATGCTCTTCAGAAGCAAAACCTCGTTTGGGTTTCTATTAGTGCTAAGTGAACAGAAACAAAGTGAATTCAAAATGATTCCGTATAAATCTCTTTCCATTAAACTACATAGGATTAGCAGCAGGTAAACACAACTGGGAAATCAGCAGTCAGAGATACAAAAAAAATTAGTTAAGATCTTGGACATGTAAGTATCTGTACCTGTAAGAAATTAAGAAAAGAAGTTCAATATTTCCAGCTATAGAGTCAGACAAAACATATCCAACACATGAGATATATCAAGAAGATGCCCCATCGTTTCTATACAGTATTATATTCTCCCACATGGTAAAACAAATATGAAGAGGAATGAAGCAATGGAACAGAATGAAGCTTCAAAACAACTGAGTTTTAGTAATATCCCTAATCAAGTTCCAAATTTGCAGTGGAAATGCAAAAAAATTAAGGCACTTAAAAAAATTCAAACCCAAACCAAATAAATGTAACTAAGACAAAGTAAAGAAGTTTTTCCCAAAAAAGAAATTATTGGTTCTTCTCAGAAATACTCCTGTAGATTGGTTATTCATCAGAAAATCGAATGCATCAAAATAGAAATATTTCCTGTAAAGTACCCTTTTCATGATATCAATAGCAAAACACAAACTGGCTCTTTAAAAGGTAGAAATTTACAAAATTTCACAGCTTTATGACTCCTAATTCTTTTTTTAATTTTATTATGCATGGTATCATATAAGACTAAAGAGTGCATCAATCCAATGCAAATGTAATTTTTGTGGAAAACTACAAAAATGCTTTTTTCATTCTGTTTTAAAACAATCAAGTTTTGATCCTGTAAGCAAGATGTAAAATCCCCTTCTCTCCAAAAGCTTAATCAATGTTACTCTGACCAATCAGAGTTACCTCTGAGAGGACTTCTATGTTTTTATAAGGGGTTAGGGAAAAAATGTTCTTATTTTATTTAACCATGGATAGTAGCCCTATGACAAAAGGAATACAAATAAATATACATAAATTCGTATCAGTGAAGAATTTTCAGCTGTTGCTCTCCTCAGAAGGGAAACTACAACGTTCTTTAATTATTGAGGACATCTCATGGAAATAAAATTGTTACTTACTTTAAACACATGCAAGAGTTTTCAGATACTCTTAAATGGTCACTCCCTCCCACTTGCAAGTAGAGTTGTGTCAACTTGGCTTTTTTTTGGCACTTATTTAGCATTTTTAGAATTAAGATTCTCTTTTTTCATACTTTATTTACTTCCACTGACCTTTACTGCACTTCTACCCAAACAGAATCAATTCAAAACATATGAAAAAACACCAAGTTTTGAAAATTAAGATCTAAATGACAATTTCTAGATTCAAAAGTATTTCTTCAGAAAAGCCTCAGTCCTGTTACTGCAGATTGGAGTAGAACTCCAGAAGGTTCTTTCTGACCTGAATTATTCTACAATTCTCTTTGCAGCATTAGAGGATGAAGCAAAAGTGAGTACAGTTCACCTCTTCAATCTCTACACTCCTCCATGGAATTGTCCTGATTTCACTTTCACCTACTTTTTCAGCTTAGAACTGCTAATATGCTCACACACACACACCAAAAAAAAAGTTTTACACCTGTAAGAAGAGAGGCCTCTAGTGTGCAAGAAAGCAAATTTTTTTCTGTGCCTTACTTATGATCTGTTTCTCACCTGTATTTAAGACCAGCATTGGCTACTGATTTTTTTTTTGTCCTTGAGTTTCACTAAGTATTTGTATCCATCTGCTACTGTAAACAACACCTGTCAGGTAAAATTTACCAAATGCATTAGATAGCAACATCAATCTATATTCAGAAAAAGCTATGACAGTGTCTCAATCCCCAGTGAAATCCATGTGAAATTGCATGTAAACTCCCTTGCAAGACATGGATGAAGATTTACTAATGGACCCAATTGTACAGTGGTCTGGATACATATTTGCATTTCTCCACATTAAATTCACTAGATTGCCATTAACACAAAACCTTCTTTTCATCTAAATTTGCATTTCTCCTTTTGTTTTTTCCCCACACTCAACTCAAGTCTGACTCACAGATTAAAAAGCAGATCCACCTAGAATTTACAACAATGACTTGGCCTCTTTGGACTACAAAAAAGACCAAAATAGTGGGATAGAGTGACTGGAAAATTAAGAAATCAATGACGGTCTGTCACAGTGTGCTCTATTTTGCCTCAGTAAGAATTGGAGCTTCTGAAGTTTACAGAGCTGGTCTTCCCACAGCATATTTCCAGCACAATTCCTGGAGCTCTGACTTTTTGCAGGGCCATCTGAGATTACAAGTATCTAGAACATGCATGTTGAAGACTGTGAACCCCTTAATCTTGAATAAACATTTCCATTAGATTCACCAAGTGCCATAGTCACCTGCTTTATTCCACGTAGCCAGGTAAAAACGTTTACTGTGACAATTCCAGCTCTGACCACTGCAGGAGGAAATCCTCACACCACACCATCCCTTGTGCTAAAATACTACCCTAATGCAGGTGCAGCATGATTGGATTTCCCCATACAGCTCAGGTCACTGCTGATGCCTCCACCACCAGACCCCTGTTCTGCACAGGCTCCCTGCACAGGAAAGCTGGAGCCACCTCCCAAAAATACTCTCACTCAGAATTGGGATGTACAACATTCTGAGGGAGATAAACAGATCAAACCCACCGAGCCACAAATTTCCTGATATTCCTGAGCAGGCAAGGGTTTTTTTTCTTCAGAGCAGGGAGGTTTTGGTATTAATTTGAACAGGGAGAAAAGCTGGAGTGTGCTCTGCAGAAACATCTAGTCAAATAAATACGTCATTAAGCTAACTAGCTACAGGATTGTCTAGCAGATGGATGACATCTTGGTTGCTAGTGGAACACTTTTCTATAGCCTTGTTTGAGGCAGACACATATGGCTCTCCCAAGCATTGATGCAAGCTCCCAGATGGACTAGATCATTGCTGACACCTTATTATAAATCCTAGAGATGAAAGAAGGGAGCACAATTTTTGAATCACAACACAGGACTCTAAAATATTCAGACTTCCTAAAAATCAAATTTACAACAGAATATCTTAACTTCTTTATGTTGAAAGAAGCTATTTCTAACCAGGAACAGAAAATAGGGCAAAATTCTGCATCAAGAAAGACTAGAAGAGTCTTGAGGAAGCTTAGAAGACCAGAAGATCTGTAATGCAAGTGCATATCATAACTACATATATGGAGTTACCAATATTACAGCTCTAAGGATGCAAAAAATGATCCACTGTGCAGCTGTTACTGACATGAAAGAGTTTCCATCTGGAATTTCTTTATTGGGGTGGAAGGGGAAAGGAAAGAAGAGGAAGCCACTCAGACATTACAGATGTATCCCTGAAATGTCTGTACCCTATTCGATTAACAAAAAAAAAAAAAAAAAAGAGAGAGAGAGAGAGAGAGAAGTCTGGCCATAACAGCAACAGGGAAAAATAGCAGAACTATGTGGGAGATTGGGAGATAACAGAACCAGTTGCACACAGCATTTGGTTTTTTGTAGGTGTCAGGGACACCTGAGAACATCTCAAGTACACAAGGGTACTACAGTACATTTTACACATCTAGGTCAGAGGCAGAAAAAATATTCTTTTGACACTTTTACACTGTGAAAAGAGTCTATCCTTAGCATCCCTAAGAATTTGACTCTTCAACTTACCCAAATGGAAGACTCAAAGTGTGGGGAAGATCACTTGCTACATATTTTCTCTTTTTTCTAATGTCTGCTATACCATGTAAACTAAGAAAGTTGCACCTTGAGACTGTTACAACTCTGTGACAAAACTTTTCAATTTCAAGGCCAAATCAACTCCCTGACTCTGGGAATATGTCAAGAACTCTGTACATTTATGAGTGAGTGAGATGCTTAAACTGCTAAAATTTATCTGCCTCCACTGCAGTGGCCATAATTTTAACAAGCACACAACCATCTTGGAACAATCAGCTAAATGTGGGACAGCTAATAGAGCATAACACCGCCTCTTATTTTTTCAGAGAGACAATTTTACCTTCAGTATCTTCAACCATAAAAGAATTTCAATGTATTGAAGTCAGAGTGGCTCCCAAGTTTTCCTTTACAGCTTTTAATGTAGCTGTTATCTTCTTGACCAACTGAAAGTTCAGAAGATTTTTCTTACAGGGAGAATACAGCAATCCTTGAATTACCTTACAAAATATAATATTTCATTAAAAAAGAGACAAGGGCAACCTTTTCCAAATCTCTACCTCCATCACATCATGCAGCTCAAGAGAAATGTCCAGGAAAATCTTGATTTTGTAAGGGTCACTTACACAAGAGTGTGGGAAGAACGGAATGTCCAGCTGCATACCCTGCAGCTACTTCAACTGGACAGTTCCTCTTCCCCACAACACAGCTCTATCTGGGAGGCAAGCTCAGCTCCCTTCTTTCTCAGAACCCTGAAGAAAATATGCTTCGCTGTTCATTTCAATGCTTTGAAATACAAAAGCTTTAGGAGATTCTTTCCTGTTTGTAAGCATTCCTAAGCAAGACACAGGGAACTGCAGCTGGCAAACGTCTGTGGTCAAGGCTGACATGAAAAGAGGTAAATTAAAAACCTTAGGCAACAGAGATTTGGGTTCTCCTGAGGTGCTCCATCAGATGAACTCCAGATTGAAAAGAAAGGGGAAGAGATATATTAATTGGCATGCACAAAAGCGTTATAAACCACAGCTCCAACTAGAACCAGATAGTTTTGGGGCTCTCAAAGCAGACAAACCCCATAAAACTCCAAATTTCTCACTAACTGAAGGTTTCAGTTTTAAAACTGTCAAATAGAACTTTTTTTTTTTTTTAATTTTAATCTGTAAAAGACTGGCAGTTTCAAAAGATAGATACAGAGGATTACTGCAGGTCCCCAATTATGAGGGGAGTCCACAAGGAGTTTCTTCAACCTCTGACTTTGCAGCAGACTTCTCTCGCAGGCTATCCAATGAAACCACATATTCCTAGAAACACAGCATCCCTGGTCACAAAGTGGGATCCTTGGCAGTTTAGCTCTGTGATGAGGACCCTGAAGCCACTGAGCCTCTGGCCAAAACCAATTTACTAAGAATCAAAGAGAAGTTACATCTTATTTTGGTTTCGGTCAGTCTGTCAAATTTAAAATACTTGCAATGAAACATTCCAATTCAATGAATTACCATTTTCTGTGTGAATTACACCCACTTGAAAGTTTTCAATTAGGTCCACCTAAGATGCCTCTTTATAGCAGCATCCTGAAAACCTATCAATAACAAGCAACATGGAGGAAAGCTGAGATAAATGAAGTACAGTGTAAAACACTGAAGTTACAGCATGGTAAATGTCTACGTCAAGAGCCTCTCAGTCATAAACAGATGGGTTTAGATCACTGCAATTTAAACTTATGTTCTGAGTTACGTCCTCCATCAGATGTAAAATGACCTTTGATTGATGCAAGTCAAATATATAAGGCTGTTCTGTATGCAACAGAGCATTCACACACAAGTTTAACATACTTTAACATACACATCCTGACTCGACACTTCAAGTGATTTGCTCTGGTGTCTCCATGTAGACATGATTAAAGGCTTTTATCTCCAACCACTAACAATACCCAGGGGAGAACAGGGAATGGGAAAAGGCAGAGTCTGTTGCTGGTTGCATATTCAGCTGAAGAGAGAACTCAACCTTTCAATAGACATTTTCAGAATACTTTGTACACCTAACTCCCACTCTGCAAACTAAAGAGGTCCTTTTATTCCTCTCTGTACTTCTTTTAATTCATTTTAGTTCGCTATCATTTTAGGTAATTTCAAACAAAATTATGAATCAATAACCAAATGCCTTTTAACACATTACTGTGCATTATCAGCACTAAGACACATCAGCACTGTGATATTTCTTTCTTGAAATTTTCCTGTTTCCCCAGCCACTACCTATGAGAAAAGGGAGACCAGGCTACACAGGTTGTTGGAGCTTTCTGCTGTAGAAACTTTATTCCATTTACATTATTCCAGCTGTTTTCTTCAAAAGGCTGTAAAGATCATTAGAACAGAACAGTGGTTTTCACTTACAGCTGCAAGTTAGAATCATCATCTCTGTAGTCACCGCAGGTGACTTCCTCTTGCAACTGAAGTGAGGTTTATCTCCCTAATCCTTGGCACATTAATCCCTATACTAAAAAGTTAGACTACTGTTGTTATCAATCTAATAAGGCACTGTAAGAATAAAAATATTTGTAAAATGCTTTGATGAGAAAGCTTTGCCATAAGGTACTAAGTAGAACAGGTCAGATAAAGCACACATTTGACAAACACTGGCAGTATTTCTGTTCATCAACAGATGGTTGCCTTTAAAAAAAAGTTCATTATTATAAGCTATGTGAATTTAGCCACCAAAAAGTACCTGTATTCAACATTATGCAAGCTGCTTTAATTGGACAGATGGATCACATGTTAGAGGCTTCCCAATTAAATAAGGATAACTCATACTTTAAGACATTTTAAGTGAAAATAGAGTACTTGCAACAAGTTAAATCTCAAATGTGCTGTTTCCAAAAGCCTGCCAGAAAGGTTATTACAACAGTAAGAGGAATGTGAGAGGGTCACAAAACCAAAAAGCATCTCTGTTGGAAATATCCATAGAACTCCCTTTCACCTCACTTCTAATACCTATGTAAGTTTGGTGAGGAATTATAGCCAATGCAAACCTTCTGTAAAACAAAACACCCACACATGAATTGGACTGGCCAACAGATGCCATTAGTCAACCCAAGTCTAGCTTTTATATGACAATCTTTAATTTAGGAGTACTGACCCTTATCTGTATGCATTTTTACAAACATTCAATTTAATTTTGCTTAGCATTAGTTAAGCAAAACTTACAAAACCAGTCACCAATTGAGGTGAAGTTGTAAGGGAAGAACACACTCCAATGTGGTATCTCACAGAAGGTGCCAGTTCAGCAGCTATGGAGATTAAGTTGGGTTATTTATAAGCTTTCCTCCCATTTTCTCTCCCACACCTTCTGCTGTGCTCCTCAACTCTGACCCACAGGGCAGAAGCCAGGGAACTTACTTCTGTCTTTTGAAAATCGCAAGAAAGCATGGCAAACATCCAGCTGACATTCTGTGTAGTACAGGCCCAGATAGGCTCCACGCATCAGCATCACTCTACTCAATAACCAATGGTTCAGCAGAAGCAGAAAGTGAAGCAACACCATTTACACCCAAACAGTTTGGGAAATATTGTTACATTCAGGCAATACTAAGTACATCCCTACTAGATACAGGACTAACAGACTCATATTAATTCTTGCTTCATGTGTCATTAACACCTAATGGGATGTTCAGAGGTGTTTACAAGTCCAAAGTAATAATGGATCACTCTTAATTAATTCACGGGAAAAATTTCATGAAAGCCTCAGTGGAAGAAGGTGGCTGTTGAAGAGATTGCTTCACATCTCAGTCACAGACTGCCCCTTCCTTTCCCTCTAGGAAATGGAGAACAAGTAGGTTACAGGTGTGAAAAACAAAAATAATGGGCTCAGCCACTCAACACAAAGAGATAATTAAAAAAGAGTCATTTTCCTTCCAATAATCTTTGGAAACAAGAAGAGTGGACCTTGTGTTTAAAAAGCAGAGTACTGTTTGAAATGCTTCAAGTACTGGTGCTGAAAATTGAAGACAAAACAGAGTACCCTTATAGTGGCATATGCTGGATAATATGAGTTAACACTTGACACTTACTTTAGAATTCTAAGCACATTTCAAGGTTCATACAGAAGAAAAAACTATTTTCCAGTCTCTTTTCAATATGGGAGAGGAGATTCTAGATCTTATTTTATTAAGCATTAACATTTGTTCTAACAGAAGCCCTAAGAGAATTCTGTACTGTCCTCAAAATCACAACTTAAATACACTCAGTGGTCCAAGGTTATGACAGAATCATTCAAACCTCAAGGTATTTCTCATACAAACATTCAAAAAAAGCACCTTCCCCAGAGGTCAGTACATCTTTTAAAATTTCAGAACATAGAAATAAATGAAATACTGAATTAAAAAAGAATTGAAATCTCCAAACTCATCTTTTACAGGCAATAAAAGTTCACTACCATGACCACATTTTTTCAGAAGCAGATTTATTAGCAGTTTTTAACAAAAGGGGTACCGGGGTGTTTACCATGGAAAAAATCAAGAACACCAAGAGATGGAAAGACAGGGACATTCCAGGAGACACTTCATCAACCTGCTCCATTCTCATGTGCAGCATTTCAGCAGTGTATCTTTTATAGGCAAAAAGTCCTGCCTTTTAGAACTAATCCTAAATATGTGCTGGATTAAAAATGTGGTTACAATGTCCAACATTTTCTTTGCTTGTTTTCCCTGTCCTTTAGACACCTAGGAGTCAGTGTTAACACAGATAAAACTTTGCAAAGATCCCCACACAACTGGCAAAACACACTTGTTCTTTTGTCCACTTCAACCAGCGTTGAAGTCCAACAAAGTCCAATATTTTCAGTTCTCAACTCACCTTAGTGAAACCAAACAAAAGCAAACAGGAGCATCTGGATTTCAATTTAGTTCTACCCAACAGTACTCATCAACTAGGTGCCACTATTCTAGTGAGTAGAATTCCTCGAAAGAGGAACAGTTCTCCAAAATGGTGAAATACACAACTGAAACCTGTACTGAAAAGCAGGTAATAAGCATACATGCTTCCAATTTCAGCCATGTGCAAAAAATACCCTATTAGAATTATTTTGGATTAAAAAATATTTTCAGTCATTTTTCTACCAACCAAATGTCTGTTTAATTACACTTGTCTATAGAGGACCAATGCTTTTTTGGGTGGGTAAGGGAGACACTAAAGCCTGGGAAAAATGCTGAAAATGTTCCTGCTTTAAATGTCTGAAATAATGTTCAGTTCAGAATATAACCAAGTTTGCTCTGCCAACCTTTAAGACTAAACATCGGATTCAACACAAACTCATATATTTTGGTCTTAATTGCACTCTTATGGATAAATACCTCATCTGGATCAATGACTGATTCTTCTAACAGTTATCTAGCCATCAGAGGGTCCATTACACCTGCAATTCTACTTAACATGTAGCAAAAGGTAAGCTCAGCAGCATGAGACAGAGCCCCCACCAAAGGTTTACACTGAGTAGAGGTGTTCTAGCAGCAGTTTATCCATCCCTGCCATGTAACTTTAACAGCCTTTCAGTGTCGATGCTGATAGTCACTGACTTCCTTTGTCCCTCAGATTGTCTAACAACGTTTTCAAATGCTTTTCAGTTTTACCAGATCATAAAATGTAACATCACTATCATTTCTATCCTCTTTTGGTGCTCTTCTCAAAAAACTAACCCCCCCAACTCATAAACTGCTCTCCTAATAAAACTGTATTTCTGTGAGAACACAGCTCTCTCAGTTTGGAGCATCCAGACTCCTGCTCCCAGCAAGTTTTCAAAATCCTGTGGTAAGGATTTCTGATAAGTTTCTCTGCAAAAGGCAGACATTAAAAATAAATTATGGGTGTGGATGCGTCGCCTTCCCAGCCCTCTCCCCACCGCATGCACTTCCACCCCCAGCTCCTTCGCTGGTTTTCATGCAGATTTGTGCCAGACATTCGGCATCCTCATTAAGTGGTGTCTGGCAACCTGCCTAAGCTTTAGTGGGTTCTGGGAATGCCAATATATTAACCAGAAGACTTTTTGCATACCCTGGAGAGATTTTTATTCTAGAAAAGTCAACCATTTGGCACTAAGAAAACTTACTTCAAATCTAGGAAAGCTCTCCATTGGCAATAAGAAGAAAAAATGCATTTACATTTCTTCTTAATTTCTGTCTCCTACCTGAAAGAAAAGTTTGATGTAGATCAAGACCATTCAAACACAGTTTAAGAGGTCAGAGTGTTGTCTGTAGCAGGATTTTAGAGAAAAGAACAACAGATATGAACAACACAGACACAGCACAATATCAAGAAAATTATTCATTTTCAGTCCCTTGTCTCTTGTGACCAAAATAATCTTTATCAGGATGATTAAATTTACCCATTATTGTGATGAGTGATAATGAATGGTGATGCGGGTGCTTGAAAATTTCCATTGCTTAACTAAACAATATGAAAAAGCATTTAGTAAAATGCATCTACATTTAGCATACTGCAAATATGCTAAATCAAAGTATACGCTACAGAAATGCATGTATTAAATAAATATAGATGATGAATACCGAGACATTCTGCCAGCATGAAATACAGGACACACTGTAATGTCACGCTCTTATTCACCTGCAAGCATTCTTTCCACTGCTGCCCCCTTAGAGTTACTATTATTCAACTGACAGACTCAGAAGTAAGCAAATAAAACTCCTCTTTAAGAGAAAAAAAAATCAAATTTCTTTTTCAAATACAAGGTTCAAAAGAACACAATTGGAAAAAAAAAAAAAAAAGCCCATGGCTTTCCTTTACTCAAATAGTCTGCCTGTGCAGCACATAAAAAAAGTTAAAGTACACTGGACAAATGTGCCATTTCAAGACCATTTATTCAGGCTTGTGTACTCAGGGAATCCAATGCATTTCAAGAAGTTAGTCAGGTAATCTGCTACCATATAGATATCACTACCCATTACTATTATAAATTTCTTCAAACTGACATTTACTTCAAATTCATCATCTTCCTTTGTGCAAAAAATGGCCAACTTCCTGACATCAGCTCCAAAACACCACGATCCCTTTATAATGGCCAATTAGAACCAGAGATTCTGCAAGAATCAATTAAAATCAATTCCATTTAAATGTTTTAGTGTACTAAGATTATGTTTGGTGTGAAAGAAATTTTTAGCTATCTAGGCTGCCTTTGCTTAGATATCAACCTTCTAGGCAAGACAGCTATTCTTAAAAATAGCTGTCAACTGAGAAAAGAAAATGTATATGTATGAATCATTTCACTACAGGGTTGGATTCCCAGCAACTGATGCACCACTGTTCTGGCATCAGTGCCTTTAACGAGCAGCTGATACTAGATTGGTGCCATTGAAGAATTTCACGGTTACCACAGAACCAATCTGCAGAAAAATTCATCTCCAAACTCCTAGAAGTATTTGCATTCCTTAACTGGCAGTTCACTTGCAGGGAGCTGTTCTGAACCATTAAAAACCAGACAGAAAAAAAAAAAATCTTTTTCAAGACCACTCACAAGTTAAAATGCAATAACCATGACTCCTGATGCAAGAGTTGTTGGACAGGCACATACTTTTTAACACTTCATTTCTCTTAGAGACTGTGCTAAGTTAAAATACTTTTAAGGTATTTCCCCATTATTTCAATAATTATTGTGGCACATCATATCCACATTTGGAAAGTATTCCAAATTATTTCAGATGGTGTCATTGACATGAAACTAGTTATTGGTGGAAGGGAAGCACTAGACTTAGCACTAGGGTACTGCAGAGCAGCTGAAAGAGAACTAAATTTTGGTCAAGATAATCAGAGAGAGAATTTTCCATCCCCTCTTCCCCACTACCCCCCTCCAGCAAAAATGCACCTTCAATGCAGGGAAAACTAACAGCTCCTCATTTCAAGTCTCACTTTAATGCCTTATGCAGAGAAAATAGCATTTTATCTACTTTAAAATAAGAAAAGGCCAGGTCATTTCTAAATTCCTAGGTTAAGCTACTGCTCAATAGCTGTAATCTTACCTCATTTAATACAATTGTGCCTCAATCTTAAATGCCAATTTCCTTCTACTTCCACAAGTTTTCTTGTAACAAGTCTAGGGTGCTGAAGACTGCATGGAAAACTTCATCAGTCAAATGCTGCCTAGTGCCTGTAATGTTTCAGTTAACAAAAACCAATGGTCTGAAATATTGTGTCTCACATTGTCAACTCATTCTGTGTTACGCACTGATCAGCACTTAGGCCCACTCTGGTATCTGAATTTACTGAAAAATATTGATATGCCTTATGTGTATGCAACTATGATCTTCACAGACCCGAGTCAGAATTAACCATGCTGGTATAAGCACTGATTATACAAAAAGATGTGTTTCTACTTCTATACATAACTGTAGAGAGCTGACACATTCCAAGTTGAGTTCTCCTCATGCTGGTCACTTTGTGTATGACAGTAACTTAATACCTGGTTACCATACCTGCTAAAACACCAGTACAGATATAGATGTTCAGATTATCATCTCTATTTCAGTTAATATGGACAAGGGGTTGTTGATTAGGCTGCTTCCCACCAGTGCACTCCAGCAAAACTTCCCCTTTCATTTACAGCCAATTGGACATAATATTTATATGTTCAATAGTGGAACCAAACACACGTGCACCATGCACAGTAATTTAATTCTACTCAAGGGTGCATCATATGTTATTTAGAGAGCTCTGTATCTTCGCAAAGAATAAGTTTCCCAAAACATTTTCCTGGAAATGCAATTGGAAGGCAGAATGGAAGTTTTACCTAACCTACATACCCAGGTGTTGAAGGACCAGCAAGAACGCTGCCCGTACTTAGGCAGCATCTATGTTCTTACCTCATGTACGACTACCAGTAATTGCCCCTTGGGCTTTCTTAATGGCAAAAACGCTCTCCCTTTTTGGCCAGCTTCAGATTTATGATGCTGCAGACACTTCATTCTTTGTGTTACATGATGCACCTTTCCAGTCCACAAATATTTTAATGCAGGATTTTTTTTTTTTGTTCAGAAGCACAGACAAACCTCTTAAAGGAGTTTTCTATCCTGGCAAGAAGATGTCCCTGTTTTTAGACGAACAAACTTTTATAACATGAAACAGTATTTCTAACACCATATAAAATTATTCACCAGATTTTTGTTCTCCTGCACAAACACCATTTGCTATTCAGAAAAACTTCTGAATCCCACTAAAATCTGTATCATTCTAGGTGTTAAGATCTCCTAAGAAAACAGAAGTTACTTTTGCATTTTGCCTGCTTCCTGTTTGTTCTTTACTGAACTTAAACCTACACGCAACGGTGTGTTTGCCTCCTCAGCAAGCATCAAACCACAGCCTACACATAACTACCTACCCACCTACATGATGGAAAACCTGGCACACCATTCAGAAATTTGGGATGAACGCATTCACTGAAAACAATGCAGGCGAGCGTCTGATACAGGCAGGCAAAGCTAGACTTCTAATAAACTTTTTTTTTAAGAAAAAAAAAGGCATTTCATCAAATATAGGTCACTGGTGCGTGAGCCCGGCAGCCGCACTGCTGCTCTGCCTTCCTGCCAAAGTTGCCCGCCCGGCGCTGGGCGCGCACCCCGGCCGGG
>VZTN01022781.1:0-31791 GCA_013400515.1 Erpornis zantholeuca | reverse complement strand
GAAGTGCCGGCCATGAGTCGCCTTCGAGGAGAGAAACATAATGAGGTTCAACAAGGACAAGTGTAAGGTCCTGCACCTAGGGAGGAATAGCCACAAGTACCAGCACAAGTTCGGGGTTGACCTTCTAGAGAGCAGGTCTGCAGAAAAGGACCTGGGAGTCGTGGTGGATGACAAGTTGCCCATGAGCCAGCAGTGGCCTTGCAGTCAAGAGACCTAATGTTATTTGGAGTGCATCGGGAAAAGTGTGGCCAGCAGATCAAGAGAGGTGATCCTCCCCCTGTATTCGGCCCTACTGAGGCCATATCTGAAGTGTTGTGTCCAATTCTGGGCTCCTCCATGTAAGAAATACAAGGAGCTGCTTCAGAGGGTCCAGCAGAGGCCAAAAAGATGGATCATCTCTCTTAAGAGGAGAGACTCTGAGAGCTGGGGCTGTTTAGGTTGGAGAAGACTGAGAGTAGATCTCATTAATGCATGTAAATTTGTCAAAGGCGGGTGCCAAGACGATGGTGCCAGACTCTTTTCAGTGGTGCCCAGCGCCAGGACAAGGAGCAATGGCTATAAACTAAAGAAGACATTGCACCTCAACAGGAGGAAGAACTTCTTTACCTTGAGGATCGCAGAGCACTGGAGTAGGCTGCCCAGAGAGGTCATAGTCTACCTCTCTGGAGACATTCAAAACCCATCCGGGTGTGTTTCTGTGTCACCTTCTCTAGGTGACCCTGCCTTGGCAGGGGTGTTGGACCATGGGTGATGATCTCCAGAAGTCCCTTCCAACCCTAACGATTCTGGGAACTGCTCTGTTGGTGTGGGAATGGCCCAGCTCAGACTCGTGGTGAGGGGCAGCCCTGCCACACACCCACCAGCCCTCAGGCAGCCCCTGACCCTGCACCTCTGTAAAGGTCAGGACAGGCATAGGGTGGGAGAAACAAAAAAAGTACACTTTGTCCCATGCAGAATGAGAAATTTTTTAACTTTTAAAAAAATGTTGCAAGACAGGAAAACCCAGTTCACTCCATGGCCCAGCAGGCACAAAACCAAGGCAGCTTCTGTCTTGCCTGTGTTCACTTGCAGGCACTGTCCATTCCAGGCTCAGTAATGCAGTCCCACATAGAACTGTCAAGCATTCGCTAGCCCTTGGCCTCCCCCTATCCCTGTTAATATCCTTTGGGATGCAGGCCTGTGGTATGGATGATCTAGTAAAATGGCCACCTTAATCTCAACTATGCCCAAACCACTTGCGAACAACCATAGAAACCAAAGTTGCTATTACATCTTTGAATGCAGGAATATTTATGCACACCATTCTCACAGAAATAAAGAAATCCCTGCTTCTGGGAGCACTGGAACAGACTACACAGAGAGGTTGTGGAGTCTCCCTCACTGAAAATATTCACAAACCATCTGGACACAATCCTGTGCAATGTGCTCTGGGATGACCCTTCCTGAGCAGGTAGGCTGGACTAGAAGACTCACTGTGGTCCCTTTCAACTTGACTCATTCTGTGATTTCTGTTAATTTAGAGCCTCAGTTCACATCCCCATCCACAGTGCACTCTGAAGATTTTTCCCTTCCCAGTTACACCTGTGACCTTAAGAGGAGAAATACCAGGGAGGAGGTAACATGGAGAAGTGTAAACGTTGCTAACTTTAAGCATGTGCATATTTGAGTCAAATGTGCTTGTCTCCCTTCTTGCCTCACGTCTCCCAAATTGCAGGTGGGAAGGAAGATGTAAGTCTGTCTGAAGGAGCCAGGAATCTGCCAACCCAGAATCCAGAGCACCAAGCTATGAAGATCGTGGAGGTGATGGCCTGAAGTTGGTAGTGTGGGTCACCATATGACTGGAAAGGGGGGAACTATCAGATTACTTCCGAAACAGAGTAACAGTCAGAACAGCAGAGAAAGATTATTTTAGCAAACATAGTTTGGATTAAGCCACAAGGAGCCAAAAGGAACATCATACACTACAGAAAGGAGGAGCTTCCAGTAATACGGATAATTACTGGGGCTACTTGCCCTGAAAGTTTCAAAAATCATCAAGAAGTCACAGCATTAATCCACAACTTGGTATTTATAATTTATTTATTTATAAATTAACAAATTGGGAGAACCTTGATTTTAAGTTTGCTCTGTAGTTAGGCACCAAGACTCAAGTGCTCCCTTTCCAAAAGTGCCCTGGTAATCTTCTATATACTTCATAAAAAATTCTGACACACTTCAGCTGTATTCCCTTCAATGACTTCTCAAGGAATACCAGTCATTCACTTCCATCAAAAGATGTACAGAGGAATATCCTAACCCATAGAAAACCTTGTAANTACCAGCACAAGTTCGGGGTTGACCTTCTAGAGAGCAGGTCTGCAGAAAAGGACCTGGGAGTCGTGGTGGATGACAAGTTGCCCATGAGCCAGCAGTGGCCTTGCAGCCAAGAGACCTAATGTTATTTGGAGTGCATCGGGAAAAGTGTGGCCAGCAGATCAAGAGAGGTGATCCTCCCCCTGTATTCGGCCCTACTGAGGCCATATCTGAAGTGTTGTGTCCAATTCTGGGCTCCTCCATGTAAGAAATACAAGGAGCTGCTTCAGAGGGTCCAGCAGAGGCCAAAAAGATGGATCATCTCTCTTAAGAGGAGAGACTCTGAGAGCTGGGGCTGTTTAGGTTGGAGAAGACTGAGAGTAGATCTCATTAATGCATGTAAATTTGTCAAAGGCGGGTGCCAAGACGATGGTGCCAGACTCTTTTCAGTGGTGCCCAGCGCCAGGACAAGGAGCAATGGCTATAAACTAAAGAAGACATTGCACCTCAACAGGAGGAAGAACTTCTTTACCTTGAGGATCGCAGAGCACTGGAGTAGGCTGCCCAGAGAGGTCATAGTCTACCTCTCTGGAGACATTCAAAACCCATCCGGGTGTGTTTCTGTGTCACCTTCTCTAGGTGACCCTGCCTTGGCAGGGGTGTTGGACCATGGGTGATGATCTCCAGAAGTCCCTTCCAACCCTAACGATTCTGGGAACTGCTCTGTTGGTGTGGGAATGGCCCAGCTCAGACTCGTGGTGAGGGGCAGCCCTGCCACACACCCACCAGCCCTCAGGCAGCCCCTGACCCTGCACCTCTGTAAAGGTCAGGACAGGCATAGGGTGGGAGAAACAAAAAAAGTACACTTTGTCCCATGCAGAATGAGAAATTTTTTAACTTTTAAAAAAATGTTGCAAGACAGGAAAACCCAGTTCACTCCATGGCCCAGCAGGCACAAAACCAAGGCAGCTTCTGTCTTGCCTGTGTTCACTTGCAGGCACTGTCCATTCCAGGCTCAGTAATGCAGTCCCACATAGAACTGTCAAGCATTCGCTAGCCCTTGGCCTCCCCCTATCCCTGTTAATATCCTTTGGGATGCAGGCCTGTGGTATGGATGATCTAGTAAAATGGCCACCTTAATCTCAACTATGCCCAAACCACTTGCGAACAACCATAGAAACCAAAGTTGCTATTACATCTTTGAATGCAGGAATATTTATGCACACCATTCTCACAGAAATAAAGAAATCCCTGCTTCTGGGAGCACTGGAACAGACTACACAGAGAGGTTGTGGAGTCTCCCTCACTGAAAATATTCACAAACCATCTGGACACAATACTGTGCAATGTGCTCTGGGATGACCCTTCCTGAGCAGGTAGGCTGGACTAGAAGACTCACTGTGGTCCCTTTCAACTTGACTCATTCTGTGATTTCTGTTAATTTAGAGCCTCAGTTCACATCCCCATCCACAGTGCACTCTGAAGATTTTTCCCTTCCCAGTTACACCTGTGACCTTAAGAGGAGAAATACCAGGGAGGAGGTAACATGGAGAAGTGTAAACGTTGCTAACTTTAAGCATGTGCATATTTGAGTCAAATGTGCTTGTCTCCCTTCTTGCCTCACGTCTCCCAAATTGCAGGTGGGAAGGAAGATGTAAGTCTGTCTGAAGGAGCCAGGAATCTGCCAACCCAGAATCCAGAGCACCAAGCTATGAAGATCGTGGAGGTGATGGCCTGAAGTTGGTAGTGTGGGTCACCATATGACTGGAAAGGGGGGAACTATCAGATTACTTCCGAAACAGAGTAACAGTCAGAACAGCAGAGAAAGATTATTTTAGCAAACATAGTTTGGATTAAGCCACAAGGAGCCAAAAGGAACATCATACACTACAGAAAGGAGGAGCTTCCAGTAATATGGATAATTACTGGGGCTACTTGCCCTGAAAGTTTCAAAAATCATCAAGAAGTCACAGCATTAATCCACAACTTGGTATTTATAATTTATTTATTTATAAATTAACAAATTGGGAGAACCTTGATTTTAAGTTTGCTCTGTAGTTAGGCACCAAGACTCAAGTGCTCCCTTTCCAAAAGTGCCCTGGTAATCTTCTATATACTTCATAAAAAATTCTGACACACTTCAGCTGTATTCCCTTCAATGACTTCTCAAGGAATACCAGTCATTCACTTCCATCAAAAGATGTACAGAGGAATATCCTAACCCATAGAAAACCTTGTAAAGCATAACAAAATCACCTACCAAGTAACAAATTATTTCTATACAATAGCTCTTGAGTGAAAAGATTTGCCTGGCAGCAATTTGGGATATTTTGGGCATGTAGGAGGAGGACAGCAAAAACTGATGAAAATGCATAGACATGCTCAGAAAGCATTGTGATGGATGCATGTCTGGAAAGTGAAATGCCAAGAACACTCTATGCTGCTGATCTGCTTGTTTCTATCCAAGATGTCTCTGGAAGAGACAACCTGCAACCTAATATACTGGCACCTTTCAGGGGTATACAAATTCCTTTACCTTTTAATCACCAAAATTTCCATTAAAAGTTCTGGGCAGTGTCTTGCTCCACTTAAACATGTCTGAAGATTGTCAATATTTCTGAAGCTTAGAGAGACAGTTAAAGAGGAGTGTTAACATTTTTCCCCTGACAAAGTTATAAATCATAGGAGAGCTTGGAGTTATGTGGAGGTTTCACTATAAAGAGAATCCCAGGGGGAGTTGGGTTATATGAAGAAACTTTTCTTAAAAAATAAAAAAAGAAAACTCCAATATCTCTTCAGTGAAAGCCATACTCACAGTATCTTGATATTGGGTTCTCATATCCATAAGGTTATGACCTGACCATTTGTTTCTTGGATAAAAAAGTGAAAATTCTTATAATTGATTTAAGGTGTAGGCAGATCTGTGTATGATTTTAATTCTTTATCTTCCTTTCTAAACATAGCAATGGTATATTTAATATTCAGACTGTTGGGGGTTTTGTTGGGGCTTTTTGCCACTTTATCATTCATCTGATAGTAAAAAGTTACTTCAATGTTACTGGCAGACAGCAAGGTGCTCTGTTCCTAAGGGTGCAGCTTAACAACCACTTAAGAAGCACCACTTAACCCTGCCGTGTCCAGAACGTCAATGCAAGAAGGAAACCTGGCAGCCAGGATCTCTGCTATTCTATAATAAATACTTGGCCCAATCATGCTATTAGATATGGTAGGAGATCCACAGTCTGGTGAAGCACTTAGGTCTGAGTGTCCATATCCATCCCTGGTGGGCCCCTTGTCTGGGATTGTTACATATGCTGTAACTGCTATCACTTCTTCCTTCCCAGTCTGGCAGTCTGAAAGACGTGCTGCACTGCTAGGGAGGAAGTCAGTGGGGAAAGCAAGTATTTGAACAATTATATTGAGAAGAACAAATTTGAATCCAGGGACATAAAGGCTGTTGGTTTTAGTTACTGGTGACTCATCTTGTTTCCCACCAGGAAGCCACAGATTAGTGTATTTCAAGTATTGCTGATTCCTATTATCTGCTACGCTGAAAGAACAAGGAGGAAGAAATTAAAAACACTCAAACCACAGTAAGAACACAGCTAAATAACATATGGGCACGTCATGAACCAGCCTTGCTAAACTACACATAAAAGCATTCTACAAATAAAACACCCAAAACTACTCAGAAGAGTATTTGGTAGGGTTTGTTACAGGTCATCCAGATTCCTCTCCCAGTTGTCCACCACAAACAGATAAGCACTGCTCATAATTCTAAACCCAGGGCTGTTTTGCAAAAAAAGACTGCAGCCTTATTGGAACCCTGCAGTACACAGAAACACCTTCAATATTCCAGCTTCCAGAAATCCCCACTCAATATAGCCTCTGGAGTGTGGGGCAGGGCTTGGTGGTTTGGTGGTTTTTTGGTGGTG
This sequence comes from Erpornis zantholeuca, assembly GCA_013400515.1. NCBI lineage: Eukaryota > Metazoa > Chordata > Aves > Passeriformes > Timaliidae > Erpornis > Erpornis zantholeuca. The sequence continues at coordinate 25,564 of VZTN01022781.1, read as the reverse complement.
GTGGTGGTTTATTATCATGGCTGAGTCTAGCGAGAGAATCCTTACAACAAAGAAAACATGAATATTCTCTCCCGCTAGAGCCAGGAAGTTATATTCTTTCTCTTGGATGATTCCCAAAAAGGTCATTCATTCCAAGGGCTTCCACTTTTCTTCCTGACTGGACTAACCAGTGTACACCAGGGAACAAAATTTCTATATTAGGCAATTTATGGAACTAATGACAAGCAATCAAATCTCCTCAGAATTTTAAAAATCAGTAACATACAAAAAAACATGCCATAGGCTTGCCATTATGGTTTTGGCCATTTTGAAGGAAAAAGATTGGTCAAATATTTAAGGAAAAGACTTAAATTTTCCCAAATGGTTCAAGATCTTAATTCAAATTCTCGGGTTTCAGTCATAGAGGGATGGAGGCCTCAGTCAGCACTGGGCTTCAGAGAGGTGCAAGGCCTTGACATGCACCTCAGTGCCCCAGCAGATGTGTTCATGGGCTTTATATAGGGCCCCTTGACCAGAGCCAGGACCCAGACTGTACTTCCAATACGTCACAGTGGTGGGAAATTGTGTCACTCCACTGACTGCACCATCCACCTTGTATGCCTTGTTAAGTACGTGGTAGGTATGAAAGCAATGACAGGAGGGAAATGTTTGTAAGGATGTAAGGAAGGCAGCACAAGAAAGATTACTTATAATGCTATCCTGTTGTAGAAAATTCTCTGCCTGTTCTAGTCATTCACTGAAATTAGACTCCAGCTTGTTTGTTGCTCCTGGGTGCACATACATACACATGCTCATTCTGCAATGCCAATCCCACCCACACACCTGCAGACCCCATCACTAGCTGCCAATCTCGGTTTAAGATAATCCCACATATCTTAAGAGATGTTTTGTTTTTCTTGTTGTGATGGACATAACTAAAAAAAGTTTTCATGCTAAATAAAATGTAATGTCAGACTGTAAACTTAGTAAGCGCTATGCATATCAGAAGCACCCCAAGACTGCCCAAACTGCTACAGCAGCAATTCTGCCCTCTTTTTCCTAAAAGAAGGCCTAAAGCAAAAAAGTTCATGAGTGAGTGCAGATCAGGTTGCCAGGTCTACCTTCAGCTTCTGATAAACTAGCCAAGAAAGCTATGGTATCAAAACTCCCTGCAAGGAACCAAGCGAAAGCGACTGGAATCAAATTGTATCTCATAAGCTAATACCATGTACATTACCATAACAAACAGAAATTACATGCCCTGTTAAGAGGGGCTGGACTACATCTTATTATAAAGGGTCAATAATGTATGTAGCAATTAGACAATATTTGATCATCAAATCAGAAACAAATTCTTGTCCTCACCTGGCTGTTCTACAAGGATGTACTCTGTTGTCAACTTTGCAAACAATTTACAAATAGGTATGTTTTCAGCTTCTCAAAACAAAGTCTTGGCCATGTGAAAGGTACAAGATTTTTGTTTACAATACAATTTCCCAAATACATTTTTAATATCTTTCCCAAGTCTCAGACTGATTTGTGTTGGAGGACAAGCCCTAATTTTCCATGATATAGATACAGAATTTAAGTTATAAAAGAAATATGATTTGCCTTAAGAATGTACTGTGAGAACAGGCATAATCGGGAACTGATCCAAATTCTCCTGGTTTATTCTATGGCATACTCTCTACCAGATCACAAAGAAGCTATTCACTGCTTGTTATTCTACACTTTTTGATTTAATGTACTACCAAAACCCCCTTTTCACCCAGAAACATTTCCATAATTATTTTCTTAGCTACCAGTCCTACCATACTGGCTTATGTCAGTTGTGAGGTAGGTAATTCATTTGCAAAGCACTTTTAAATGAAAGAATTGACAAATATTGTTGGAAAAGATCCTCATTTCAGGTCCACATCAGAAATCCCACAGATTTCAGTGGAACCATGATCTGACTGATTTTACACAGACAGAAAACCTACAGAAAAATTATTCAATAAAAAATGTCTTGCCCACCTACTACATCAAATGAAGCCATGACCCAAAAACTGCAAAACTTTAGAAAGTCTTCCATGAAGAAAGGGATATCATATGAGAAGAATGCATAATAGAACTGGCAATCAAGAACACCATCATCACCATCTTATGTTTAACAGTAATGGTAAAATCAGTATTACAATCCATAACCTGGGTTTATGTTCACTAATATCATAACTCCTATTCAGCTGCCCATCTTCCTACCTTTCATAACCTTCCCAATAACTGGACACATCCACATGTGTTTAAAAGCCACTCTGTTCTTCTTCTTCAGGTCTTCTTACAATATTTCTATCTTTCTATTTAAGCACTAAAAAAATCCCTCATTTTTTGCAGTAAGGGCCATTTTCACTGTTTCCCTGGTACGGTACAGAGGCATCTGGTCAGTGCTTAAACTTTGAAATATAATTGCCTTCACATTAAGAACCCTACCTTTCCAATAAAGTTCTGGTTCTGCCCTTCAACTCTCCCAAAAGATAAAGCTGCAGAGCTCTGAGAAGTTCCAATTGTCCCCTTACTATAACTCCCTTTCCCTTTCTTGGTTTTCCCCCTACCTCTCCATTTGGACTTCTTTAAACTAAAGCCTTTGTATTAATGCAGCATTGAAAAATCTGAAGGTTTCACCATCAGAGAAGACAATTAAATTAAAGCAAATAGATTGGACAGAGGACACTAGTCAAATTGCATATATTGTCATATGGTATAGTAGGTGAGTGTTTTTCATGCCTAATAGGAACCCTACACCACCTTCAGGGACCCCAGGCTAACACTGACCACTGAATCAGATATCCATATTGTCCAGAACGAGCACAAGTGACACCTGCTGCTGACCACATGCCTGCTTTGCTTCATCTGCTGCTCTAAGCAAATGCATTTTTTCATGTCTGGAAAAATGTTTTCACAATTGCTTACAGCAATACTTCAAATAAGACTGTTGATGCCTTGGGTTTTAACTTTTATATTTTTCAAATCCAGTACTGCCTAGTGTGTAGCTCTGAAGTTTCTTGCAGCCTGTTAACTTCTGTTCTCTCATGGTAGGTAGACATAACAAAGCCTCTCCAGGCTTGCTCTTCAAGGACATTCAGGCTGTCCTAAGCGGACAATAAACCAAAAGCCTCTAAAGGGGGGGTGAGCTTGGGGAAATTACATCATTAACTGAAGTGTTAATTGGAGAATTAACTCTGATATGCAAATGAATCAAACATATAAAAGTATGAAGAACTTGCAACCTGTCGTCCATCTTGGGGTCCATCTTGGCAATAGCCTCTGGACACCCCAGGGTGTACCTTTGAAGACCCTTCAAATAAATACCTACCTTTATTCTCTTATTCCTGTCTAGTGTCTGGTTTTTAGGTGGCTACTTCAGGCATCACTGTTAAATCATTTCCTTCTAGGTAATCCTCCCAAAGGGATCTTGGGAACTGTTCCCTTGGCTCTTTCTTGTTAAGTGAATCCCAGTGACTTTTTTTAATCATCCCCACTGTTCTTGCCTTTCACCTAAAATATATTTTTTATATTGAAAATCTGCATGGATTGGCATAGCATGCAGTTGTTTAATGCCTTCCATTAAAGGTTTTCAAAGCATTTTGTTGTCACTAACAAGTTCAATCCCACCAACCCAGACATACACAAGCATTATTCCTATTCTATAGAAAAGAAAACAACTACAGAGAGGGCTGACTGGCAGAATTCGTTCCTGCATTCAAACTCCAACCACTAGATCACAAACTGTTTGCAAAAAGACAAACTAATGTTCTCTAATGCTCAGATCTGTAGGACTTAACAGGAGTTCCTCCAATAACTTGCTGTGTCTTCTCTCAGATACTTCCTTAGCCTCTCATTTATTGGCAGGTTACCTACAGATGCTAATATACCATACAGACACCAAGAACAGAGGCAAATAAAAAACCAAGCCATTAAAAAGGCTCTTTCCCAGTTATTTTAGCATCAGTTTAACAAGTTGCAAAAGTGCGAAATACATAAAAACTACAGATTTTCACACTGTTTACTGCTTGGGCCACCATCTTCAGCACTCTTCACTGTCAGGTGAATCACTTTAAACAAGTCACTGAGAAAAGATATTCAAAATATGTGAAAGGGAGAAAGAGTTTCTACATCTCAAAATTTTAACTTTAAAACTATTTTATCTTTATGGGTACCAAATTAACAGGTCATACATAGATCTCTCAAGTGAGTGTTAGAAGTACTGAGATGTGCCCTATCATGTTGTGAAAATAATACCTCAATTCAGATGTTTAACATAATGATATGCACGAAACTTCCCTGTATTTCTCTCTCAAATCTAAGGAGTGGGAAACTACTATGTTCCAGGATAGTCTTCTGCAAACTGATTGGAAATGGTACAGATTATACACTATGTAATACAGACTTTCACAAGTGAGCCAGTTTTCCTAGGTAAGGAATTTACACAATAGGCAGTGATGTCATATATTAGAGTTTTGGAGGTTTTTTTAAAAAGTTAAGTGACATAAAGGATTGTAATCCTAACACTGAAAAAAGAAATCCTGTTGCAGAGTAATACAACTTTGGAAATTCTTCTGATGTAACATTAACATTTGCAGAAATATGAGTCAACTTACACTGTGAAATTAACCTCTACTTTTGTTTATTTTCTATTATTATGTTACCATTTCTAGAGTAGTTATTCCTTTATTGCATACAATGGAAATAAGGATGAATCAGCAATACATATGGAAAGAAGCTCCCCTTGGTAGAAACTTTGCCTCACTTGTGCAGATTGACATCTTGCTCTTGTTTAGTATCATATTCACTACACCACACTCTAACAGTAGGAATTCAGGAACAAATTGTCACAAGTTAAGCTAGGATGTCAAATTTACTATAAATCAGTTAATCTTCAGTTGTTTTCCATAACATGTATACTCTGCCCCAGCAGTGCATGCAAAAGAAGTTGGTCCTTAACCAAGAAAATAAACAGCTTGGAATTGGCTCATATTGACCTGACAATAACAATTTGCATGCAGGCAGTTAATGCAAAACAGCTGACTTGGAGTAATTTCCTTAGAATGAGGAGTTAGAGACCAAGCAGGTTATTCGTGTATGTATACTCTCAATATACATGCCCTTACATTATGTCAGACAGTCTGGCAACATTTTGATAAAATACAGGTATACACCCGGAGCTTATGCCAATCTAAGTTACGTTGTTTCCAGAAAATTTCACTTCTTCAAGCTATGTCTTTCTGGCAAGGTGAAAATGTGTGAAATAATGTTCTTGTTCCTCAAACTTGACACTTTTCAGCATTGTGCAAACAAGGGCATATAAATACCTGTTTATGGTTCATTTGTGGCTATGCCATTTACAGTCTTTTTAGCACGTAACTATCCCAAACTTCAAAACTCAGTAACTCTAAGACAATAAAGCCTGTTCCTGCTTTCAGGTTTTAGAACTAACTTCTTCATGTTTATTTTTGCTTAATCTTTATAGCTTTTACAGTGCTATTTATTTCTCTGCTGTACTCAGTTTGTTATTCTGAAAGCACGAAAGATGAGCAACATCAAAACTTGAATTACATCCCGTGCAGCGAGGCCATGCAGAGACCTCAGAGCCTCCCCAGGCAAACAGCCACGATGTTATCTCCAAGCCCTTTCTCCCTCCAAATATCTGCCCTTTTGCTGGGGGCAAGGCAGCAGAGCAAAGAAGATATTGTTCTGTTCAACCCCATTCCTGGCACCGCAGCCCAACAGCAGCATGGAAATCTTGGCAGGGAACGCCAGCGCCTGGACTGCTTGAACAGTTGCATGGGGCACGCAGCCAGAGGCTGCCCAGCTGCTGCTGGAAGGGGCTCCAAGTCACCCTCTCACCTACTGAGCCTCTCTGGTTCCACAAACCAAGCACCCATACAGTGAAAACTGGAGTGATATCAAAGAAACTTCTCCCCATCCACAAGTCCTTCTACTAACTAGTATAGGCTCTACTTGGTAGTTAACTGCAATGATCCAGGCACAGGCTAGATGCTGAATTTATTTAAAAAGGCCTCAGAATCACATCAGCTACCAGAAATAAAACCAAAACCACTTTGGAGTCAGAATAGATGTAATTTGTCTGTTCTTAAAGAGCATAGGAATTTATTTGTCAGTGGGCAGTCTCAGCTTTGTACTAGACATATGATTTTATATGAAATCCAGATGTCATTTAGAACAGTGTCAAAAGTCAGACTAAAATTAGTATTCACCGAATGATTTTTTTAAAGAAAAAATATGCTCTGCAGCTTAAAGAATTGTAAAAATATCTCAGACTCGTGTATTTCTCTTAGCAATGTCAATGGGGTTTCTCTTGTAGAAGCATATAAGTTTAAAGAATCCAGAATGAAAATACTTTCCATGTTTCTGTTTGGATATGGCTCATAACTTGAGATCAAATTATGAGTCACAGTAGTTTCCCCAGAGTACACAACTGCCCACCACTACACTTGGATTTACATCCACAAAATCTACCTACATGAAAAGTTTTGAAAAGAGCAAGATGGGTTTTCTACATTTATTTAGCAAACAAATGAAATTACTTTCAGCAGTCTTAGGTTTACTTAGGCAATACCAGAACTCTTTGCACACTAGTCTACTAGTCAGCGAAAGCAGGTAAAAAAGCCCAAAATATTGCTTATTTTGTTTTGAGACAGCCACCCCAAAGCTCTACCTACCACTCTACAAAGTGAGTTCACCTTTATGCCATGCTGTGCCTACCCAAATTGTAGCAGTCACCCACTTGCACGGAATAAAATGGTGCTTTATTTGTAAAGATGTAAATAAAGCTCTCTTTGTTCATGAAAGATCCCTATTCTTTTCAGCAAAAGGCATGATCTCATCATTCTGATATAATTGTCCCATTAATTGCATGAAAAGAAACTTTGCATTGCCACAGCTGAGACAGATCACTCTAGCAAGTGAATTTGAGAGTCTAGAGGGATGTTTACAATTTACCTCATCAGCAGGAAGAAGAATGTGTGTCATTTAGCTATTCCTTAAGAATGAGAAAGAAAGTAAAATCAGCATGAGGCTAGACTGACATCGAGATGCCATTCAAAGAGTATCCAGACCCAACAATGTCTCAGCCTCATAACAAGCCTTTTACGATCAGTTGGCCCTCAGCTGCATTGCAAAATTCCATTTCAGAAGGGGATTAAAGATATCTTTTAGTGAGGAATATTCCCTTCCACCTTCAGGAACACCCATTTACATGGGTGTTGGTATTTTCTGCTGCATGGTCCTCTTTAAGTTCTGCAAAGACATACTTTATATAGCTTTTTGATCAATTGCAGGTTTCTAGTTAAAAAATGTTTAGATTTGTAAATCACAGCAAGGACAATTTCAGAAAGAAATTATTGTTATAGTTTAGGGTTTGTTTTATTTTAAGAAGAAAACATTATGGTCATACAATAAATAAATTTCTCTGTTGTAATAGATAGTACCATTCAACACAGATTTTGAGCTACAGACTTTCTTTCAAATCGCTTTTCCTTCCAGAGTTCTAAACAAAGTGAATAAGAGATAATCAGACACCACAGTTGTAAGAAAGAAAAATCCTTTCTTTCAGATGCATCTCACTAAGTAGTTTCAGCAACTTAATACTCACTCTTGAACTGACACAGTACTTGAGTAGTTTCTAAAACAAACATCACAAGAGTTGGTTACAATAGACACGGTGTTACCCTTCAGTGCTTTGAGAGTTTCAATTTATTGAGACTGACAATTACAGAAGCTTGATGCTGAAATAGCAGTACTGATCTGGATGCAAGAATGCTGCATTAAGCAGCCAGTATATTCTCTGAGTGCCACAAGGAAGACCGAAATCCTCAAAAGAATATTTGCTGTTCTTGGTGATTAAAGTCAGAAATTTAGGAACATGGACTTACAAGATTAGACCTGTACCCTAAGCACTACAGAAGGCAAGACCAAGTAAAACTATCTCCACCACAGGTCCTTCTACATCTCCTAGTTGGATATTGTGGTGCACATCGACACTATGCCAGAACAGGTCAACAGACATTTCACCTTTCTTCCAGCTCATTCTCTCATGGCCCTAGGACTGCAGGCCCACCCTTGCACTCACATTCCTTCTACTTGGATTTCACTTAAAATATTCAGTTTGCCTTTTCTGTTTGAGAGTTTGTGTCTGACACACCTAACTCCACATGTATGGTTGTTTTATCTGCTTTTTCTGACATGACCTCTTGGACTTTGGGACTGAGTACCATTGTATCTTCAAACAGGAAGATGCATTTGAGAGACCATTTATCAGTCTGACCTGCTAGAGTTAGGCCTATCATATTAACATAGAACATGGACCTCATCCTATCCCCAGATAAATAAGTAGGGTAATTTCTTGGCAAGGGAAATCATAAATTGCCTCCTTTAGATATCAATACTTATAAAGTTTCATATCCTGAGATACATTAACTAGGCTGAGCACTGTGAAGGTCTTCATTTGCAGAGAGGAATTATGGCCTCACACTAATACGTCCTCGACTCATGCATATCAAAGAACAAATGCTTTAGCAACCCCCACGTTACCAAATTAACTCAAAATCATCTTAGGACAACCTCTTAGGACAACCTTCATGTTAGCACTTCAGCATATATGAATTGGATTCCTGAGAAAGCAGGTTTTCAAGAACTACAGTGCACTCTAGGGCATTAACAGAGCCCCACAGTCTCTGCTGTTTCTCCTGAAGCAGCCATTCCCCATTTTGTTGCAGTTATGGGCTGAGAGCACCTGGATTTCAACCCAATTTCATCAAAAAATGGCACCTGTAGGTGGGCTGGTCCTTAGTCAAGCTGACAAAGGCATACTCATACTCAGCATCACTGTCACAAGCTGGCCTGCTTTCCACTCCAGCATGTCTTTCTGACTCGAACAGGCTCTAAGTACTGACACCCTGCTCTAAGTCACATGCCTATAGAAGAGAGCAGATCAGCAGCATGGGTGGCTCCTGGCTGTGGAAGTGTCAGAAGCAGCTTTGCAGGGTGAGGGGTGTCTACAAGACCCCCGCCCCTGCAGCAGATATGCTTGCTTCCACCCAAGTTTATCTCAAGAAACTCCTCCAGCTCAGAAGAGGTTACAACCTCCAGCCGCCTGTCATCACCCTTCTGCTTGAGATTATCTGCTGGAGGGGCTCTTATTACAAATGTTCCACAATCTGTTGCCTTCGAAGAGAACCAAGTCAACTTAAAAAAAAAAAAAAGTCTTTTCAACCTAACTCATTTTGACAGACAAGTTAGAAAATGACAACACGCACAACGAACAGATCTGAGATTATGACAATCACCAGCTGAAAAAATAGTGACAAGCAGCTGAGGGGCAGTTACCTCTTCTGCAAACATAGCAAGATCCAGGCAGTAACTTCTGCCCACGAGTTCATTAACCTGCAGTTTCATCTTCTAAAAGACAGCTTATTTTCTATACACTGCTAGAATAAAGAAAAAGTATTTCTCATCTGTGTAGCTAAAGTTAACATCTTCTACTTAATCCACCAACAATACTCGTGCACAGACAAGTGTTAAAGTATACAAAGTCTCTTCCTATAATATTTTTTAAGACCTCTCAACTTCCTTCCTTCAATGAGTAAAGGTTTTTTTCCTATTTGTCTCATTCTCCTTTCATGTTACAAATGCAAGCTCCATGTTAATATATGAATTTCCCTTTCATTCTACACTTGTAAGTGCTTTTGCAATTACACAAAATAAATTTCATCTTTCTACAAAAGAGTGGATAAGGAACTCCATGCCATAAAAAAAACCCCACGATAACCTCCTCACTGAAGCAGTGCAGGAGAATCTTACCTAGACCCTCAAAAAGAGGGTGACATCATACTGCAGCACAGTGTTTTCATGACTGGTGATGCCAGTGATTATTCTTCTTGTGAGTAATCCTGTATTGTTATAGCAGTTCTGGGAAGCCTCAGTTCCTCTGGGGGAGGATCCTGTTTGTTTGGTTTGGAGTTTGGTGGGGATTTTTTTATAACTCAAACATCTTTTCATGTTTGCAGCAGTACTGAAAATACTAACAGACTAATTCCATACAGGCTACACAGGGATGCCTGGAGCTTTGGCACTAATTCCTCTGAGGACCTCACGTGGAGAGGGGTACATAGAAACTATAGAGACTATGCAAAAAATAGGTAGCATATACAAGAGGCTTTGAAATAACTTCCTAACATGTACCAGCTGCCTAACACAGATTGACTGACCCCATAAAAAGCTATGCAGTTGTGAAGGGGCAGTAAATGAGTTTTGGGGAATAAAAAAAATTGCCTGCATTAAATGGTTTATACAAGTAAATGGTGAGATTAAGCACCAACTGTTGCTCTAGGTATGCAAGTCCTTTCAAAATTTCATGCCATCATTTAATTTACTTGATTTCTAAAAATACCAAACCTCTTCAATTAGTACTCAACTATGCAATGGTTTGCTAGCCTGTAAGTCAGCATTATTTCCAGAAGTAAGTTTTAGGCTCATGGTCATGTTTTCACAGGTAAAACCAAGTAAGAATCTTTATCTCATGATCTCAAGTTATGTTCACATCCTGTTCACACACATCTTGCTTTCTGTTTTGTCACTTTCATTTAATTCTTTTAGTTCTTTAATTCTTGTAATATTTATTCCATTTTCACCTATTGTCAACAACCAATGCACCAAAATTTTCCCTTCTTCTTTTTGATTCCCTAGAGAAAAACCTAAGGGGCAGGTGGATATGTAGTTTTAAAATTAAAAACTAAAACCGTTTTAGTTTTAGGAAAGGAAAAAGTCCTTTTCCTTCACAGTTATTCATACCACACATGCCACATTTACAAGACCATGAAGTATGTAAGGTAAGCCTTCAAAAGGCATGATTTTGTCAGAGATTCTTAGAGGTAACATCTGTTTAAATCATTAGAAAATGAACTTAAACAGTTCACTAAAGTTTATTTTGTCAAGTCATCTCTAGAGTTCATTAAATGAATCTTTCCAAACAATTTCTTTCCTTAACGCTCAGCAATACAATTTATAAAGGAAAGCATATTTGTTCCAGAGAGACTTAAAACAGAATGCAAGGTCCAAATATTCTTGAATTTTGGAAAGTCTACTCCACACTGTTGTCTTTAGTTACACTGGAAGAGAAGGAGAGAAAAAACTGTGAGAAGCTGTAGCAATATCAAAATGAGGAGGACATTTTAATACTTTGCCTTTGGCCCACTGTTTCCCATAGAGAAAATAAATCAAGAAACCACTCCAATACCAAACACTGCAATGGAAATGTAAAACCCACAATGCAACACTAAAATTTCCTAAAACCTACAGTATAGACTGTCAGAAAATCCACAGGGTGACACACCATGATTTACCTGAAAGGTGGGTTAAATTACAAGCCTTCACTGCTTTGGCATTGCCTTCCCTCTTTGTGGAGGTCCTAGTCTCCAAACACTGATAGATGGCATCCACAGGAACAAACTGAAGTTCTGAGCTGATTTTCACACTGTTGCTGAAAACCTGTAAGATAAAGGTGAAGGACCACTGAAGAACAGATTACTGAGACAGAAAAAAAAAAATCTGCAATATGAGAACACAAGGTATTTATTTCTGAATACAGAAATTCCACTTGCCTAGCTATCATCCTTTACTATGAACCAACTTTCAAAGACTATTTCTCTCTCGTACTCATGAGTCATTTTCTAACAACGGGTCTTTGGCAGCTTGAAGCATTTTGAAAGTGGAAAGCAAACAAAATTGCTTTTAATGCACTCATAAGAGGGTACTTCATGTTTTTTAAAAGCCATTTTTTCTCTATCTTTTAGCTGCTAGGAGGCTTTAAATGGGACCCCTGTAGGTTTTTGTCTGTAAACCATAAGAGAGCATAAAAGCTTGGAAAACTTGCAGAGATTCTGAAGCAGGTTCACACAGCTTCATTGAAACTGTGTGTGGTTTTGAAGCTCACCAGGACTCTACTCACCAGGAACCATTTAAAATTGCCAACTTATAAAGTAGATTTAAAACTCATAAAGGATTATGATGAAAACCAAAGACTTATTTTGTAGGCTTCCAGCTTGAAAGAAAAAATACCATTCTGTAAATAGGGAGGAATGGGTTTTCATTCTCTAAAGGTTTTGGGGTATTGTTTCTTTGAAAACACATACAGGAGCCTGAAAAAGGGATCAGAATAACCTCTGTAAACACAGCCTGAATTAACCTGCATCAAAGTGATTTACCTGTATCAAAAGAATCAAACTGATCAATCCATTATACCAATACATGATGGCTCAACTATCCTAAAAGCACTTGCAGGGCAGTTACAATGGAAATGCGTCAAATCTTTCCCTCTTTGGAGGTGACTCTTCTCAACCCACTTCACTATCAATTAGAACAGCCAGCAAGAAAAGAAGGCTTGGAAAACCACCATAAATACCATGAGAAATGTGAAATTACTGTCATTTATGTGAAGAATCAGTCAAATAAGATTTCCTGACTCATCCCATTCTATCTCTATTTTGTACTGTAAGGTTTATTAGAACCTGGTGCTGCAAAAGAAAATGGAAAAGTGTTGGTTTGAATGGAAAGGGAGACATTAAAATTTATCACAATAGGGACTAATATAGTATTTTCTTCTTTCTGTATATATAGTCATCTTTGAAGGTTCTGAAAGTTCTGTGAGCAAAGACTGCCAGATTGGGTTTTTACTTCAGTCAACACAGAAACTCTAGCAAGATCCCAAGAAGTTAATGGACATAAATGAAACTGCTTTTCCCATTTTCTGATGGCAAGCAGTACAGTGGATGATGTTTGATACTATTTAAATTTGTTGCGGGACTGATTTTGCCACTAGTGGTTGCTTTGGCTTTTATACTCATTACTTATCAATTTTATACTCATTGATAATAAGGAATACTCAACAGTCTTGTTGATTTCAGATCAAACATTCAACACAACAGCAGCTGTGCAGTGCCAGGAAATCAACATAGCTGTTCACTAGGGTCATAAAGAACATGGAGCTGGGTCACAGAAGCTTATTTTTCCACAATCACAACTAGCCATGGAATTAATTCCTAACTCGGGAAGGTCTACGTAACAACTCTTCTGTTAAAATATAATACTTCAAAAGCTGTTGACACTTTTTTCCCTATTTGGCTCAGAATCCATTGGCATACACCAAATGACCAAAATCTGTAATATGTGAGCCGTTGCACAAGAGCAGGAGGGAGTAGAGATCAGCAGTTTCCTAAGTCCTTACACTAGTTGAGGTTTAAGATCTTCCAGGGGTACAAAGGAAAATGTTCAAACCTTCAAGAGGATGCCAAAACATTTATCCCTGCCTGTTTGGAGGAGACAGAGGATCTGACCTCAAATGTAGGGACAGGAAACAAGACACACTGAACAGGTGCTTGAAAGACTGTTGCCAAAGAAAGTTCCAGTACACAACTTTTGTGTACACTTGTAGCNATGGCATCAATACAGCAAAAGTGTAATGTAAACAGATACTCAAGTAGTCTGTTAAAAAAAAGAAAAAGTGAGAGAGGAGGGGGAGAGGTACTATTCAAGTACTACTCAAAGAGAGCAAAGTCTGGAAGAGCACAGCCCGTGGCTGGCACCTCAGTATTTCTTTTCCACCACTGAGACCAATTTGAAGAAAATCCCTGCAAAGAAGCTTTCATAAGATGGCATTTTTGTGATTCAGTATAGCAGCAATATTCCTTTTGAGTTTTATAACTGTTCCTAGAACATTCTTGGCAATGAATTTAAACTTTTTGAAAGAGGTTGCATTTCACTGTAAATGGTTATCTGGTATTCACAACACAAAATAAGCATTTGAATATTTATTGTGAGCACATTGCATTTTAGGGAGAACACACAAAGATTCTTACCACAATTATCTTGTTCCAGCTTTAATATATTAGCTGTCACCTCTTTAATGGATCTTGTGAGAAAGGAAAGTTTCTTTCTTTAAGTCTCTTTTCCCCCTGAACGCAATTACCACCTCATTCAGAGCTCTTTGTGTCCACCTAATCTCTCTGATTATGTCTCTGACACCACCACAATACTACATGACTGACATACCTGACAGCTGTGACTAGTGACAGAACACTCACAATGCAAACCAGCTCTATGCAGGATGAGTATTACCTACCGCCAGCCTCCCAGAACAAACATGGAAGGAAGGTAAAAGGGGTGGGGGCATTACACGACCAGCCTAACCCCTACCGATTTTGCCTCCTTTTAGAGCCAAACAGCATTGACAAGCAGAGCCTCTTTGTACATACCTACCTAATGAACCAATTGTTGGATGAATACAAAAGAACACCCATTAGTATTTTAATTTTTAATTTATAGAGTGGAAAATGCATGTTTGGAGACCTGACTTACAAGCAGGACTTGATGGATCATTTTGTCTCGCTGCAGCCCTTTTATGCTTCTCCGGGTCATAACTCCCAGCTGGTGCTCAACTGTCAGATTTAGGCAGGTGGCTGTAGATTAGAGTCTGTGAGGAAAGACATACCTGAAAATGTCATTTGCAGACAACAAGCTGCCCCTGGAATCAAGGACAAACTGTCTCAGAATTCAGCATTTTGAGGCGTAAAGACATGAATATGTGTTACAAATAGTTGCCAAGTACAGTGGCAGTAATGAATACAGGAAATCAGGAAAAATATTAGAGAGCTTTATAAAGAGTCTTGTATTTAAAAATTCCACGGTTTTAATTGGTATTTATAAATTAAAAGCTTTGGCTTGTCAGCATTGACTACCTTTTTTATTCCCCATGGAAAGAAAGAAAAAAGATAATTTTGAGAATAGGGATAAAGCTAATTATTCGGAACAAACAATTTAGTTGCATCTTTCTGAGCTTTTGAGCAGCTCTAGAAATTACCCATTCCTAGATTCAGAGAAGGTGCAAAAGTCAAACCAACATTTTCATATAAGAAATGTCTACAGCCAAAAAGTGCCACCCAAGCATACATTTTTCAAAGATGATCAGATAGTATTTACAGAAAATTAATCCAACTGCATTATATCCATCTAATTTTACATCTAAAAACTGCTCATGTAAGACTGTCCTCCAATAATCATACAGCAAAAATAAAATATCCAGGATTGAGGGATTAGGAAAGCTTTGGGGTCAAACAGTATATTATTGAAAGCAGAATTTTCATTTTCTATCTTAACTTTCTTATGCTGCAAGTTAGGTGTTTATGCTATTAGTATAGATTTAGCACATTGCACTAAGTTTGAAAAGATTTCAGGAGCACTTTTAGCAAATTAATAAAATGTATAAAGAAAATCCTCTTTTTAATCCACCATGTTCCAGCTTGCAATACTTCTTTATTCTGTACTGGAAGTTACCACTCCATAGAAAACTGTAAGGCAGATTTCACATTACATGATGTATCAGTGAACTAATGCAGTGCTGTAAAGGCAAAAAATCATTACCGTTGTAAGAACATTGAGAAAAATCTTTTCTACTGTTAATGCCAACTCAAATTTTCAAATGGGAAGCTAGAAACAATATTCTATTTAACTGACAAATCTGAGGAGAAAATTGGTATGATGCAAACATTAGCACATAAAAAATTATTAACAGTCACCCTTGTTACTGAATATGAGGCATCAGGGCAGGCAGGTGGATTCTGCACCCAAACACTTCAAGTTTGTCATTCTGATAAAAAGATGCGTATTCTTCATTTATGCTATACAATTAAAGCTGTAAGGCATGAACTTCCATTACCTGTTACCTTTGAAAAAAGGTAGAACAAGACAGCTGTGACTAAAAGTCAGGATACTCAATTACAGTACCAGGGACAACTGATCTTATGTCACCTGCCCACTCTCTCACTGGCTTCCAAGGACTTTTGTTCCCAGAATGCCTTTTCTCATTTCCAAAGATGCTGCAATATAGAAGGCTAACATGCTTCACATACAGAAGATACATAACCTACTAAACTCATGGTGAACTTTGTTACCCCCCAACTCCTCCACAAATCATAGGAGTAAGAATATACCACCATCTTTCCTATCAGGCATTCCTACAACTGAAATGCCCAGAGTATTTAGTATTCTATTTCAAAAAGCCATGACAGCCCCCACTAATTTACTTTATATATCAAAAAACACACAAAATTCTCTTTACCATTTTAAGCTTTTATATAAACAAAATAATCTTCTAGACAGCCAGGCCTTGATATGCACCTATACAAGGTTTTCTGAACGCTAATTAGTTTCAGATGCCAGGGCAACAATCTCCAAAACACACTGAAGCACGTGTACAGAATGCATTATAACTCCATTTGTAGTCAATGATGTGAAAACTTTACAAAGCTGTTGAATAATTATGATTACTAATATCCCAATTAGGTTGAACAGGTACACAGACATCCTCAGTGCTAGACAGTTAATGAATTTTTTTAAATAACTTATTTCTGAATTTCCTCTCCGACTGGTCTTAAAATCAAAGAGTAAGATGACTAATTAAAAAGACATAGTTTCAGGTTGGGATTTTTTTAAGTTTGCTGCTTGGGGTGTTTGAGTCAATCTTGCCAGTCTGAGACAAAAGATTGCATGGAACAACAAGAGAAAATTGAAAAAAGTCTCAAAGCCGTCAAAGATCTAAATGAAAAAAAAATTATACCTAAAGTTGATTCTGCTTACTTTATTAAAAGTATTATGGCTTAAAATCTTAATCAAATCAAACTCTGAACAGAATTGTTTTATTTTTCTGTATCCCTAAAAGTAGAGACAGAAATCAGGACTTCGTCACAGTAAGCAGTGGACAAATCAATGCAAGATCGTCTTGACTAGAGAAGTTTATCATATAAATAAAGCTACCATGGGGAAAGGAATCAGTCTCATTTTGTGGAGCAGGAATTGAACAAGTTTGAAGTGACTGCAAAGAAAGTTGTTTTTAGGAGTGAAACAAGCACAGTGGGCTGCAAATAGATGCCCAAATAATTAACATCACCTGCAAATCAGGATTCCCTGATTTGATAATGATAATGAGGACAGGTCATTTGCTCATACTTAGATGTGTTTCACCCATGTATATATTTACACATTTATGCACACAAACATAGTTTACCAGAGTATCCACAGCAGCACATTCTGCATTTCTTTTTTCCGTTGCATCCAATCCAGGTGAAAACATAGGAAAAAATGCATAACCATTCCTCCTATCTTCTCATCTCAAGAACTCAAGAAAAGCCCCTAACAGAAGTATAAACAGAGTCACAGACAGCAGGCCCACCACAGGAACAGAAGACAGAGACAATTCTGAATTTACACTAAATACTTAATTATCCAAAGGCAGGGCTTCTTATTATAATTCAAAGGTAGCTTAGTCTTTTTTCCAGGTTTGGAAGAGACTTCCAATTGTGCTTCTAAAACTGAACAGATATTGGCTTTTGTCTGGAAGGTCCTTCTCAAATGAAGCTGCCAAGCCTGCTGTGGTAAGGCAGCAGACAGAAGATTCCCTCTATTCCAATTCTGTATTCAGAAGCACACGGGCACCACATCAGTTAAGGAAAATATGGAACATCTGGCAGAAAGAGGGCAAAAGGAACATGGTCACAGTATCCCACAGACAGGAACTTATATGTGGGGAGAATAAGGAGGTGACAAGACTTCTCATCTCTAGTTTAATTTCTTTTAATAAATCTTCCCTGCCTGGTTTCCAGACTGCTGAGAAACAGGAGCTTTAGTGTACTTTTACTCAGCACTGATGGCATATACCAAAGGCAATGCAGAGGGTTCTTCAAGCTTTTCCTCTATTTTTTCACATTTCAGTTGTTTGAAAATGCTGCTAAACAACCAACCTCCTACTAAAACGAATTTTGCTCACACTCCTACCAACTTGAAGAAAGGAATAATGTGCATATGCTGTGACAGAACAATGCTGTCAAAACCTGCATTTCTATCTTAAAGCAATTTCAGGCATACAGCTCCATGCTAAAAAAATAAAATACCAGACAGAGACAAAGGCTACCAACAACATGATATTTGAAAAGTCATGATGGTGAAGTCTCAGGTGACAAAAGGGAAACATTATACCCATTTTTTAAAAAGGATAGAAAGGAGGACCCCAGGAACTACTGACCCATCAGCCTCGCATTTGTGCCTGGGAAAATCATGGAACAGCTCCTCCTAGAAGCTATGCTGAAGTACATGGAGGATAGAGAGGCAACCTGGGACAGGCAGCACCCTTCACCAAAGAGAAATCCTGTCTGACCAAGCTGATGGCCTTCTACTATGGAGTGACTACATCAGTGAACAAGGGAAGGGTTACAAATGTCATTTATCTGGAGTCTTTACAGCCTTTGACACAGTCATCCACAACATCCTTCTCTCTAAATTGGAGAGAGAGAGATTTGATGGGTGGACTGTTATCTGGATAAGAAATTGGTTGGTCACATCCAGAGGGTAGTGGTCAATGGCTCAGAGTGCCAATGGGCACCAGTGACAAGTGGTGTCCCTCAAAGATCCATATTGGGACTAGTGTTATTTAATATTTTCATTAATGACACAGAAGAAGGGATAGGGTGCACCCTCAGCAAGTTTGCAAATGGCACCAAGCTGAGTGGTGAGAGATACCACCCAGAGGGACCTGAACAAGCTCGAGAAGTGGGCACCTCGAGAAGTGCATCTGGGTCAGTACAAACCCCAGCATCATTCCCAGGAATGAACAGATGGAAAGCAGCCCTGCCGAGGACAGCTTGGGGGTGCTGGTGGATGAGAGGCTGAACATGAGCTGGCAATGTGCACTTGCAGCCCAGAAAGCCAATCACAACCTGGGAACAGGTTGTCCAGAGCAGTGGAAGGTGTCCTATTCATGGAAACAAAATTTCAGATGAGAGTGGATTGGGCTCTGAACAACCTGGTCTAGTTAAAGTTGTTCCTGTCCATGGCAAGGGTGGTAGACGAGACAACCTTTGAAGGTCCATTCCAACCCAAACTATTGTGTGCTTCTATGACATGTAACAATGGGTAAGGTGATGGTGGAACTGTTGTTCAATGACTTCTACAATAGAAGAACTAGAGAGTACTCAACTAAATCAGAAATAATCCAGTTTATCACACAAAAAACTAATTATGTTAAAAGAATACACAATTAACTTTTAGAGCTTGCTGCCTCATGGAGCTTTGAAAACAAGGTGTCAAAAGAGTTAAAAAATGTCAACAGGTGAATTCACAAACAGTCCAACAAATGGAAAAAAAGGCACAGGTGGGATTCTTACCTCCCATCCTTATTCATCTGGTGACAGAGGCTGAGGAAATGGAATTGAACCAGTAAGCAACTAGGCTTACGTCATTTC
Source organism: Erpornis zantholeuca (assembly GCA_013400515.1). Classification (NCBI taxonomy): domain Eukaryota; kingdom Metazoa; phylum Chordata; class Aves; order Passeriformes; family Timaliidae; genus Erpornis; species Erpornis zantholeuca. The sequence continues at coordinate 6,242 of VZTN01022781.1, read as the reverse complement.
TCAAAGTAACATCTTTGTGTGACTTTTAGAGACAGAATACTGGGTAAGATGCATAATTCTGGAGGGCTGAAGGCATTATTGCTCCTGTTAAGATTGATGTTGTTTTCACATTGTTAGAGTTAGAAACAATGCTTATGCCTGCCACTGAACCGTGTGGGAAGGTAGGGGCTGATTGTCAGATCCCAGCGTTACCTCATGGAAATGTGATATTAACAGCTCAGCTTCTGGACTGCAATGCCTCCCCCTGTTCCCTCAAATCCGCCCAACCATTTAGCATTGTCTAAGAGGAGGCAGCTTGATCCCTTACCTACAGCAAAGAATCCTCTAACACAGACAGAAAACAACTGTACACACATATTTTATTTCTGTATTTACAATGTTTAAAATAAAATATATCAGTATCTATAAAACTTCCATTTTCATCAAAAGTGCAGAAACATAAATTAGAAAATGATAACTTTAAAACATACAATGTTATTTCTCAATGTTTTTACTATCGAAACAGATTTGTAAAACAAGCACCATAATTTATCTTACAGAAGACTTTTCATTAAAGCAGCATCACAGGGCAAAACAAGTAGGACATTGGTATGGAGGTGTAATAGAAAATCTTTGAATATTTTAAGTGGTATGAACTGTTATAAATTCTTATAAACAATTATAAAACTGTTCTGACTATTTTTTTGCAACAGCTTTACCACACAGCCGAATATTGATGGCACCATATTTGGTTGTCAGCACAACGAAGACATCTTCAAACATTCCTTCTGCTGTTGGCTTGAACCGGACTGGCACATTGATGTAATGATAGGGTCTAAAAAGGCAATTATGGGCATAATCATTGTTAATAAACGAGTAAATACTATCAGATAGGCAAATTCTTGTCTACTTTTGATTTTCACCAAAATGGTATACTGGATGTGCGCTGGATCATCAACTTTATTTTTATAGATTTGATGATCTATTTTTCTTCTGAAGGATTTTGATCATATAGGTAATTTTTTTCCTTCTGATTATATGGAGTAATACAATACGTTATTGCTGCTAGTTTACCTTGATAAGTTTGGTCTGCCTCTTGGCAATACTGACTGCATAAAATTTATTCAAAGCAAAATTACTACATTTCTTCCCTTCAAACATCACACAAGTGCACTAAAATTTTCAATTCATGCATTTGAAGCTACTAAAGTCATTGCCATTACTTCTAATTGCCTTCACATTAAGAAATATTTTGCTGAATTATTGCAAATCAATATGCCCATCCTCAAACAGCATTTTAGAAACTTTACACTGTTTTAGGTTACATAATTCCTCTTCTACTTGTATCACATAAAAACATACCAAATGCAGTGGGTGGCTGTGTTAAATTGTCAAAAGCCTAGATTGAATTATTTAAAAATATAAGCCGTACAAGCAATAGCTGAAAATTTCGAGCGGCAATCTATTGGATTCCATGGCATCCAATAGAAATATCCAGCACTGAAACAGGTAGCAGTAACAGACAAATACTGAAATAAAGAATTATGAACAGGAACACATAGTTGAAAAAGAAAAGAGAGCTTTGTTTGCTTTCACTGTAGCTTCAATTTTCTCTCCTTAACAGTGTATAGTACTATCCCAAGTCCTCTGGAATGTGCTTATTTCCCATACTTTTTCTCACCATGTTCCTACCTTTGCATACTCCTTTTCTCTACACTAATCCAACCTATCATAATCAGTCTGTGCTTTTACCCTTCTACCCTACCCCTTACCTACATCTGAAAACAAAATACCTGTCCTAAATACAATTCTCATTTGCTAGTATCATCCTTAGTGCTGAAGTAGTCACACCAAAGAATTTTCTTTTTTTAACAACATCCTGGTCAATCAAATAAGAGTACACACATTCAGAATAAAGACTGCAATGGTACTGTATTTTTTTAATCACGTTAATACAAAAATAAAAAATTCTACTGTAGTGAACTACAATCAACAGTGCACCAACTGAATCAGTTTAATGTCTCATACTTGACTGCCAAGTGTTGTATAACAAACCTGTCAGTATTTGTCTTTTTAACCATCTATGAAATACAGGCTGAAGATATTTTCTCAGCTCATTTTTTAAAAAATCCGTTTTTTTAAGTGAACGACATCAGTACGACTATTTAATCTGTAACACGCATTATGTTAGAAAACATAAATTTTAGTAGGAATAGAGTATGAAGCTGCATATAACTAGGTCACCTGAGAATGTACAAAAGTAAAAGTAAATTCAGCAGAAAGCCAGAAGAGATGCAGAAGTCTGTATCATCTCCAAAATAATACATGTATGATTCCAACAATATGACCAAAATCAAACATACACCATATCAAAAACTTAACAGTAAGTTAGGTATTGTTCTTTCAGAAAGATGGCCACATCTGACTGTCAAATGTTAATTTCCAGAGTATGTACCATGTGACCTCAATGGTATTGAGGCAGAGCAGTTTCTTAGCATATGACAGCTATATTAAATTTTGCTTGATCTCTGAATTCAAGTGTCTATTGGGCGGGTGCTAAACACACTATTTTTCTTCCCTAAATGCAGAATAAGTCAGAAATTACCTAGTCTCTTTTGTAGCAGTCAATTGACTTCTCACAATCAAGATAAGACTCATCACACTTGCTTCCTAACTCAAAGGGAAAAATGCTATTTTCATTTTCTCAGCTAACAAAACCGCAAAGTTCAGACTCCAGATATAACAGCTCTTTGGGCTGCTCCATAACAAAAATGTTCTCAGAAATGGAGAAACCTGGAAGATTTTTCTCAAGTACAGTAATCAGAAACTAGTCTAGAAAGATAGTGCAGGACAAGTAGAATTCTGCTGCAATTAACTCTTTTTCTCTTAAAAAAACCTTTTATTTGAAACTTTCCACTATGCCTGCACCTCAGTTAGTCTCTGAATAGTGTATGGCCTTTACAGGTTGTTGCATCAGTTTCAAGTGGTATTTCTGAAAAGTCAGGCATGTCTGAAGTCTGCTTCATAGACAAACTAATCCTCTAGTCCTCAAAACACAACACTGCAATAACCAAGTTGAAAAAGAAGAGTATGGGCAAAAGGTGCTATTTAAACCATAGTAACCAGATGGTTCACCAATGAACAGTGACCACTAACACCCAGAAGGGTGACTACTGGAAACAGAAATAATTAGTGAAGGGAACAACCCAACAAACAGCTTTACTTTTCTACCACACCTAGTATGCAGAACATATACTACCCCATAATCAGATGGCTTCTGGATTGGGACACTTCTGTTTTCAAACATTTTTAAGTAGGCATAGCAACCTGGTAGTACTTCCAGAAACAAAAATTTGCCATTTAAAAAAATGTTCAATTCATATGTTTGTATTACTTAAGAGCATATTATTAAAAGTATTATCTTTGCAGTAAAAAAACATCTACTCTGTCAACAAATAGAACTCTTTCGTGTGTAAGCTGCAGACAGAATTCCACAGCAGTGCTACGTACTGGTACTGGGGATGGCATAACCAGCTGAAGAACTGGCAAAGCACTATAACAAATTAAGAAGGTCAGACTCTTCATACTGGATACAAACTTTCACTTTCTTTATCCATATTTAAAACTTGATTACACAGGATTACTCTCAAATTTGGCTCTCAAAATTAAGGGCATACAAAATTAAGACCGTGTTTAATACATTATACTTTTTTGGTTAAAACATATAGGTAGATGGTACTTTCTAGTCTTATACTCTTATCTACAGACTAATATTCCAAGTTTCTGTGAAGAGTCTTCTCATACAATTAGTTTTGAACATTACTTCCTAAGATGGCCTAGTTTAGAAGGAAACAGCTGCCAGTGGCTTTATTGATACCCTCCTTGATGCTATTCTCAAATAAAAGCCATTTAAAACACTTTTTAAAAAGCACCTATCCAAGTCAAGTAAATCTGTGGTTTGTGCTCATAAATGCTCATAAGTGCTCATGAGAGCACTATGTCGACTTCAGAGAAATTATTTTTTAAAAAGATAGGAAAAGCTGGTATTTACAACCAAAGAAAAAAACTGCCAAAGTTATTAGAAAAAAAAAGACTGACTTTTAAACTTGTTAAGTCTACTTTAGATATATGCAGTAAGATAATAATCATAATCTCTTGCAGAAAATATACCAAATAGTTTATTCAGCATTCCTCAAAAATATTTTTGAAATATCAAAGTGTCTTCCAGTGAAGTTACTCATTTTTTTGTCAAGGATGACAAAAATCAAGTCCTCCTGTCCTTTGTATGCTGCTGTACAGCCTCAGACAGATCTAGTTAGTTGTCTTTATTTGGATAGATTTTACCCTGGACATTACTCCCATAAAAATCCCTTCTGTGCCATCTCATGTGAAATATTTAATAAAAAGATGACAGTTAAATTGAAGCACTAACACATGCCTAAGTGGAGTTACAACACTTGGCACTGAAAAGTAGCCTTAAGAATACCTTGAATACCTCTGGCTAACACCACCACAACCCTGTCTTTGTGATAAATGTGGAGCAGGTTAGGAGGCAGAATATCTAACTCCATTTATGATTTGCTCACAATTTCTGCTCTCTACAGCCCTAGCTTTCCTGTGTTTAAAATGGGAACCTGTTTATAAACTAAGAATGAATGCTGTAACCACTTCTATCGAAATAGTTGCATTTCTGCTTCCTGACAATCCTACTGTTGCAGATGAGCATGTGAGATACTGTACTTCTTGAAGAGATGACTAATACTACTGTCACATACTTCTTGTAATGAACTCCACAGATGACTGGGTTTATTTTCAGGGACTGTTATCACCAACTTAAAATTTTCTTTTATGCAGGTAAAATGATTAAATACTTGGTATGACCAGACAATTCCACTGGCTGCTCAAACCTTGTGTTTGCAGAGAATCTTTGATGCAGCTCTGCAGGTTTGTCAAATTAGAAGCATCATGAAGGCAATTTGCTTGGTCTGTTGTGCAGAAAGTATAAATGGAAGGAATGACTTGATTGTGCACAGCATGCCAAATGGTTACATGAAGCATTAGGCTTAACATTAAAAGCACTGTTAGGAACAATTTGCTGGGAAGAAATAGGCAGATGCAGAAATAACTGTGTGGGCTCATTCTGCTTCGAACAGAGATTAGAGAGTACAGTTTAGCAAAAAAAAAAAAACCAAGAAACACCTAACCAAAAAAACCTCACAATGCCCCCCAAACCTTTAACTATAAACAAAAGCAACAAAACATGTCCCAACCTTCTAGTTAGACATCTAGAATATTTATATCTATATTTTAACACTGTACATATACAGAAGATATTTATCTTACTGAATTACTTGGTTAATTTTTGTGTTAGGAGAGAATGTTAGCATATGCATTACTCACCTTAGAGAGTATGTCAAGTGCTTGATGTAGAAAGGCTCTCTGGGATTTACAAATTTCACCTGTAATTTAATACAAAATGCTTAAAAGTGCACTATATTTAAGCCCATCATATTCAATTTATGACATGTTTAATTTAAATCAGGTCACTTAGAAATACAGCTTTACAAAGACCCAGGGTTTAAAAATAAAGAATGCCCACATTTGTGAACAGTAAGGAAAAAAAAATTATTTCAATATTTTAAAGAAGTTAAAAAATTAAAATCACTGAATCAGAATAATAACAAACCCATGTAAATTGTGATCTACTATATTTTCATATTAATATGTTATAAATACACGCAGTTAGTCAGACAAAAGAGAAAAAATACACATCAAAATTCTTCAAATATAGACTTTTGGAGCTAGCAAACTAAGACTTGTACTACTGCAATCTTTGTCAAGAGTAAAAGAGAAAAGAACAGTGCAGGTGAACAACTGAAAGCACTTACAAGTATCTATTCAAGATAAAGTCTGTCCAGCTTACCGTGTGTGTTGTCAAGGAGTTATTCCGCAAGTTGACCCTTAACGTGCGTGTTTCCCCAACTATGGTTAGAGGAAAAATGTAGAAGCTGTGTGGTGCATATACTCCTTGAATGACCTCTTTTGGTCTGATTTGAAAAAGAGATTTAAGACATTAACATATCTGACCTATATGATCTGTGTGTATTGATTGCATAATTGAAGTAACAGGTGTTATTTTATGAGAATAAATCAGGAAAAATTGGAAGAAAACATCACCTTACAATATACAAAAAGTATACACAAAAATTCCACTGCCAATACCAGCTCATTTACCACAGCATATCATGGTTAGACAACTTAGA
>VZTN01022780.1:2307050-2382807 GCA_013400515.1 Erpornis zantholeuca | reverse complement strand
CTACATCACCTGGCAAGGTCTCCCAACATTTCCTACATTCACCCTAGGGGAGATATGGAGGGAAGAGGCTCCTCCAGGGAATCTACATGGCATTTTTTTTTTGTTTTTTGGAGGAAGGTCTCTTTTTCTGATTCCATGCAAATGATCCTTTCCTTTAAGCTCATGCCTTCAGCCTGCTGAAGGTGGATAGAGTTTCCTGTTTATCTTGGTTTTTTGTCTGGTGGCTGCTTCTGTTCCTGTCTCAAGGAGGGCACTGCCTGGTCTACCAGCCTCTCTCTTCCCCGTGCTCCCTGATGCTCCTTAAGCTCCTTTCCCCCTGCTGTGGCTCTGCCACCAAGGTGAGCAGATCGTGCCCTGGGGCCAGGCCTTGAGGCTGGTGCTGGTCCTGTGGCACCTGCGCGGCAGCTCTGAGGATCTGGGGCTTGCTGTGGAACCAGGATATGCTGCTCCCTTTCTCGAGGGGCAGCATTAGGGTTTGGCCCAGTGGGTTTCCTCCCATGGGGCTGGCAGCCCCTTGCCCAGATCCCTCTGAGTTGCATTCCAGCTGGGCACCCTCCAGTGTGTCCTGCAGCCTGGGGCCAGGACTGTTCCTGTCCTTTGGTTGAACTTGAGGAGGTTCCATCTGCTCATTTCTCCAGGCTGCTGGGGTCCCTCTGACTGAAGCCTAATCCTACAATGTTTCAGTTTCTCCCCTCAGCTCTGTTTCCCTGTGTGAGTAGGTGGCAGGTGGTCACCTCAGGGGAGAAGGACACACAGACCCCCTTAGCCCCTCTTGTTCTTCAGCCCCACTGGAAACAGCTCCAGGCTCAGCTACTCTATGTCCTTTCCTGGGATGGAGGTGAAGACTGTCCAGCAGCTCCTCATTCCTGCTCCCCCTCAATGTTCCTGGGGAGGGGCAGGCCTGGAGGTGCCATGTGCTGGCCTGTGGTGGCTTTTGAGAAGAAAATCAGCAGTTTTGACAAGAACTTTGGTTCAGCAGAAAATAAATGGGGAAGAAAGAGCCTTGCCAGGGAGGCAGCAGAGTCTCAACCCTGATTTCCATCCTGGGGTGCCTGGCTGCAGTGCTCCAGCAAGCCAGGTCCCTGGAATTGGGGCTGCAGCAGGGAGGGGGGACACATGCATCCACTGCAGAAGTCAAATTACACCTTTAGTGGCTCATGAGTCTCCAGAACCAAGCAGAGACCTGGATTCATGCTCCCCCCATGCCAACTCCCCACCCCAGGACTGGAAAATGATTCCATCCTCAAAGGAGCAGCAGCTGCCTCTGAAAGCCAAGGGCAGGAAGGTAATGCCTTCATCAGCTCCTTGCCCCACATCAGCACTGGGCTGAGCCCCATGGACTTTCTGTGGCAAGAAATTCCTCCCAAATAGAGTTAAAATGAATTATTCTCCTTCCAGCTGCTGGAGTACAGCAAAACCCACAACAGCCCCTGATGCCATGAACACCTGCTCCATGTGGTGATCCAGGCACCCACCAATCTTGCCCTCCTATTTCAGGAGATCCCAAGACTCTCCACTACACAGGGTCAGGGAGCTGCTGGAGAGACAGTGTCTTAACCACCTTGAAAAAAGAAAATAAGGGGATATCAGGGATATCTTCACAGACTCTGTTACACTCTGGGATAAGGCTGCATGGACAGTTTTCATAGCAGGCACCTGTCATTTTCTCGGGGCCTTGCTCTGGAACAAAACCAGCACCTGAAAACCTCAGCTGTTCTTGGAAAGAATTTTAAGCTTCCAGGTAATTGTGGTAGTGGGGAATTTTAAATCCAGGGAAAGGAAGGTCCAGGAAGCAAGGGAAAAATCATTCCAGTTTTTCCCTGTATCTTAAGCAGCTGGCAATATTTTCTTATAAAGGATCTACAGCCCCTGGATGCAGGAAAACATGGCAGGGGAAGATGGATGTTCCCTTGCTATATGGGCAGTGCTGAGCCAGGGCACAGGCCACAGGCAAATTCCCAAGATGTTGTACCATGAAAAAAGCATCAATCCCTCCAGTCCTGCCTCATGGGCAATAGCATAACCCCGTGATGCTCAGAGCATCCATGTGGACATGTGGTGAGAACACAGGGAGAAGAGGGGCTGGGAAGTGGCAGCTCCTCCTGGACTGATCCCCTGCAATCCCCATTTCCCTGTCATCTGAAGATCAGTGGTAGATGACCTAGAAGGAATGAGGATGACCCAATCATGGTCTATGCCAAATGAAGGTGGGACTGCTCAAACAAGTACAGATCAGTGCTGAGGTGAAGGGAGGTGGGTCTGGTGCAGCACCCTGCAACACTCGTCACTCACCTCAGGGCATTGTTTGTGGGTATGCCAGGAGGGACTGGGGAGACAATCAGATGGAAAATAATAACGGATTAATAAATAGCACAATCACTCTGAGCCTTGAGAGATACTTGATGTCAGGACCTGCCCCAGGCAGAGGATGGTGCTGGGCCTGGCTGTCCCCCTCTCTGGCATGTGGTGCAGAAGAGCAAATGCCACTGGCCTCCAGCTCAGATCATCCCCAGGGCAGGTCTGCAGCCTCCCAGCCACTTGCAGAGCCCAAACACAGATGGCTCAAGGCCACTGCTGGGGCTCAGGGCATGGGGAATAGTGTTGCAGCCCCATGCTGCCAGCCCCTTCCAGCTCACAACAGTTTATGAGCAGCAGAATACCCTGAACATGCCCCAGCAGCCCCAGGATGCCCAACTTAGGTCACAGAGTTTATTGTTTAGCAGGAGCTCACCACACCAGCAAGCTAGGAGAGGGGGATGGTACATGAATACAGATGTGGAGGAGTTACACAGACAGATTTGTGCAGCTTTTGTACATAGGAAGAAAACGAATCAAATAACAAAATAGACATTAGCAGTCCAACCTTTTTTTTGTCTTTTCTTTTTATATCATACTAACAAAATCTGATAGCCAAAAAATGACTAAGCTACAAAATTGTAATACATACTGTATGGATAAAAGGTTATCATCCATTTATACATCTAGTATTGTCTTTTTTCTGGTAACTTAGAAGAGGCCTATAGGATCTTAGTGTATTAGTAACTCCCTACAGATAGTGCTGAGCTGCTAAAGCTGCTGAATAACAGAGTACTGGAATTTTTGTTAAGACTTTTACAGTGTCATTTGCATCATTAATAAAACCCTCATGCATCTCTACTGGTAGCCAGAGGAGCTGCCGGTGGCTGGGGGAGGCAGGAGCTGTAAGGCCTTGGCTGGTAGCTTGGCACCTGTCACTTCAAGAGCTGCAAGACCCAGGCAGCTTGGTACCATCATTCCACAGGGCACCAGAATGGTGCTGCGCCTTGCTCCAGCTCTCTGGATGCTGCAGGAGGGATAAAGCTGACATTCCCAAGCAAGACTGACACTTTTCCCTTTGGTCTTGAGAGTTAGAGAAGAAATCACTCAGTGATGAGTAGTCTCCATTCCAAAGGCTTTTCTTTTTCACTGGATAAGGGCTCAGCTCTCAGCAGAAAAGCATCACTAACTGTGAGGGTAATGCCACTGGCTGCAGGGGCCGCTCCCACAGCCAGGGTGCCAGTCCTTTCCTAGGAGCCCAGGGCTCCAGCAGCATGTCACCTCCTGCTCCCCATCCTGCACTGGTGGCTCTGGGGCACGGTGCTCAGGACCCAGCTCCAGATGGAAAACCAGCATGGTATTCCCAGGCTGGGATAAAGGCTGGGGTGAGCACAGCCCTCCCTTACCAGCTCTCAGGGATCAAGGTAACAGCAAGGCTGAAGTCAAAGGGGGAGTGAAGGCACAAACAGGAACCAGCCCAGATCAACAACAGGACAAGGGTACATCAATGCTCCTGCTACCATGTGCCCTAGAACTCGCTACCAAAGAACCAAGCCAGTAAGACCAAGTATCGTGAAGTACTTTATACACACCACATCGGGAAAAATAGCACTTAACCTTACTAATAAATAGAGGGGCTGGGGAATCTTCTCCTTGTCCTTTCCAAGTTTGTCCCTAGTGTGGTCTCTTACCATCTCAGAAGGGCAGCCAGAGGCTGGTGCCCTGGGGAAGCCTGTACTAATTTTGGAGAGGGAGGAAGTGAGTAAGTCCAAGCCCTCCTAGTCCCTTACACAGGGTTGAGCTGAAGCCCAGATGAGCACATGACAGCATATGCTGTTGGCGTTGTGGCTGGTCCTGTTTGGACACAGCTGCCATGGACCTGCACCCCAGTGGGTGGGGAGCTTCAACCTTCAGCACTGCAACACAGTGACCACACAGCCTGCACAGAGAGCCTAACAGTGCCATCAGCTCCTGGCTCATCCTCAGGGACCAGCACAGCCATTTACAGCCAGAGAAGACCATCAACACTAACTTTGAATCTGCTCTGACACATCTGCTCCTGTTCTGCATTGTCGCCCAAGCTGAAAGGAAAAAGCCACAGTTCTGAGCTGCTCTCAGGGGATGGTCCTAGGAAAATGCAGGAGCTAGAGACTCCTGCAGCCTCACAACTTTGGATCTGATTAACAGAACCAAATACATGGTCCCCCATAACCACTCCCAGGGGATCCCACTCTGTACAGAGCCGAAGGGAGATGGAAAATGCAGGTATCTCTGCTCCGTACGTGAAGGCAGCTGGTCACAAGTCACTATAAGACTCATAAGGGAAAAGAAGTTACAAACCAGAATGGGGCCTCCCTCCTGCAGGTGCCCAGGAAGCTCTGGGAAGCCCACAGGATCTGCAGACGTGACTTCAGAGACCATCCAGCCAACAGGAGCATTTTGGGAAATACCAACCCTAAATTCTTTAAAACAGTGGGGCTGTAACAAACAAACATTCCCTCTGAGACTTTCCAAAATCGCTTAGAAGATGAATACTCAACCAGAAGGGTTTTGGAGACCACTCCTACAATCCCTTGGGAAACTCCAGAGCTAGGCACAGATGTGGCCATCTTCCTGGTGATTAGTAAGAGCTGAAGAAACACTTCTAACAAGGCAGGATGGAATCCTATGTTAATTATTTTCAGCCAGTTCGATCCCACCCTCTGCCTCCTGCTACCATGTGCCAGATTTCTGCTGCGATTTCTGACCTGCTTTACTTCCCTGAAGTCCCCTTCCTCTCCCAAACTCCTCTGGAAGACAGGAGATCACCAATCCTTCATTAAGTGAGAATATTCAGCATCATCGTCCTCATGGCAAAATTGCAGCCATGAAGCTCAAGTCTTTCCTAGGCTGCTTCTGGCTGCCCATCCTTCAAGGAAGCAGGAGTGGGAAATCAGGGCAAAAATCAATGGAGCTGATACCATCATGTTCACTGGCTGAGGGTCTGGCTCAGATCTCTTCTCCTATCTTGTCCTTTCACAGATGTGGCATCGTAGCGCAAGAGCTCATGAAGACTGAAGGAGTCAGGCACTAACTGGGAGAAGCCTGGAAAAATATTGCTGTGACTTCCCTGTGGTACTGAACAGTGAACCTGAGGTGGGCTCTTTCACACCTTTAAGAGCACGTTGTCCCCTTCCTCTGCCCTAATATCACTTGGGAGCTGTGGTGCAAAGTAGGAGTAAAGCCTTGGGAAGAATAAACAAGATCCTCTGCTGGTATGGAAACAAGAGCTGTGTGGGCTCCAGTCTTGGATTGCCTCTGCTCCAAATACTCACACGCAGGTCATGCAGAGGATTGCTGAAGCCATCAGTGTCAGGCTCACAGCAGCACCTTCATCCATCCCTGGTAGCAGAGGATGGGCATCACACTGAAGAGCCAAAGACAGCTCTGGAAAGTGCCAGGCAATCTACAGTTAGCTGTTAAATTAAACAGGCAAGGAGGGAACCATTTGCTCAAGGCATCTGTTCCACACTGTCCCCAGCATGGAGCTCCAAGGCCAGCAATGCTGAGATCCAGCATCTGTGGAGTCCTGAGTTCAAAACAGACCCAATGAACCCCCCATGAGTGAGGGGAACTAAGCTGGACAGCTGGCTATGGCACAGGACACCAGCAGGCCTGCTCAGAGATCTCACTGCAGGAAGCAAAGCCAACTACTACACCCAAGCAAGGTGTGCCTGACCCCAAACTCAGAGCCACCACAGCTTCTTCCCCAAATGGCAGGGGAGAAGAAACAAAATAAATATCTCTCTAAAACGGGATTACTTCCCATGACATGCTGTAATACAAGAACTAAGTGCAGCCTCTGCTCTAAAACAGTAATGTCTTCCGCAAAGGGAGGAGGGGAACACACACCTCACGTCATCAGCCCAGCAGGTTTCACTCACTTGTGCAGGTCCTCAGGACACCAGGGGTGGCTGGGAGGGAAGGGACAGACCCTGTGGGAAGGGTGCAGCCTATGTGCACATGCTTTGAACACCACAGGTAAATCCCCTTGCAGCTCCTGTGGGGTTACTGGGACCCACTGACACTTTAGCCACAGTTGAAGGGGCAGCTGTCATCCAGACCACATCAGCTGGTGAGACAAGGGCAGCTCAAACAATACAAATTCCACAGTCAAAACCAATACAAGTAAGAAACCAAACCCAGAGAGACCTTTCTGCTCCCTCCTGGAACAATGGCTGTCTTGGAAAACTGGACTCTGGGATTGTCCTGATTACATCAGTTAATACATTATAAACATTGTCCTGCTTTAAAGTGAAAATACTGTGTGTGGTCTTTTGGAGGTCCTAAAGCCAGATGTATTGTTGTTTTTCCTGACTGTGCAGAGGAGCTGATACTGGCGTGAAATGATCCTTTTCACCTCTTTTCTATCAGAGCTTCTCCTAGAAGAAAACAGATCTTGTTAGGGAAAATGAGGACAAGCATAGAGGCTTTTTTTGGAAGAGGCATGGAGTGGGATGCCCCCTGCTTTACCCAGTATGGGTGGATGAAGGCTGCTGTGGGAGGCCAGGAGAGCATGTCCCACAAATGCCACCTATATAAAGGGCACAGCAGAGATCCGAGACTGAGCAGGTTCTAGCTGCCTAGTTCCTAGGCTGCCAGGAGAAGAGTCATAGCAGTGACCCAGGAGGGAGATTCCCTTTGCACTGCACCTCGGTGTGTCCCTCACCACTACCTTCCCCATGGCTTCAAGGGGTGTCTAGTCAGGTTCCTACCACAGTTGGGAACTGGAGTTGTGCAAAGCTTCTTGCTTTTGCTGTGGGAATGATACAGTCAAGCTTTGCTGGCAGAACTACCCCCATCCAAGTGCTGTCCCCACCACAGCAGGCAAGAAACCACACAAAGCAGTACTGTTTTCAACGACATTCTACTCATAACTTACCTCTTGCTTGTGGGATTTATCCTGCTGGTGAATCCCATTAGCAGACCCAGAATTTCCAACAGTCTGCAATGGAGAACAGACAACACTTACTGAAAAGGGACACAGATCCTGGTGGGTTTGCTTACAAGCACACATCTGGCAAGACTGCCATGTCCTACCTTAGCTGCCCACTCCACACAAGGAATGGAGGAAGCAAAAATCCCACCCCACTTCTGGCAAGAATCTTCCTGCCCTCTGCACCCTGGCTTAATCCCCACGTGCCAGATTGCATCCCTCCCAGCCACCAAGCATCCCCCAAGCTCTTTATGGTCACAGACCCCCTGTTCACCCCAACGCTTAAATAGGAAAACACATACCCTCAGCCAAGGGCAGTGTTAGCTGCAAAGCACAGCACACTGAACATCCAGCACTGAAAAGGACATTTGCCATTCCCCATTTCCCATCTCTGGGGACAAGTCTGGCAACCAGGACAGGCTGTTCTATCTTTAGAAAGCATAAGAACTTTTAAACATTTATAATGTTTGTCTACCAGAGCAGTATGGAGCCCTTCAGCTTCAAAATGATCGTACAGCCAGCACAAACAAGAGAAGAAAGCTGCAGCCTGAAGCCCCAGCATTCCCAGTGCTGGGTGCTTGGGCCTTGGCAATCAGAGTCACATTTGCTGGTGAACTGCTGATGGCATTATGAGGAGACAAGACTGCAGGGTCTAAGAGTCCCAGTTTCCATCCTCACTGTCACCACAAAGGTGCAGAATCAACTCTACAGGACAGAGATTTAGTTTGATCATGAAAACCAGGCAGAAATTCAAACCAAGCTCTGATGAGAGCCTGAGCTTTTTGCCAGGCAGTGGATCCTACCTGAATGGCAAGAACAGTGCTGCTGCCAGGGCTCAGCCTTTGGGTCTGCACCCTCCATCACAGGTGATTACCTGCCTGTAGCTCACCCAATCTGGGCACTGAGCAGACAGCAGATATCAAAAATCAGGCTTGAAGTCTGGTCTTGGAACATGGTCACAATAATGAACAAAGTGGTGCAATTTGCATGAAATTAAATAAAAAGGCTCCCAGAGGAATCACTAAAACTCTTCAAGAAGAAGTCTAAGTGCCAAATCCTTGTTATTTTCTCCAAAGCTGTGGGTGAGGGTTCTCCCAACACAAGGAGAAGGCGAAGATTTTCCTTCTATCAAGGCAGATCCCTGAGCAACAGCTGCTTCCATCAGAGAGGAGACAGGAGGTTGGAAGGTGGTGCCGAATGAGTTACAGTGGACATGTGGCTTCCAGGGAAGAACCATCAATTCCCTAACTATTGCAGCAGGATCTGTTTGGACCAGCAATATCCTCAACCTCAGTCTGAAAGCCCCTGGTTAACAATTCCCCTTCGTAAGGGGAAGGGTGAACAGATATCAAACTAAAACTAGGGAGTTTTGATCCAGACTTCCCTGTAAATAGGCACTTTAAGAACCTGACATCAATAGAAATTTGAAGCCTGGCTTCCCACAGTAATCATCTGCTTTTTTGCACCTTGGACTGTAGTTGAAGACATAATGCTATTTTGTCCTATCTCTACATTTTCTTAAGCATGAATACATCAAACTAATACCAGGGATATCTTAGCTGACCTAATAAGGTCTGTTCCAACTCACTTCACGTAAGATTAGTCATTTTCTAGAACTGGGGAAGAAGTAAGTATCACCTCCACAACTTCTGGAGATGGGAATGCAAAAGGGAAGATTTCCCTTTCTCAAGAGACTGTGCATTAAAGCAAATAAGAGAATAACTTTCCCCATCCCTCTGGTAGCTGCCAACAGATGAGGCTGTCATGATGCATTTGCATTTGACACATAGCAATTACAGCAGAAATCACTCTGGAGGTACTGACAGGATTACGGTACATCCTGGACTGCCACAAACATGTCATCCTAACTCCAGCTCTCCTGCCTGGTGCTGGCAGGCAGATGCTGCACTGCAGGATATAGAGACTTGTCTGCAACACACAGATGTTCAGTGAGCCAGCAGATTTTTCATGGTTGCAGTTTTTACCTTGCACCCTCCTCCTGACCATCTCCCTGCCCATACCACAGTGTTTGGTGTATCCACAGGAGACTGTCATGGGAGGAGAAGGCTTGAAACGCCCCAGATTACCTAACACAGCATATCTGCACCTGCATCAGTGAAAAAAATCTCTCTGCCCATTCTGTGTCTCGTGGCTTGTTCTGTACTACACACAGTTGTCTGCTTGTATACCAGTTGTAACTCACTATTGCAAGAGAAAAACATTTTTCAGCTGAGAATTTAAATTAGCAAGTACAAGAGAAATAATGGTGCATCTGAGCTCCAAAAGCCATGGCCTATTTGCAGACCCAAGAGAAAATACAGCCAGAAGAACAAGGACATGAAGCACAAAGCTTGGCACAAGGGGCAGGTCATTTTGCAGGAGGAATCAGTCAGGGCTGAGACTCAATAGGTATGAGATAGGAAAGCCAAATGTTGAGATTCATTGGGAGTCAAGCTATTTGCACCCTTCAGTTTCATAAAGAAGGATGCAAGACAGGCAACAGAATGAGCTTTTCTTTAGTCAGGAGAAACAAAGATCAGAAGAAGTTGGGGAGAGAAGACAGAAACTGGAGTGGGAACATTCACAGTCCATCAGCAAACTCACATCAGACACCAAGGTGGTAAGACAGCTGGTAAGAGAAATGGAAAACATTTTCCCAGAGTCACCTGCAAAGTTTCTGCTTAAGGACTGCACAGATAAACCTCTCAAAGAAGAGGGATGTCAGAAAAATCTCAACCTCCATGTTATAGAACATGTGCAGCCAGACAATACTGTACACATAAAGAACAGTTTACTCACAGTGCAACTTCCCCAAAACCCCATGTTTAGCAACCATTCTCTGGAGCACAAAGGGATCTGTGACTACAAACTAGCAGGGATTTTATAGCACTAGGCTACATCTGACAGAACAAGGCCTTGTCAGGTTGTTCCTAAAGAGGGGACCCAGCTGATGGCATCACCCCCTGAACGTAGGACAAGATCCCAGGAGGTTGATGAGGGCTAAGTAACCCTGTTTGCTGATGTTTTACCTGTGTTTTCTCAGAGGAGAGTCTCATTGCTTCCATGAGCTTCTCCATCTGGTGTCCCTGCTCCAGCGCGTTGCGCAGCACATCCTCTGTGCTGACAAGCCGGTGCTGCAGCCGGATCACCTCTGACTCCGAAGAGGGGTCGATCAGGGAGTATCGCCGCTGGTCTGTTACTGACTTTTCCTTGTCCTTAAGACAGCAAAGGGAAAACAGGAGCATGTTATATCAAAACCAATAGCTGCAGAAACTCAAGGTAGAAATCCACATTGTGATTTAGGTAGAACCACGTTGTGACTTCATCAGCAGATGGGGCAGAGCGCAGCTCGCATCAAGTGACCAGAAGCAGCTCCAGTTTGTTCCCAGCAGTTCAAAACAATTATTCACATTTTAACCACCAGAGGACGCTGAAGTACACGGCAATTAAAGGACACTGCTTATTCTTGGATCAGACTGCATAAAATTTGGGTAGCTGAATGACCTTCAGTTTCTCCCACAAATTGCAGCCCTATTTAGCCATGGATCTAAAACCTGTGGGAAGAGAAAAACACTGGAGAAGAACATAGCCGTCTACAACTTCCTCTTGAGGGGAAGCAGAGAGGCACACACTGATCTCTGCTCTCTGTGACCAGGGACAGGACGTAGGGAATGGCTGGAGCTGTGCCAGGGGAGGTTGGGTATCAGAAAAGGGTTCTTCCCCCAGAAGGTGCTGGGGCACTGAACAGGCTTCCCAGGGCAACGGGCACGGCTCCGAGGCTGCCAGAGCTCCTGGAGCGTTTGGACAATGCTCCCAGGCATATGAGATTGTTGGGGGGTCTTCTGCAGGGCCAGGAGTTGGACTTGATGATCCTTGTGGCTCTTCCAATTTGGGACATTCTGTGATTATATGACATATGCACATCTTTGCTGCTTAATGAGGTGCTGCTAAGCCAGGTCACAGCTCAAGTCATTGTCAAAAGAATTCCCATCAGATGCTCAGCAGCACAAAAGTAAACACAAAGACCTGGAGCAAGAGTGAAGGGCTTAGACCCTCCTCTCACTCCCCTCAGCACTACAGGGCTCTGCAGCCTCCAGGCCATGCCCAGAAGGGGTTTTAATGCCCTCACCAGCACAACCAGTTTCTCTCGCAGCCCCTTGATGTCATCTTTGAGCTTCTGTTCCTTCAGCCGCCACTCAGCTTTGTGCACTTCCCGGCTGAGGTCCCGCTCTGGCCCTGGTGAGTGCCGGTTTGCCTCCAGTAACAGCGCTCTCAGCTCGTTCAGGCTCCTGGAAGCAGCAGCAGGAAGAGATGAAAACATTCCCAGAGCCCACACACCACTGGAGTCCTGTTGTGCTCCCTCCCGTCTTTGCTACAGATCTAAAGAAAGGCCAGTGAGCAAATCTGATCCAACTCCCACCACTCATCTTGTCCCACTTTGCCAGCTCTAAGATTGGGACCTGCAGGGGGCACTGCTTGAGAGCAGGGCAGCAGCCAGCGTGGATGGCTTGTAGATGACTTCATTTAGCATCTGTACTTAGCTGTCTTGCAGCTCCTGGCAAGCAGTGAAAGGGCATTGCATTTTGAGAATTCACAGCCTCTAAGTCTAACCAAATTCACACATCAGCATCTCTAAAGAATAGAAAAGCTGTGGGCTGGATTTCAACAGTGCAACCCTACATTTCTTCTGGTGGTTGATTACAGCACCCAGAAGGAACATGAATATACACAGGCCCTCTGTCTCCAGCTCTGTCCTCCAGACCTGTACACCGACCTTTCCTTCTTGAGCAGCTCCTGGCTAATCAGGACCAGTTGCCCTGAGGCATCATGTGTTTTCTTGGTCAAGGCTTCCAGTTCCCCTTCCAACCTCTTCTTTTCTTTGAACACTGAATCAGCCTTCTTTTCTGCTGTTTTGCATTTATTTTCCAAAGCTACGAGAAGCAGAGGATTCAGGGGAAGAAAGGTCACTTAGTCCTTTACTTATATTCCTGCTTTTTGCCTTTTCCCAGTTCCTACTCCTAAAAGCACAGACCTAATTAGCTCTTGATCTGGCAGTAGCTAAGGGGAGATCTTGGAAACAACACATCCAGCTCCACTGACTTCTGCCTCATTAGTTTTGCACAGAAACAAGCCCAAACCCTCCCACACAGGACACAAATATCTTCTGCAGTTCGTGTTTAATTCCTGAATTAATTTTTACCAGCAATATCTATTAAAAAACCAGCAGCATCATGTTTTACATCAGCCTATTTCAGCTCTGGACTCTTGTTCAATACCAGTGCACAGGAAAAACAGGGAAACATTTCATTCCCACCAACACCGTATTAGGCAAACTTACCACTTACTTGGACCCTTAGAGTTTCAGTCTGGGTCACCAGGGATGACACCTCTTTGTCTCTTTTACTCAGCTTGTCTTGGAGGTCTGTGAGGGAATGAAAAGACAAAAGGTTAGAGTGCTGGAAAATGCTTTGTGCAAATTTGGAAGGTGTCAGGTGCACAGCACGGGTCAGGGTACACCGGGCACCACGGTGGTACACACTCCTGTTGGCAGAGAAGCAGCTGGAGACACTGTATCTCACCACACTTGGAGGTGGGATACACACTGGGAAGTTGTATCAGATAGGGTTAAGAAAGCAACCACAAAGGAGGAGGGGAAAAAGGGAATAAAACATTAATTAAAAACAAAAACAAAAGGAGCTTTTAGCACATTTCTTTGCATCACCTCCTACAGTGGAAGGCAGAGACTGTTTCAAAAGACATATTTTCTGGAAGTGATAGATTTCCATGCTTTAGATCTGAAGTCTGAGTTTTTGTGGCTCAAATCTGACCTGGCTGTTTTCAGTACGTCTTTCTGGGGTTTATTCAGTGTGGAAACAATGCACACATGGACTGAGCAGCCATTCAGAGCAGTGGCTGCTGGATCTAGTTAAGCTCTGCCATCACTAGGCAGGAATTACCTGCCAATCAGCAAACAATTTGGTGTAGGAACATAGAATAGTTTGGTTTGGAAGGGAACTTAAAGATCATTTTTTCCACCCACCCTGCTTTGGGCAGGGACACCTTCCAGTACTGGGCTGCTCCAAGCCCTGCTCAGCCTGGCCTTGGACACTTCCAGGGATGGGGTATAATATGAATGTGTTCTATGTAATCCTGTACCTGCAAAGGCAGATGAGGCTTATGGACAATGCCTGGCTTGCACTGAGGGCATCAGAAATTGGACAAAACAGCTTTGAATCCAGCTCTGCTATTGCTCAGACTCAGTGTTACAGCTCACTCTCTGTGAGGGAGCTGAGTCCAGTTCAAGCTGAAATACATTTCATACAAAGTTTTCTGAGTGCGCGAGTTTTGCATTTTGTTAAAAGGATGGATTTAATTTATAGTAAGCTAATAAAAAGTAACTATCATTGTTTGAAGCCAGTCACATTAATATCTACCATTATCACTCCTCTCCTATGAACAAATAACATTTAATGCCTGAATTTTACCTGCTGTAAAAATCAGTGATGGGATGGAAATGCACCCGTTTCCCCAGATCTGTCTGCCACCTGCACCATCTGTATGGAAAATGTCTAACACAGGTAAAAACATCCATCTCTGCATATGCTCAGCTTGATTAGAAGGAAAAAACAAAGCCAGACAGCAAATGTCATCCAGCAAATTTTGACAGATGAAATGACTTCCTAAACCCCTTCCATGCAGCCATCCCTGCAAGAGCAGAAAGTTACAGGAAGAGAAACCATACAAGTCACTAGAACAGGGTGTTCCAAGTAAAAATAATAGCTTCATACCTTCCATAGTCTGCTTCATCTTTATCTTTTCTTCTGAAATATCATTAGTCTCAATCATCTGGAATAAACATAAAATATGAGATATAAACCAATCCTTTACCCAAAGATTCAAAGCAAAGTTAACAACCACAAAGCCCCGTCCAAAGCAGAAGATATCCAAGGTCCAAGTTAGGATGTTTTACATCCTTCCCAAGAGGGAAATAAAGGGGTTTTTGAGGAGCCAGTTGTCCAGCTGACTACTGAGGCTGACCAGAGTGCCCACACACAACCCACAGTTGAGCACAACAGTAGGATTCACCCAGGAGGGAACAGAGCTCAAGTTTTTCCCCACAAGTTGTGGTTCCAGCTCTGCACACTCAGAGTTTGTGCAGAGGGATGGAAGAGCTGCTGTCCCTCAGACCAGGCACCTCTGGTCAATCACTGCAAATATCCAATGGCAAATGCTCTCCAGCATGCAGCTTGAGACCTACCAGTCAACAAGTTCCTCAACTTCTGTAGAACCTAGCTGTGCCCAAAGTTATAAAAACAATGATAAAATAATAATTTATTAGATAACTAGTGCATTCATAAAAATAATAACAAGCAAGTGCCGGATCCATAAAAGAGATTCTGCTTTTTTCCCCACCCTCTTTTCTCCATTGCAATGGAAAGCCAGGGACTGCAGAGCTTTCAGTGCCAAGCTTTCCATGGCAGAGGCTACAACTGAGCTCTTCCCACCTCTTCCCATCCAGCAGCCTTTGCTGGAACCTCAGCACATGCCCAAACCCAGCAGCTGCTGTGGCCACCACAGTCAAGAGCCCCAAGGTCAGTTCTCTGAAGTCTGGGCTGTGGGACAAGTCAAACAGAAGCACGAGCACCCCAGAGGAGAGGTATGTTTTCTGACGTACTTTTGGTACAGAAAAAAACTATTTAACTACTCCAGGGAAGCGCAGTTGTGGTTCTCACTTGAAGGTCTAGGAAAGACTGTCACAAGACACCTTTGCTTGTTTAAAATACTTGGGACTGCAGCCACTTCAACTTAACTAAGACAATTTAAAATAGAACTTGCACCATGATACTCAAAGGCTTTCACCCATGCATTTCTTCCCATACTCTCCCGATATTAAGTGACACGTAGTTGAAATAATTACTTCAAGACTTCCCTGGTTCTAATCCAGTATCAATATCCCCCAGAGCCCTTCCATTTATCTAAAGGGCTCTGGAACAAGCCTCCAGCTTCTTCTTTTCCATTCATTCTTGTTTGAATATTGGCTATAATGTGCTACATGTTGTAATAACAACCCCCTTTTCCCAGAGTCCTGGCTGTACTTATCGTTCCCAACTGTCCTTACTAGATGAAACATGCTAGAGCAACCCTTCACACACTATTAATGCAGGAGATTCCTCCTTGGCCTTTGCCTCTATTGTCCTCAGTGTGCCTATTTCCAAGGTGTGAAGTTCTCACTTCGACAACATGGAATTCATGGGCTTGACTTTGCTGCCTGGAGGTACAACTGGTTTCAGTGGGGCTGTTCATGTTGGGAAATTAAACACAGGCATTGAATTCATTGACATCTCTGTCTGGAACAGAAACTACATCACCAGTGAAATTTCAACACAGTATTCTTAAAATGTGCACATTTTACAGCTTATTTTAATTTTCTGCATCCCCACAGGACGTAAATTGAGTTTTTCCTCATTTCTCATTCAAAATCCAAACACAAATAGGGGCCAACCCAGAGCCATGAGTAGCAAACTCCCTGCTCACTACACTGCAGAACCAGCCACAATTCCCTGTGCCATGCACAAAGGCAGGATGATACATCCTGTGTCAAATAGAAAAAAAAAAAAAAAAAAGGATGACTTAGAGACACAAATCGACTCCTTCATATTACTGCTCTTATTTCAGCCTTCCCTGGTCTCATATTTAATCAGGCATTTTATTTCCCCAGCCTGCTGCCATTCTGACCCTTGCTAGCAGCTTTTCCCCTATAATCCCCAACATCAGCATTTCCCTGTCTCCCATATGTGCTGTGAAACCCCTGCCCTGCTGCTGGCACACCCCCACCCCACCCCACTGTTCAGCCACTCACTGCACCTCTCAAACCCTGCTCCAGATGCTGAGCATGGTTAACTCTTTTTCCACCCTATCCTCCTACCACCCCTAAAGAGTCTTGGCCAATAGCACACCAAGAGTGCTGTAGCTCCTTGGAGAAACACAACTGTCATTGTAGGAATGATGGTTTTCCAGCTCAGAACACTGCTTGCTCAGGATAAAAGCCCACTCTGGCAAACCATGACAGCCCTACTTTGCTGCCACAGCAGCCTCCAAGCCCAGATGTGGCCCCACTTGCTCCTTTTTCATAATTGTCTCACTGTACTGGCTTTCTAGAGTGGAAGGACACCTTCAGCATGGAGATGCAGTGCAGAAAGAGCATCGTCAGTGGAAGGAAAAAACATCCAGATATTTGAGGCCTCAGAAAACTGCACAAGGCAGTGGCTGAGGGGTTACCAACAGTGATAATAAACAAGCCAAATGACCCTGAAGTCATACATTTGCATGCTGAGAAGGATGCAGGGCCTCCATGGACTGCAGCTTGTTCTCTAAGACAAGCACTTTTTCCTGCAATCTTTGGATCTCCTGTTTGCTGTGCGCTTCTGTTTTCTGTAACGTTTCATAGTCCAACATCTTCTTTTCAGCCAAAGATATCTGCTCTTTCAAGAAAGCTATTGCTTGTGTCTGATCTGTGTATTCATCATGAAGTTTCTCCAGTTCATGCACCCTCAGCTCAGCATCTCGACACTTGTCCTTCACATCTTGGAGCTCAAGGAGGTGCTGACTGCTTTTGGTTTCCATTTGCATTTTCCAGTCGCTGCTGCTTTTTTCCACTTCATCCAAAGCCTCCTGCAGCTTCAGTTTGAGACTCTCTTTCTCCTTTATATGGACAGCTGTCTCAATGTCGTGCTTTGCTTTCAGATTCTCCAACTCAAGCTGGTGCTCCAACTTTATACTCTCCATCACCGCCTTCAGCTCCACGATCTCCTTGTGCTGCGTATCAGGGCCTGAGTTGAGTGTGGCTTTCAGGTCCTCCAGAGACTTCTGGTGGTCAGAAGCTAACGTGTCCAACTTGGACTTCCAGTTGTCCATGAGCCCCATGTTCTCGTTAGTGGCTTGCTGAACTTTATGCTTTAGGTCAATAATCTCCTGTGAATATTTCTCATTGACAGATTTCAGCTTCTCCATCTCCTGCTGGTACTTCTTTAGTGTCTTCTCATACTTCTCTTTCAGCTGGCTGCTTTCCTTCTGATGCTCCTTGTTGGCGGACAGCAGCTGATCCCGCAGCCGAAGAGCCTCTGACTGCAAGCCCAGGTTATGTTCAGGGGTCTCTGCCTGGTGAGAGCTCCGGAGGCACTGCCGGAGCATATCCACCTCGCTGCGCCTGAGGCTCAGCTCCTCCTCGAGCTGCAGGATTCTGGACTTCTCTGCCACCGTGGTTAACTGCAACGTGACAGAGAACACAAAGTCAGCGCACCTCTCATTGCTGCAGCCTTCCCCTTTACTAAACGTGCTCCAGTGGAAGTAAATCCAAAGTACATTAGTCAAAGTTCAAATAAAGAGGTAAAGAAAACCCAGTACCCTCTAACCTGAGCATAGTTTTGCACCAGGGTAACCAGCACTGACAACTCACAGTTATGTCTGTGCCTAATTGCAATTTATTTTTTCTAATACAAATCTCTTGCTTTTCACAGAAAAACATCTTGGAAATAACCCTTGAAAATCACTAGAGAGCAACAGGGAGTTATGAAAAATAATGTCCTGGAAGGGCATTATGTTTCCAGACCAGGCATCTTGCCAGATGATGCACAGAGGAGATCTGACCGCACATGCAGGAATTTCATAAGCATCAAAACCAGCATTATGCATATCATGTTTCCTTTATTGCTCAGCAATCCTCAGCCTGCAGACCTCTCTTCTGTAATGGAATTTGTTTACCCTGGTGTAAAAAGGAAAAGGGACTTTTACATGTGATTACTTGTTAGAGTTTATTAGCAAAGTCAAAGTAACAAAGGAGGCTAGAGGATGCAAGACAATAAATCTGGCCATGGTGCACACTGAGCTTAAGGGCTATGGATCCATGGTTTGCAATCCGAATGTAACTGGCAGGGCTGAATTCCCTGTGAGTCACAGGGAGTTCAGGGTGCTGAAGCTATGGATGGAGAAGAGGATGAAATATTAGAAAAGGCAAAAGAAAGAAGGAAACTGAGCCAACCCCAAAGAGATCAATTCCACTCCATTTCAATCACCATTTCCCCAGCAGCCATCAGTCCAGGAGGCTGGTGGTCATTATTTTAGATGGGCACAGAGGGCTTCAAATCATCCAGACCTTTCGGAGACCCTCACGTTTGTGTTTTCTACAGCTCTCTAACCCATTGCTGCTCACTGCAGCAAGTTTGCTGCTTCCCACACCACGCCAGCATGAAAAAGCCCTTTCCACATCTGGCCTGCTTTTAGGATTCCTCTGGGCAACCTGTCCTGCTGCATGCAGGGCCAAGGGTCAGAGTGGGCCCACCTGCATTCACCAGTACCTTCCACTTCAGATGGCAGCTCCCACAACTGGCAGGGGAGACTGGAATGTTGATTATAATGTTATTTCCTCGTACAGCCTAGGGGGCCTCGAAGCAGAATGAATTGTGCACGGTGTGGATATTGCTGGAATATGCTAAATGAAAAATTAATTGTGAAGAGCTCATGTGTCAGATGGTGGCATGGGGCAGAGAAGCAAACTCGATCTGAGAAACAAGTTCCCCACACGGGAAGCAAAGCTAGGAATCATATTGTACTACTATTTCTGGGAAAGAGAGCAAATAAAAACAAAAAAAACCCCAAACCAAACCAAACCAAACAAATCAGGGAAGCTTAAGTTCAAGCCAAAACAAATCAACCTCACAAAAGCCAAAAGAAAGAAAGGCAAAGCAAGGCATCATGAGCACCAAGGCAGGGCAAGCGCTGTCTGCAGGCAGGGCAAGTGGGGGTCCATTACCCTGGTGTCCTCTAATTCTCTGAGGAGTTTTTCAGCCTGTGCCTTCTCAAACAGCAGGCTCTGCTCGAGCTCCCGTATTCGGGCATGCTCCAACTGCGTCTGAGTCTGGTCACACAGAGGGGAAAAAGAACAGTGTAGGGGAAGGGAGGGAGAGAGAGAGAGAAAGAGGGAAAGAGAAGGCTGCAACATCATCTCCAGCGTACAAGATAAGGAAAGGCAGTTCACAACAGGAAGAGAATAAAGATCCAAACAAGGAAGAAAAATCCAACCAAACAGAAGATGGTCCCTACGGGACTTTACGTGGTACTCGTAGTGGCTCTTCACAAGAAAATTGAATCTGTGATGGGAAAACATCCTTCTGCATTGGAAACCTGCTTCAGTGTTTTCCTGCATCAACTGAAGACACTCTCTAAAAAGCAAATCTCTCACCAGTACAAGGCCCTTTTACCCACAGAGAATGCAAAGACATTGCAATGATTCTCCACATCTCTCCTCAAGAAGAATCACAAATTAGACTGGAAAGAGTTGGAAACCTCCATCCTCTTTTTGCTCTGGAGACAGTGTGACTCCTACACTAAGTGGGGGAAAAAAAGCAGCTCAGACTGTACATGGCATGTTGTAAAACCAAAAATACATTGCACTGAAGCAATCAGGGAACTGAGATACCAAACTGTTCTGTAAATGAGTGCTTTGAGTTTGAATAGGCCTGACATGAATTTTAAAGTGATTTTTGTACAGTAAGACTCTACTAATTTTGGCACAAGAAAACAACTTTTTTGGTGGGTTGGTTGGTGGTTTGTTTTTAAGGGGGGTTTTTTTGACAAATGATTCAACTAAGCACAAGAAGTTCACATAATCTGCCCAAATCCAGGAGCACTGGCTCCGGGCATCCTTCAGTGCCCTTCACTTTTAAAGCTGAAGTTACCACAAAGTTGCACTTGGTGGCAAAGCTCAGCATTCCACAACTACCTCTGTAATATCATGTAAAATTCCCTATAAATAAAAGAGGAGACACAGGAAAGTGCATGCACACTCTGGCCTTCACATTTTTTTAATTTACAAAATCCACATTTTCCTTTGAATTAAACTTAACTGATCTACCAAATTAAAAAATTAATCTAGCAAAAAGCAAACAAACCTGCTTAGAACTATTTTTAAACCCATTTTTTTCTCCTCATTTTCTATATAATTATTTGCTTTCCCCCCCTCTTTCTACTGGAGCCAGTTTTCAGGATTTTCTGCCCTTCCCTACAATAAAGCAAGGCTTGGTCAGTTTTGTACAAATGATAGAAACTGAAGTTTAAAAAAAAAATCGGTGTTTTATGCTTGCAAAATAACATTGTACATGTATTCATAGATGGTGATGTAACTGCCAGTTATATTCACACGGCTCTGTATTTTATGTGCCTTATTTGACCCCTGAAGGAAGGGGGAAAATATGTGGATTCAAGAGCCCAAATATTATCAAACCCCCATAACTTAAGTGCAAAAGTTGGCTGATTGCATACTAATTAAAAAAAAAAAAAAAGGCATTTAATTATTTAAATAAAAGTAGTTCTTCTCCCTATAAAGCCCAAAGATCCACATCTCAAGAAGAGCTCCAGGCTTGATTTACTTACCGGAATAAATATTCCATTGATAGCAATTAATTAACTGGTGGCAGCACATCAGATATTTGCTACCTGAAGATGCTGTTACAAAAGCCATCTCTGGACTTCTCAGAGAGATTCTCTCCAGACTCCTAAGATTAACACAAGTGCCCACTCCCACCTAATATCCTTGCTCAGTATCTATTAACCCTGTTATTTTCCAACACTGGAAAAACATGTGAAAATAGAGAGAAAAAAAAAACAACCCAAACAAACCAAAAACCATTAAAAAAA
Organism: Erpornis zantholeuca; assembly: GCA_013400515.1. Classification (NCBI taxonomy): domain Eukaryota; kingdom Metazoa; phylum Chordata; class Aves; order Passeriformes; family Timaliidae; genus Erpornis; species Erpornis zantholeuca. The sequence goes on along the minus strand of VZTN01022780.1, from coordinate 2,361,845 downwards.
TTAGATTAACTGTTTTACAGTCCTTAAATCCTAGATTTACATCAAATCCTGTGTAGTTTTATGTAAATTGGTTTGCTAGTACTAGCCAGTATGAGTCAGAGCCTCAAATCCAAAGTTTTCCTGCACTTTTAAGAAGCTCAGATAGGCATTTCAGACTCACTTCTAGCTATTTGCCTTAAATTACTGTTCACAAATTATAAACTGACTTCCCACTGGCATTCAAGGCATGCTGCATGATCCAGGAGATGAGCATGAGAGACTTCCTTGATGAGGATAATATTTCCTGTAAACCATGGTCTTTCACCACAAAAAGCCTTTCCTGAAAGCTTTTCTTACATTTGTTTTTCATCTCTCAAAGCTCTTGAAAGCTTTTCTTGCATTTGTTTTTCATCTTCCAAAGCACTACAGCATCAGCTGTCAACCAGGATCAAAAATGGGTTGAATTAATAACTACATTTCAAGGCTAAATCCACAGCCCCTCTATCAGAGGTCCAAAACCTTGATTGTATCTTCAGGCCACCAACACATGGATTTCCTTGTCAAATTGCTTCCAAGGATGCTGCCTGCCATGCTCAACACCCAAGAGCCCTAGATTTGTTCAAAACATACATGCTATTGGGACAAACATCAGGGGATTTTGTCAAACCTTCAGCAGAAACCCCAGAGCCAGAGATCACAGAGCAGAGAATCTGTTCATAAGATTGTCATCAGTCTGTTACTGGCTGTTAAGTCAAAATAAACACTGCCCTCTGAATACCTGGAAGAGCTGATGGTGTAAGAGGACTAACAAGACCAGAGGAAAGCAGACAATTGTCACTGGACTTTGCTTTTGGCTAGTTCAGCTCCAGAGAGAAGGATGTCAAAGGCTGTGCTTGCAGGCACTGGATGACTTCACCATGATTTTACACAACAAATTTTCCCAGGAAACACAATGCAACATGGAAGAGCGCTTATCCTCCTGATTTCCAGTAAAAGATTTCAGAGGTTTTTTTCTCTAAGTTAATTACTTGCTTCTGGAAAGCTTAACTGTCTCCACAAAAAAGCAGGAAGGTGAGAATTAACTCCAGTGGGTCAACCATTCAGTTTGAGCATGCAAATTAGGCAGACAGGATGTAAAAACTGGCCACAGGCATGCCCTCTGCCAATGCCTGTGGTGGTACTGATGCTGCACTCATGGAGAGCATGCCAGTTCCCTGGATCAGAGGAAATCAAGCTTTCCTAAATTATTTGTTCTTTTGTACGGACAAGCATGGAAGTGAGGACAGGACTATAATGGCCTGCTGAAAGCTTATCCACATCCCCACTGCAAAATAATTCCATCCCAGCCCAAAGGAAAATTAAATCTAAGACTGCAAGTCCCAAACTAAGAATGGGAGCCCTTATCCACAGCAGCTTATCATCTTGCTAAGCATGGTGGCTTAAAAAAAAAAAAAAAAATCCAAATATACTATATGGCCAACCCTGGTCCCATTGCCATCATTACCCAGCCAGGCTTAAACACCTGGATCGTACAAAGGTACAATTCACTGCTCTCAAAGGGAATGATGGATGGATCAACCACCATTCTCTAAAGCACTGGGGGAAAGCTGTCTGTGCAGGGATGAACAGCATCTGATTTTGCACCCACACAACAGGCAGACACTGCACTTGCTGTGCTTCAACAAAGGTCTGCTATCAGTGCACTGCTAATTTACACCCTGTCAAACATCTCCTTCAGCTTCTGTATGAAGAGGAGAGGTTTATGCCAACAGCCACAGCAACATATCCATTTCCTAGTTTTCCCTGTTTTCCTGGGCTTTTATTGCTATGAGTGACAGTGAAGCACAGGAGCAGGGCCCTTGATATTTCTGGCTGTTTACTAACCTGGCACTCCAGCTGAAGAGACGAAAACCTCCCTTGATTTACCTGTGGAGAGCAGAGCCTTGCTTTCACAGAAAGATTTTCTTTTCTTCTTTTCCCCTGAGAAAAGCCTCCCACTCAAGGGCAAGCTCCCAACATCACTTCCAGTTTGCACAATGTTTAGTGCAACAGCATCACTCTGAGGAACAGCCCTTCCCAGTACAGGGTGTCAATCCTAGTGTCAAACCCACATCCACGGGCAGTGAACTCCACATGAGGATACCTCAGGATACACAGCATTTTGGCTGAAATTAAATAGCATCCAACCAGGAGACTCTGTGTGCCCATTAACTGCTAAGAGCAGGACACTGCAGGGACAGGAACTGAACCATCAATTCATTTCTAGAGTGGAAAAACACATGTTCCAACACATCCAGATACAGATTTTAACACAGGTTGGCAACTCAGAGTGACAGATTAACTCCAAGCAGCTCCAAGTGTGAATAGTCATTGGGCACCACACCAAAGAACAATCCTCACAGTTTACACCATGGTGTTCAAAGCAGGTCCAAAGCCATCAATAAAGTATTGTCAAAGGAGAGCAAAAGATGGTAGAAGTTACTCAAGTGAGGCCCCACATGTAACTTTGGACCCCATATTTTGGTAAGATCATAAGGAATTACCTCCAGATCCCCTTTCGTAATGGATTCTTCCTCCACACGGAACTGCAAGTCCTCCACTTTCCTGGGGAAGGAAAGGGACATGAAGAGCAATCAGAAACACTCAGCTCAGCACCTTCTGTCTAAGGGCCATTGCACATGAACCTTTTCATGATTAATCAGGTTTTATGGATTACTGCAACACCATCAATGGAGAGATCATTACCAACAAATGGAAAAGCTGCCCAAAAACTACTGATAAGCTTTTTGTGTTCTAAAACCACCCACCCAATATTAAAAATCATGTCATGGCCTGCAGAATCAAAGTCTGAGAGGAGAGGATGCGGATCACCTTTGGATACAAACAGCTCAGCAGAAACTGAGCAGCAAGACCCACAGAGCAGGACAGTTATAAGCAGCTTTCCACACACAAGCATGGGCTTTTTGCAAGGTACATACTCTCAGACACAAAACTACTGTTCTCTGACACCAGGATCCTGAAAACAAGCAAACCACAACCAGGTTTCACTGGTTTATTTAAACCTTATTATCCTGCAGCCAAGCACTGGGCAATTCCTGTGCCAAATGCACAGGGTCCATACAAAATATTCCCAAGAAATTGATCCCCTGCCTCCTTGGCAGAGGGTGGGCAACGTTTAATGTTTCCACAATGTGTAAACTGTGAGCTGCTCTGGTAGAAGAGCCTTCCCCACAGATTGTACAGGCTAGTCATGCATAAATGCACATAAAACCACACACTAACACAGACATGCTGAGGAAACTCTTCTCTTTTGGAAGAGAGAAGCCAGTAACAGTAGAAAATAATTCAATTTTCTGCTAGACTCAGCCCTCTTTTTCTCTTTACTGATTAAAAAAAAAGGGGCTGAGGATGTTTAGCTGGTGGGCAGATGGAAGGACTCCGATTCTGTCAGAGAGAAAAATAGCTGTGAATGTATATAACTAACTTCATAAACAAGCTTCCTTGTCTAAACCTCCTCTAATTAGAGGAGGGAAGCATCTGTTGATATTTATGGGAAAACTCAACTGTCTTGGGTTAAAGGGCCTCCTGGAGCCAGGAAAGTCAGCTGCCTATCAGGAGTATGGGGAGACTTATGTATGAAAAAACATTTCATCCTCAGAAGGAGCATCAGTCAATTGAAACCAACACTGTTTTCAGTTATTTAATACATAGAAATGTTTTCATTGTTTACATGGAGCAACTGGACTCCAAGAATGACATGCAGATCTTCTCTTATCCAGAGAAGAAATGTATGCACCATGATATATGCATGGATGGGGGCCTCTGGGATGTGGGGAGATGGTTAATCACACTACAGTAAGGCTGTACTCCAGTTTCGTTTCCATTCCTCACAAAGAACATCCTCTAAGATCAGCCCATCACAAATGGTAGAAGGAGTCTTTAGCAAATCCAGGTTGTACAGGAGAGTCTGTGATGGCCCAATGTGCACGTGCCTGTTTATGATCCAATTCTTATTTCATACTCTATTCTTAAGCCAAAACCACCTGAAGGTTTTATCACAGTCCACACATGACTTCACCTCCCTCCACCCATCCACTCCTGCTTTACCTCTTCTCCTCTTCCAGCTGGTTCAACAGCTCAATCTTCTCTTTCTGCATCCCATCCACCAAGGCTCGTGCTCGCTGGAGGTTTCCTTCTGCCTCTGTGACATACTGGAGCAAAAAAAAGCCCGAAACACAAAAGTTAGCCATTTCTGAAGTAGTACAAAGCTGTTTAAGAAAGGGTCAGAACTAGAGGACAGAAAGTTTTGATGATCTCTTTCAGAGGATGTTGTGGTAAGAGCACATTTTCCAAAGAGCTTTGGATGTAGGGATCAAGACAACAAAAACTGCTCAGTCTCCAGCAGCTGTAAGTGATCCATGCTTCAGTGCCTCTCTGACCTAAACCTTTTGGAGAATTCAGCTCTGATTAGAGTTAAGAACTTGAAGCCTGAAAAGTTCTGAAAATCTGGTCAGAGGTTATCATTGCAATTCAGCCCCAGTCATGAAGCAAGAGAGACGTTTCAGACTTCTGTTAATTCATTTGTTACTGATAATAACTGGAAAACACAATACACAAGAAGAATGTCAGCTTGCAGTTGATTTTGCAATTTTTCCTGCATTTCTGACAGGCTGGTGCGACCCACAACACAAACATACAGTGCCATCCCTGCTCCCAGGTAGCTCACTCAGGTTTATAAGCATGAGTAAGGAATTTAGGACAAGAGCAGATGCTGAAGAACCACATACCGACAAATAGCACAAACACAACTCTCTTTAAACATTTGAATACATAAAATATCCTCTGTACAAATGCTTGTGCAAAAAGCAAACACGCACCGACCTAATATGATCAGCCTGTTTTCCTTCCAGATCTCCTGATTTTATTAATGTGATAAAAACATCCTCTCTGGTGGGAAAGCAGTGGCATGTGAACTGAGCTGATGTTCTCAGCACCACAAAATCACTGCAATGCAGTCAGAGCCACAGCCAGATTCAGTGGCTGAGGGAAACAAATTTGCCTTCCACTTGCATTTCAGCACTGAAATGTATTGATCCACCAGACACAAACTCTCTCCTGCCTCTTATCTGGCACAGCCATCTTCCTGCTCCTGGCTCAGGGCAGAGATAGCACATGTGACATTGGGAGAGTGGAAAAAAGGCCTCAGCTTAACTCACCACATAAAAGGCAGAAATTCAGAGCCCAAGTTCCACACACGAGGTAATATTATGATGTGACACTTCCAGGAGATATCAAATATTCAGATATTTGAGAGCTAGTGACAGAAAGCCCTATCACCTCCTACCTGCTCGTGTTGAGCCTTCATGATGGCAATCTCTTTCTCCACCTCACAGATGTGGCTGGTGGCTTTGGCAACCTCTGCCCGCTCCAGGTCACGCTCTGCCAGCAGCTGTTCAATGTGCTGCTGCTTCTCCTTCAGTGCCTCCTGGAGAGCTGTTGTGCCAGAAATTTTCCGAGCATATCGAGAAGAGGTCTCTGTCAGCTGGGAAAAGAGTTAAAAAGAGATGGGGTAAAGCTGTGTCCTTTCCAGTCTAGAATAGCTGAAGTCCCCCGTTAACTCTGGAATGCTGCTCACTTAACAATCATTTATTCAGCTGAACAGAGCTGCAGTTCCAGCTCTGGGCCCTACAGGGGAGATTAAGTCTGAGAAACATCTGGACAATGCTCGCAAGGTCAATTGCTCTTCTGAACTGCAGTGAAAGCACCATTTCCAAAAGGACAGAACATAGGGTGGGAACTAGGTCAGGAAAACTTATCATGCATTGTATCATCTGACTTCTTAAATATATTTTATTGATGACCTGCACTGATGAAATCCCAAAAGGTGAGCTCAGCTGGGCAGACCAATCTCAAGTGGAGACCAGTACAGGGTTGTTCGATCCACTCCCAGGAATGACACTGCACCTCACCCCCAGCCAGGAGGGCTGCGGGTCTTCTGCAGCAACACCACAGCACAGCCAGAGCTTTTAATAATATCACTGCCTGCTCTGCTTTCTGCCTGCTTGAGCATCTGCCCAGGCATGTGACCCAGGACGTTGTCACACTCCACAGTAAGACAGTCACAGTAGGAGCTTTGCACAGCTGGTCAGTGCAGCAGCATGACCATGTGAGTCTGGAAACAGTGGCCTTTTTCTGCAGGGATCCCTTATAAACCTGCTCTTGACAGCAGAACTGAGATTCATCCCACTGCAAATCACACTTCAGGCTCTTCAATGGTCACAGTTGCTTGGTGTCCATTACAGCCCCCATATCCATGGAGGGAGACCATGTGTAAGGTGGGTAACACTGTCCCACAATCCATTCCCCTCACCTCATCAATGGTTAAGGACCAGCTGCACTGGAAGAAAACCCCAACCCCCCTGCTTTATGGAGTTGGGTCACAGAGGTGGATTGAGGCTGCAGACACCACGCAGGAGCTACTTACCAGCCCACTGCGGCTGGGCCTGCCCCCGACTGATGAGGCCACCGAGCTGACAGAGCTGATGGAGGAGCTGCTGGGGCTGTGGGTCAGGGCTGACACTCCCATGGCCATCCGCTTGCTCTTCTTCGCCTTGGCAGGGCTGGTTGATGGGAACCCGATCCGGATCACCTTGTGGATGGGAGCAAAGAGTCCAAACTTGGGTGGGCACTGAAAGTACCTGGAATACAGAAGATGCACCAAGTGAGAAGTGGCAGAGCATCCATCTCACCCAATGGCACCTTGGAGAATGGCACTGCCAAGTAGTACAAAACCCCAGCCCACAGCTCATCTCTGGGTGCTTTGCTGTGACATTGCTTTCTGAGTACAAGTAGTTGTATTATTCTCCTTTTCTACTTTGTAGTACTGGCGATCTCCAGGTTTGCATTTGTGGTACTTTAGCAGGGAGACCTGAGGTAATTGCCAAGCACTAGTTGCTGTGCACTTTGATGAGATGCGAGGAAAGACACATCTGATAGCCTGGAGAACATATATCCCAGAACATAAACACAGACAGAGCACAAGCATTCCTTCTTTACTAACACCAACCTTTCCAACAAACCAACCTTCCCAAAACTTGTGTGTGCTCTTTACCCTGCTTTGAAGATAGTGATGCAGTAAAGTGTGTCTGCAAGAAGATGACAAAAGATGGACAAGGCTCTACTCTGTGAGACTCAGCAATGAGACAAGAGGCCATGGGCAGGAAGTTCCACCTAAACATGAGGAAGAACTTCTTCCCTACTGTGCCCAGAGAAGGTGTGGATTCTCCTTCACTAGGGATATTCCAGAACCTTCTGGAAACAATACTTATGCCATGTGCTCTGGGATAACCCTTCCTTGAGCAGGAAGGTTGAACTAGATGACCAGCTATGGTCCCTTCCAACCTGACCCACCCTGTGACACTGTGTCAGATAAAAAGATCTGAATCACACAGTTCTGTATAAATGTTCCACAGGGTAAAAATCTTTCCTACCAAAACAGGAGAAAATGGCTGCTCAAACCTTTGAAGCTAAAAATACCATTACAGCAAACTCCAGCATGTGCCAACTCCTTGGGGTGGCAGAGAAACTGTTTCCTATGCAAACAAACTTGGAAAAATGCAAGCACGGAAAAGAGAGAATCAGATCATTACAGTGCAAGCTCTCCCACAACCGCAGTGAGCCCAATGATTGCGTCTTTCCAGAGCCCTCTTCCAGAATAAAAATGAGCCAAAACACAGTGTCAAACCCTGGAAACTCCTTCAGGGCCTTGGCTCACGAGCATAAACCAAGGTTTATTTGCTGCCAGCCAGCTGCACTGCACCAAGAAAAAACAGATCACCTCCAGCATTGTATCCCCTTGTTTCAGGGGAGCAGCCAACACAAAAAGCTCCTATAAGAGCTTTCTCACAGGCTTCCCAGAAAGAATAGGACTAAATACTTGGTCTAAAACAATCTGTCCTAAGTTAATATAAAACTACAGGTTCTAATGACTAAATTACACAAAACCAGTTTTACTAGCCCAAGTTCTCTCTCTCTCCAGATGTGAGCAGCTGTTTCCCCAACTCCCTTTTATTTTTTAGTGCTGGCAGCCATACATACTATACAGCTGTGTCACAGGCAGACCCTTGTGTGCTTGGGAGGCCAGGGAACAGCCTAATCTCCAGCCAGATGAGAATAAAACTAGTTTTCGAACATCTGCTCAAACCCTTTTTTTTCTAAAACAAACTTTAAACAATCCCTCTACAACCCCAAATCTCTTGCCCTCCTAAGCTTCCTGCCAACACAGGCCCTTGGGTTTGAAAAACCAGCCATACCACAGGCTGACCTCTTGCAAACCTGCCAAATCCCTGCTCAGCATAGTTTTTCCAAATTCCAGTAGGCACAGGCAGGCCAACAGCCCCTTCCACACCTCTGCCTGATGTAAGCACAGACGTGTGGCTGCACAACAATCCCAAAGGTTAATCCCCTTAAAAGCCTCTGACAGCTCTTAGCAAGCCCAAACTTGCATCATTGTGTCTGCCCATTTTCTTTCAGTCCAGATTGAAAGTGGTTGTAATTAACTTTTATAGTTCAGAATCAGAAATTTGGTCCAAAACACTTAGCAATAAAAAAAAATAGACTTGAAAACCAAGAGCTGCTCTCACCAAGTGTGGAGGAGCTCCATACTCACATTACAGAGAGGAAACAGGGAAGGAAAATAGTGGTGTGATGGCAATGCAAACTGCAGGTGGGAAACGGCACAGGAAATGTTGAAATAGATGAAAAAAATCTTCAGTGACCGAGGCTGACATGCCACAAACTAAGCAGAAGTAAAAGGTCTGGGCAGTTTAGTGAGAAAGGACTATCACTGGAGCAGAGATAGAGAAGAGAGAACAGTAAAATAAGAAGGTAACATTTAAATTACTATAGCTGAGTACACAGAACTTGCTTGGCATTGGGGAATTGACACCAAACCACACCAGCACCTCTGTAGTCTCCTGTGCAGACAGGAAAGCAGATGCAGCAAACATCAGTGCAAATCAGCACCATCTGATGTACAGAGAGGCTCCCCACAGTGATTCCCTGTCCCCTGGGTGACTGCCACTAATCTGCAGCCTGCCAGCCTCCACTGAAGAGCCAAAGCAGCTGGGAAAGCCCAGCCCTTCGGCCTTCCCTTGATGCACATCCACACCTGAACCCGCAGAAAAATCAGTGACCCACCACAAATTTCAGCCAATTCACCACCAACTCAACTGGAATTGCCTATGACAGCAAAGGTGATGACAATGTCCTTTGCTCTACGTTGTCTCTTCTGTTTCCACCAGCCTCCAGTGTCTCAAGCTCCATTTTTGGCTCCACTCTCCTTCTGCAGTTGCAGCAGGCAGTGCTGGGCTCACTGGTCAGGCCAGGGATGCTCACTAGATGGCAACCATCACCAAAGCACAGACTCCAGAGTCCTGGACAGTCTCTGCCCAGGCTGATCCTGGCAGGACAAGATCAGGGCAGCCTCAAGAATTCCATGTTGACACAGCAAACAGGGAAGACTGACTGAGTGGTGCCTACATGCACGAGGGGAGTTGGTTTTACTATGTTAGCTTCTCCAAATCACTGTTTGAAATGGGCACATGCTACAAGAAAATCAAAAGCCTGGATGAAGGCGCAAAAGGACAGACGTGGACAATGCTGCAGCCTTGCTCTAAACAGTGTGAAACAAAGGAGAAGCCTTTGCAGACAGGGCACACACCAGAACAGCCTCAGCCAAGATGAAACAGTTTCAGGAGACAGATGACTTCCAAAAGTTGGATTTTCAAAACGCAGCAACAGAGGTATGAGGATGAGAGGCAGACAGAGCACTGCACTCACATCTGCCTTTCACACCTTCCACGTGCACAGAGATAATACATCATTTCTGAGCACCCTGAAGATTAGTTTTCCAGATAGTTTGAATTGTGTGATAAAGAAAGCAGGGACTTGCATTCACTCTGTGATTTATTCTCTACCATCCTTGTTCTTTTATTTTGGGAACAGGCTGAAACTCAGGCATCTGCTGCCAATCATTTACTGCTTTCTTTCCCTGATACTGAACAAGGCAGCTTTTCTCTTAACTTAAATGAAAGCACATGGCTGCTGGACAAAACAAGGCTGACACAACACAAGAAACCTTCATGACAGAACCTGAGATTTAACAAGGCAGGAACTATCAGCTCCTCAGTTTCAAAGTTACAGGTTGGACTTGATTATCTCAAAGGTCTTTTCTAACCTAGTTAATAATGTGAAAGATAAATCTCACCTCTAAAGCCAGACTGCCTTCAGAAGCTCCAAGAAACCAACAGTATTTCCCACTTGAGGAACTTGTGTAGGACAAGGAATCAGCTGCACCTGTATTTTAAGCAGGGTCAAAGAGCTGCTGTGTAATTCAGATTTGAACAACCCCAAGCTCAAGATCCAAGGCCTGGGTCATTCCCTTAACTAAATTCCACATGTGTTGGAACCCTAGAGGCTGAGAATTTTGCATTCTCTGTGCTGGAAGGCACTGTTCCACAAGAAAACACTATATTTGATCTGAGGCCTTGGAATAGGCTTCCAAAATTGAGTGGTAACATTAAAATCATGTGTGTGTAGTTTGATTAGAAGGTGTGGTGTCACAGGGTGAGAAATTTGGGATTTAAGGTTTTGAATATAGCAATACACATTTGTGAAGATGGAGATTTTAGGGCAGTGGCTGGATACTTCTTTTTCACTTCCTCCTTCTTCGTCATGGGTTTAGATTGTGTCTTATAATTGGATAAGAAAATCTGCACTGCTGAACTTAGAGGCTAGAACATTGGGTTAGAAATCAAAATAATTTAGTTGGCAAATCATTATTGGACTAAAGGTCCTTGAAAAAGCTCTGCAAAGCCAGAGAACCACCATAATTAGCCTTGTTTTACCTTGTTAGCAGAACTCACAGCTTCTAAGACTGTAACATAAATAAGAAGCAATAAACAACTGAGTCTGAACAAGAAAAAACCATGTCTCCCATATTTCAGCCCAGCTACAGGAAGTAAGGGTGAGAGGCTGGGAAAGAACTCTTCACCCCGCCACAAATGAACACGAAGAGCTTCCCAGAAAGCCTTGGATGTGTCCCTGCCTAGTTTTGTAGGTACTAACAAGGTCTTTTTTGGAAAAGAAAAGAATGGAGGTGCCTGTGGAGTCAGAGGTAGTAAGATCAATCAGCAGACACCTGTTGCACTACAAAATTAGTACAAGGACAGAAAACAACTACCAACTGTTCTTTCAGATTTCTGGAAATTTGTTCCCAGAAAGAACAGAATAAAACATTAAGCTGAGGTAAAAAGAAGTAAAATCTTTGTCTTCTGTAGTTCTAACAGGGTGACTTACAGCACAAGAAGAAAGTTTATTACAGGAATGCGTAATAGAAAGCAGAGCTAATACAATCAACAGAATTAATTTCTGGCAAAAAGTAAATCCCACTGTAAGTTATCTTCTCTCCCTACTTTCTCCTGTTTCCTGAAGCCATTCAAGTTCCTCCTTCAACGAAGTTATCTGACCCTGTTTTAAAATGCCCCAGTGATGAGGTTTGTTCTGATCTCCCTGCAAGGCTATCTGAAAGCCTAAAAGAGTCAAAATTAGACTCTTCCTCCCAGCCCACAATGTCCAACCAAACACAGCCCTAACCCTCCTCCCAGGTCTGATGGCATTTGCCCCCCAGCCACCCCATGAGGTGTGTAGGACACAGGCTGGGGTTCAGAGCACACAGTACCTTGTACCAGCAACTGCCCCATCATTCTTCCCCAGGGGTTCATCCAGCTCCACACCACACCACTCTCCTTTGGCAAAATCCGTCTCTCCCACGTAGCGCACAACTCCTGTTTTTGTACCACCGACCTGTCAGAGATAAGATGTTGAGGATTAGAGATGGCAGCACTAGCACTGACACAAGGGAACTGAAGTGGGGACAGGTATTTAGAGAGGGAGACAAGACAACTGTATTTACTGTTTCAGATCTAACGAAATCAGGAGATAGTTCTCACACCAAGTTCTCCCAGCACTAAAGTTGTCTTTCCAATAATTAAAAGTGAATTGATGAACTCCCACTTTTGGGACTGCCTGCCTGGAAGATGTAAAAATAAATATAATGAAAACATATTTCAAGGTGTCAACTAATTGCACCAAGTTACTTGTGAGGCCACAAAAGAGTTTAAGCCCTGCAGGCACAGCTCATACCTGCCTTGCCTGAAGAACCATGACCTGCACTGACAGGTTTTCAGCCCTGTGCTCATTCAGGCAGCAGTTCTGGCAATACTGGGACAGGACACCAAGGGGACAGCTGAGCCAGCAAAGCATTCATTATTCCTCAGCTTGCTCCCAGGCAGGTTTTGCTAAGGATGTAGGAACTGCTCAAAACAGAGGTGTTTTGTACAGAAAAAGCCTCCACTTTTAACTACAATTCCTACAGCAATTTCCAGTACTGGCAAACTGCATAGGAGTGGGGCTCAGCTCACTGCCAGGCATCCTCCAGCACAGGTTTCTTCCCCCACCATGGAGAAATAAGAATAAATCACACCTTTTTCTCCTGAATTTACATTTAAAGTTCTTAAAGTTTCCAGCTTACTGAGGAAACTCAAAGAGGGCTAAAGTCAGGAACCTTTGGAGCTGTGTTTTTATCACTGCTCTGAGAGGGTGTGGCACTGAGCAGAAGCTGCCTCTGCGTTAAACACTCTCACTTAGACACCTGGGCTGAGAAAAGGAAGATAGAAAATAAGGGGTGTCCTAGGCTACAATGTAAGATGTGCCCAAATGTATTCCATCACCATCTTCATGAGCTGTTCATGGCCCATCCATGCCTTGCTGCATGACTCACAAATAACAGGAGATAGTCCAGAAGGGAGTTAATGAGCCCATCCATGCCTTGCCCATGACTCACAGATAGTCCAGGAGGGAGTTATCTCCTGTTAATAGCCCATCCATGCCTTGCCCATGACTCACCATCCCATTGTAAGATGCTCCACCCAGAGGGAGGAACCAAGCATTCCATCCTGAATATAAGCTGAGATTTCGAACACCATAGGGGCCTCTCCCACTGGATTTCCAGAGGACAAGAGCTACATACCTACCACTGGATTTTCTGAGGAAGACCATACCTTTCTACAGGACCACCATTTCAAGAGACCCACATCCATTCACTTCAGGAGGACTGCAACCACCATCTCATGGGACTGCCACTGCTGCCTTGACTAACAGGGTGTCAGGTCGTATCTGACTCTGTCAGTTTAAACCAGTGGTTTTTTCTGCCTTGTTTTATATCTAAATATATATATATATATATTAGTAAAGAACTGTTATTCCTATTCCCCATATCTTTGCCTGAAAGCCCCTTAATTTCAAAATTATAATAATTTGGAGGGAAGGGAGTTGTATCTTCCATTCCAAGGGAGGCTCCTGTCTTCCTTAGTAGACACCTGTCTTTCAAACCAAGACAAGGAAGGTGGTTCTAAAGGTTCATACTTAGGTAAATCAGCATATGATCTAAACGTTTTTTAGCCTATCTCTGCTAACACCTAAATTCAAGGAAGAAAGCGTAAAAAGAAGTTTAAAATTAAATTTGCAGCTTCATCCTGAATGACTTGCAGTTATTAATTTTCTTAAATTAAACATTAAAAGGTACCAACAGAGTATTATTTTCCTAAAGAAAACAATGAGAGCCGAATGCAGAAATCTCTGGGTTTGTGTATTCCAGGGTAGGAATGTTAGATTTATCAATTCTAAATCCCTAAAAAATTGCTTTTGCAAAGGAAAATAGAGTTTCCCCAGATTGAAAATAACTGCACCTTTATGGACTGAACAGCACAGCTCTGAAGTCTGGATCCTACCTCAAGTCTTGGGAGGCTGGAGCATACAGCTAGGGTTAGTCCTCTGGAATTTCTCTCACTAGGGATTCAAAGTGGTGCTGCTTATGGAAGAAAATCTTTGGGGATGTTTTTCTCTCTGTTACAGAATACAGTTAAATATTTGCCAGCAGCAAAAGGATCATAAGAAAGGTTTCTGGTCCTATATTGTGCCCAGGAGTAAAAAGACAATTCGATTTCAGTATTAGGTACTTGGCAAATTACTGATTTGAGCAGTGAATTCTTTACCTATCACTCACAGTTAAATGCCAGTCTCTACTTTGACTGATTTGAGTTTATACAAATATAGCCTCTTAATACTAATGCAATGATTTAATGCCATCTTAATACATTTATTTAGCTGCAAGTTGAATTCAATATAAGTGTAATTAATCATAATGTCATTCATAGGAACTTACCATTGCTGGTGTGCCCCCTCAATTTTATTGAGTTTTAATTCCAAATATTGAGTCAGATTATTTCCTTTACCAAGCCATATGACTCTGACAGACTGTTATGTAAACCTTAAAAAAACCAATGAGCTCCCTCCATCAGTGTGACTGCAGCACCTACTGCAGGATCTCACTCCTCCACCCACACAAAGGGGTCTTAGTTATGTCCCCATCAGTATTATTTATTTGAGAAAGCTGTTTCCAACCAAGAGAGTAAAAAAGTACCCCTACTGGCCTGATACATACATTATTTATGCCAACACTAAAACTGGGCAGTAAGAGTGCAGGTCAAAAGAAGCCCCATGTCAGAGAAGACTCTAAGCACAGATCAGATCCAACACTTCCCCAAATAGCCACATGATTCCTTCCTTCCAGAGCAGTGTTTTCTATTTTCACTTTTGAATGTTAATTATTCTGCCATCCTCTCTGTAAAACATGCCCTGCCATACAGCAACACATTCTCCCCCAAGCCAGGATGGACACATCTGCTCTTCAAGAGCCTGGGCTCCCCACAGCCCAGCTGGCAGTGCAGTCAGAAGCCAAGATCAGATTATCACACTTACATGCTGATGCTTGGGCCTCTTGTTGAGCTTTCCATCTTTTGGCAGGCGTGCAAAAACTCTGATGGATGGAGATTCCAGAAAATTCACCTGACTCAGACACGCATATTTATTCAACTAATGCTGTTAAAATAAATAAATAATGCTTTGAAGAAGCCAGTCAGGAGGTTGTGCCTGTGTACAAAATGGTCTCATCAGCAGAGAATGTTTGATTCTATCAGACCCTTCAATAAGTCAGAGGTATCACCTCTGACTTATGCAAGTCAGCCAAGGAAGTTAGTAATGGCATGGCATAACTCCTGGGAGCTCACACCCATCCCTTCTGCCCATGCCTGGCTTGGATACCACTATCTACAATCCAGGTGTGAACAGCAGCTATGCATGGATGCTTCTGTGGCATGGAGCCCAGAGGATTTCAACCCAGAATATCCCAGTCTGATGTTGGCATCAGTGCTACTGCAAGTCATAAATTTCTCTATGAGGAATTTGTCTGCATCTTCGATATACCCAGTGTCCAGAGTGAAGCAAGGACAAAGTGGAGAGGGCAACCCCTCTCTCTGCTAAAGCCTGAGACAGCACAGAATTAACAAGGCTGCCACCAACCTCAGTTCAGACATGTCATGGCTTTTAGAGTTGACAAGTTTCACTCAAAAATGAACCAAACTCCCACAGCTTTTCTGAGAAGCCCTTAGTAGTTACCTTACCAAAACTGCTCCTGAGATTATTCATGCCCAAGAGAATGGGTTTTTATCAAATATAAAGTGTTATTGGTTTTATGGTTGCTTTGGGAAAATCAACACCAACCAAGCATAAAGCAGCTAAAAAGAGCTCTTTCCAGAAGTTCCAAAAAATTGGAAACAATATTGACACAGTGATACCAGATTTTTTGTTTTGGAGATTATTTTGACCAGTGTCAACACTCCAAGTTTCTCCACTTCAGGTAAAAACAAATATGGTTAAGTTTAAACAAGCTCATGGTAGCCCTTCCTCTTCAGCTGGAGTTGAGCAGCCTCCAAGCCACACATCTTGCAGCTCCTGGAACATTCAGCTCCAGACTGAAGGTCTCTGCCCCCTTTTTCCTGCCTTTAATCAAAGACTGTCTTCCTGCCTGGTCCCTTCCCCAGTGAAACATTTCCAGTAGCTTCAAGGGACAGTCTTGGGCTTGACCTTCACGACAAAATGAAGCCAAGGATATTCAGCAGGTCTGTATCTACTGGTGAGTCAGAGCAGCAACATGTAGTCATGGAAAGACATCTACACACCTTCTCTGCTAATTGTAGTATCATTGACACCATGTTACTATGCTTTTCCCATCAAAATGACAAAATAGGATCTAGACCAGTTTCACTGGGCTGAAAAGACACTGATGTTAACCCTTCCAGATACTGTCTTCATCAGAGCTAAAATATAATTTAAACTATTTACAAAATTAGCAGCAGGCTAGATCTCAGTCTGGCTGCTGTGAGTAACATCTCCTCCAGCCTGTGTTTGCTCTTTGCTCTTCATAGCCCTGCTCATCCCACAGCAGTTTCTTGCTCTAAGCAAAAACCTCTTGGGAACTGCCCTCACCCTATGGCCTGTGGGCATTGCTCTGCTTGCAACACATTCCAATACTGCTCAGGAAGAAGAGAAAAATAGAATTCTCTGTGCCTTTCAAGCCAACAGGGACTGTCCCCGACCATGTTACGCACGTTCAGGGGTCAGCAGTGGCTGAGGCACCTGCTTGAGCATACTCCCATGCAGAAACCCAGAGATAACTCTGTGCTTTTCTGTTTAACATTCTAATTTACCCATTTAATTTAATTTAAACGATTTTTCAAAGCGTTTCCACAAGACAGGGCTGCTGACCAGAGGGTAGAGGTGGGAACATAAAGTGCCCAGAACACAGACAAGTCTCCTCTGCTGAGCTTCCATGTCCTGTGCTGGGTCTCAGCAGAGCCATGGGACTCTCCTGCTGCTCATCTGTGGGAAAAAGAAGGAAGGGGATGGGGGAAAAGAGCACACACAGGACACTTGCTTTACACTCCAAGGATCTTCAACTACTTTTTGTGTGTAGCACATCAACTTATTCCACTCTTACTAGATGATGCCAAAAAGAGCTTGGAAATCACCTTTACTGGACAAGTGCAGCTTGTTCTGGTTTGAGCTGTACCTGCAGGCTCTATCCAGCCTGTAAACTGGAGCAACCATCCTTTCCCTTGGGGATAAATGGCTGGGTTTATTTCCCCCTCCCCATACTCATCCACACAGTAAAGGATCCTATTTTCACCCAAGCTGAGAGAGGCAGGAGCTCTGTTTTCCCATCACACACAGTTTAGCTCTTCCAAGCATTGAAAATCACTGTACAGTAACACTTGATTTACAGAGGGTACTTTTGGCAAAGGTAGAGGCTGTGGGTCCAGCTACTACAGATCACCTGAAATAATGACCTGTAAATGCAAGGGGGTAAATGTGTATACCTATGGGAGATGTGGCCATCACATACTGGACTGGGACTGCGTCCCAGCTACAGCCAGGGCCAGTGTTCAGCAGCTGGTGAAAGGTGGAGATCTGGCTTGTGGTCTGGTTTATCTCTAAATAAAACTCACCTCCATGTGGCATCTGGCCATCAGCAGCTTTATCTCATCAAATAAGTACCATGTCATCTGAGAATGTCAGAACTGGCTTTTAGGGTAAGGGGAGAAACAGACATCCAGGAATTACAGACCAGCCCTCCATATGTGAAGCTACAGGCATTTTTATAGTTTCTTTTCATCCAACCACTTATCTTCGTGCCTACCCATCCCCACAGCACAAGTCAGCATTGCACAGTGATGAATCTGACAGCACTGCTGATGCAACACATTTCTGTGCATTTATCTGTCAGGCACCAGTGAGAAAATAATATCCTAGGGAGGTAGTGTAAGAGGAAAGCCTGGAATTATAGCATCCTCTCCTGGGGCTGTCTCCGATACCAAGTCCACCCACGTTAGTAACACAGTTTGCTCCACCACAGGCCACTTACAACTCCTATTTAATGACAGATACTACACCTAGCAGACAAGGGCCAGGCAGTGTCTCAGCCTAAATGAATGATTAGGAGGGTGTGCACAAAGAACCTGTAAGAGTTATTGTGCTAATGTTAAGTTGCTTTGGGGTATTTATTTCCCTCTTTGTTTCACTGCAGTCCCAGGTAATTATAGAAACAGGATGGTTTAGGTTAGACAAGATCTTAAAGTTCATCTTGTTCCATCCCCTGCCATGGTGGGGATAGGGCAGCTACAACTTCTCTGGACAACCTGTACCGGGGCCTTACCACCCTCACAGGCAAAGAATATTTTCCCAATATCAAATCTAACCCTACTCTGTCAGTTTGAAGCCATTCACCCTTATCCTGACACTACACACTGCTGTAAAAAGCCCCTTTCCAGCAACAATGTATTGTAAGGAAAGAGCTCCAACTAGGAGTCCTAGGTGTTCTCTTGTTGAATCCTGCAAACAGCTGGAACACTTCACTTCCCACTGCCGGTCACAGACTTCAATAGGGACAAAGATCCATCATTCTCACACTGCCATTCTGCTACACTTGCTGGTCTTATGGATGGAGCTCTAAGCAGGCAGTGGAATACTAAGAGTCCTGCCTGACAGAACAACAGAACATAATCCTTCCTTCTTTTCTGCCTGCTTAGCAATAGGAGAATATGCCTGGTTATTGTTTGTCTGAACAAGGCCACATAGGAGCATTGCTGCACCTCTAGGACCCCACAAACTGGGAGACCTCTAATGGTTAACCAGGAAAAAAAAGAGCAGGAATACTTCCTTTATGACACCTTGCATGCCTTTCCAGCAGCGAGGCTTCAGTCTCAGGCACTGAAATAGCTCAGGAACTTGGTGGCAGCAGAGCAGTGAGTTGTCTCTGGCCAAGGAGAAGGGCTTAGGCTCCAATGCTCCTGCCCAGGGAGCTTCTCAGAAAATGATTTCTCACTCGGGTGGTTCAATGCTTTCTGCAGCTCCAGGCTGGCCAAGCAGGGCTGTGGCAGACACATGCAGGGAGGATGCTGAAGGAAGAACTTGATTCATTTATTCATTAGCACATTCCATCATTTGCTAAGAGCCAGGGGCTGCAACACACTTCAGGCAAAAACGGTTCACAGCAGACAGACAAGATGATTAAAACCACACGCTCAGGAGGAAGCCCAGGATCCATTTTCAGCAGCCCAGGCAGGCTCCACACAGTCCTGCCCAGTGCCAGCTGAGGTGCTGCTTCACCGACCCTCCCTGCAAGTGCTATTGTTTCAGCATTTGCACTGGCTTTGAAGACCTGCAAGCTCCAGCAAAATCACAAACTTGGAATCTATCCAAAAGGTATCTGGGGCAATACCCCTCAGCAACTATATCAGCCACTGGGATATAACCCAGCCCTTAAACAGTCTTATTTATTACTCCATTTCAATGCTGAAGTGCACAATCCCAGTTAGGAGACACAATGCCCTTCATTTTGCTGAAGGGCAGAATACCTATACTAAGAGACATTTTTTTAGTTTAAATTATTTTTTATTCAGGCTGACATATAATAAAACCACCTCCTTCCCCCACTTCTCCCAAAAGAATTGGCATCTACAGGGGAATGAGTTCAGCTGCTAAGAAGGTCTCTCTACAAAGAATGCAAAATACATTTTCTTAGGCAAAAAAACAAACAGAAATTCCTCCTAGGCAGAAAATGCTCCACTGCTCTGTTTCCATCCCTTCTTTCCCTGCAGAAAGGCAGCAAGCCAGCCTCACATTAGCAGAACTCCAGCAATTATCCCACTTCAGGAAGCTCCACTGTCACTAAAGCAAAGGTTAATTGTCCCATATTTATTTGCCAGACTTCAAGAGATGAGTTCCACAGTATTAGGGTGGATTTTTCATCTCTTTAATGTAATTTTTACATCTCTGGGAAAAAGTCTGAGTGCCAAAGGCAAATATTATCTAACTCTTCTAATGGAAAGCACAAAGTCACTTTCTGCAACTGCTGGAGAGTCAGAAAGGATCTTTCAACAAAGTAACTGAAAAGCAAAAATGTCTTCAAGCTATAATGGACTTTAATAAAGAAAGGCACTAACAGGAAATGGACAGACTGCAGAGAGCCAGGTGTCCATCTAGCTGACCTGGAAGGGTCCCCTGCAACCTTGTGCTCCATCACAAGCAATCACTGAAAACACATGTCTTCCCTCATTTGAAAAGCCTTTAGTGGATCCCATACACCCAAAAGTTGCTCTCAAATAAGAAGATAATCTTTCAGAAAAGGCAACTCTAAGAGTAGTAAAGGCGACTAAAACTGTACCGATCCATAGAGGATGAGTAAAGATTTACTGAGGGAACTTGAGGCAACTCAGGTTAATTCAGAATTATTGTTTATGTATTCCAACACCCAACATGATTAACTGACATCTCCTATAAGTAAAATAAAACCCAGCTGCCAAGCCAAGCACTTGCGAATGAACCACAACAGCAAATTTTTTCTTGTTATTATCTGGTCTTTTCCTGGATCACTATGACTGTGTGCAAACAATTCCTGGTGTTTCTGTATGCTGAGCATTCCTGCTAGAACCAGTGAGATACTAAGCTTATTCCAGGCTCACTCTTTTGGAGCTATTTATTACACTAGCACAAGTCATAGCACAAACTTCATCTAATAACATCTGAAGTGGAGAAATTAGCAAGCAGGGAGGGCAGGCTTTTAAGGACGCCCCCTCTTTAAAAACAAATAAAAAACCCAAACCATCCCCAAAACACAACTCAACAGAAGCCCAGGGGAGAGATGCTCCCAGGTTGTATTCTGTGGCTGTGCCAAAATTCATTCTGTGTGGGCCCCACTGACGTGAGCAGAGTGTTCAGGGAACAGGTCCTGTCTCAGAGAGCTTATGGTAAGGAAAAGAAAGGGATAAAACAAATCTGGAGAACATAATTCCATTGCTTGCCTGGTTCAGAAAGAACATAGATTTTATGTTTTGCAGTTTGCATTCTATGACTGCTGTTTCTAAAATCTTAAGTTCTCACCTGAACACTCCCCCCACTCCCTGCAACAGGTGAAGTAGAAAATGGGAGCAAACAAACTGATTAAAAGAGGACAGATCCTCAGGTTCATTTTTCCCCGTGTATGGCTGCTGTAACACACCAACATGAAGCATCAATACTTGTGCAAACAGAGAACTGTGCTGCCACCTTTCCCTGCCCACCCTTCCTGGGACTGCAGGGACACCAGCACCTTTGCTGCCGGTAGAGATGGGAAGGGATGAGAGGCCAACTCTGCTGAAATCAGGAAGTAGACAGAGCCTTAAGCAAGTGTCAGCTCCTGTGCACATTTTGGGGAAAATTTGAGAAAATAAACCTCTACAAATCTACATATTCACACTAGGTTTACTAAGTATTGTCCAGTGAGCACAAGCAGAATCAATCTTCCTTTTCCCTCCTCTGAAAATAACCAACTTTACATTGTTTACATTTTATATAACTAAAATAAAAACTATTGGACAACCCAACACCTGTCCCAAAAGGACATTTGGGACTGGCTGTGACAGTCCCTGCATGTGCTCCTGATTCACATCAACTGTGGAGCCAGTTCTACCAAACACCTGACATTAAACAGATGTCCAGCCTGTCTGCCCTCCCCCACAACCACTGCTGGTACTGGAACCAGGTGCCCCAAAAAGGAAATACTACATGGATAACTTTAAATGGGGTTCAGATCACCCAGGATGTGCAAAGACTGACCCCTCTGCAACCTGTCATGGTGGTCAGTCAGAGTCACTTTTACCTTCTAGATCCAGAGATATTACTGAGGATACAGTCACAACAGATCTGTGCCCAAATGCTTGGCTCTTCCAGTATTTGATATCACACTATGTATCACACACACAAAACTAAACTCTATTACAGAGCTGCAGGACAGAACTCAGTCTTCCTGTCTTTGATATCATTCTTTTCCTTCTCCATCTCCTTTGCTAGGACACAAATGATGACATACTAGGTGGCAAACTTCCAATAACCCATTCCTAGCACAAGTGTGGCATTTTGGCTTAGAGTCATCAGGTAGTCTATTCCACTTAACGAAAATAACAACAGAAATCAGATGTGGAGGACTCATTCATCATAACAGTGATCTCTCCCAAAGTCCTGCCATATTTTAAAAATTTCTGGAAGCTCCTTTCTGTACAGGAAAGGAGTTTGTGTCACATCTGACATAAGAAAACTGATCCACCAGAAAGAGCAACCAGCAGGAGAGATGCTTACAAGTCCTTTCTGAGTATGTACAGCCATGTGCAACAAGATACTGCTGCAAATTCCTTCAAAGCCCAAATAATACACTCCATTATGGAGTATTGCTAAATTAGAACATAATAAATGATTTTGCTTCTATTTCCCTCGTGTTTCAGTTGTTCTCTCTCTGACATCTTTCTCCAGTTAAGGATTGTCCAATACAAGAAGTACTTTGGAATATGTTCTCCTACACCAACGTGAAAGAGAGACATGTCCAGAAAACACAGCATCCCAAATAACAGTGTAGACATTTGATGCCTACTTGGCCCAGGCATCTCCCAAGACCATCTCCACCCCACACCTCACCACCAACCCTCTTCTCACTGTCTTATCCTGAACCTGACCAGGTACGCTCAGTAGGAGGACAAATCCTTGTCCATCGCCCTTCCAGGGGGAGCCCCCCAATCAACTCACCAGCACACGATCTCCAAGCCGTAAGTCCTTCTCCGCTTTTTTCACGGATCCACTGTCTGAGAGGTTTGACCCAGACTCATTGCCCGTCTTCATGGTGCTGTTCAGGACACTCTCCCGCAGCGGGATCACGCGAGTAGACAGAGGTGGTGTGGCTGTCCCTGAGTGC
Organism: Erpornis zantholeuca; assembly: GCA_013400515.1. Classification (NCBI taxonomy): domain Eukaryota; kingdom Metazoa; phylum Chordata; class Aves; order Passeriformes; family Timaliidae; genus Erpornis; species Erpornis zantholeuca. The sequence continues at coordinate 2,339,128 of VZTN01022780.1, read as the reverse complement.
AGTGACAAGTTCTGAGCCGTCAGGGAGTCCACGGAGGGGGCGTCACTCCCTGAGCCCTCGGCCACCGGCTGCCGTGTCAGCTTGGACGGTCGTGTAAAAATCCCCTGCAGTGGCTGGCACTCAAAGTACCGCACTCCTCCAACAGAGCCGTCATTCTTACCCACTGGGTCATCCAGAACAACCCCTGCCCACTGGCCTGGAGCAAACTGTGTCTCCCCAAGGTACTGGATCACACCTGGCTTCACTCCGTTCACCCAGACACGTTCGCCCACCAAAAAGTCTCCCAGGAAATCATCGCCCACCTCGGCGACCTTCGAGCCCGACTTCTCAGCACTGGTGGTGGATGTGGTACCCTGCTTGTGTAAAGGTGAGCCTGTGAATCAAGGAAAAAGAGGTTTTGGTATAAGGAGACATCCTAGAAGAAAGCCAAAACACAAGGAAAAGGCGTTTACAGAAAGGAAACATCTGGGACGACAACTTTGCCGGTTTACACCCTGTGAACCCCTGAGTGAACCCCATTACTTACACACCTTCCTCACCAGGAAAGCAATCTGCACAGAATCTCCATCTGCTGTCCAGTTTCTGCAGGTCTCACAGAACACAAAGAAATGACCCCATGTCTTCATCCCCCTTTACATCCCCCAGCCTTCTCACAGCCCCAGAGGGGCTGCACTAGTGCAGATAAGCTCAAAAGCCCAGGAGTGGTGGTAAGCGCTTTAGGACCAAAAGGAGCCCAATTAACTGCTGCTTTGCAGAAAGAAGCCAAAGTCATCCTTTTATCCAAAAAATGTATTTTTTTTTTTTAAGTGTAAGGCACTGATGTTTTAGTACTTGGCACTATGAAAACCCCATTGAGTGTCCCACCAAGGGTACTAACAGCTCCTGGGGGACCACACAGCTGCCTCCACAAATTCCCCATTTTTCCCAGCTGCCACTGTGCCCTTTGTGGTGCAAGTGCAGCAGCAAGCAGACACCTAGGGTATGTTAAATATAAACAGCATCTCTCTAAACAGGAACCATCTACAAACCTTCATGCACAGCCTTCCAAGGCCACACGATGTGCATGGAACTCAGTATTACTGGCAATAAAGAGTGTCCTTATTTCCAGCATCAGCCGGAAAGCAATGCTTTGCTACCTGGGAGAGGAAAACTGCAGGTGATACTGGAATTCACTGTTCTGCTCACACTTTCCACCAGAGTCTTGATCAGCCAAACTCTCTATAATACAAAAGGGAACCCTTAAATATGTGACAGGTGCCTGTCACAGAGTCAACCCAAGCAAACAAGACAGCAGTGACCCAACTCTTGCTGACCCCATTGTCAAACCCTCCTATCACAAACTCTGGGCTTTCAGCTTGGGCCCCAGGGCAACAAATGACAAGGACATGTGAACTTCATTAAAACTCCTGAAGGCTAAATGGGGAGGTTGAATAAAGCCCCAAAAGAAAGCCCAACAGAAACTGAGGAAATATGCTTGCAAAACAAGATCCAGCAAGTCACACACCATGGGCGTTCAGCCATCCTCAGCTCTCAGTAACCAAGGAGCAGCTACTGGGCTTTTGTGCAGCAGGTTTTCAGAGAAGCCGAGAGTCACCATGATCAGGATGGCTTTGATGGACCCATTAACTAGACAGCACCCAGAGTAGTCTAAGCAGACTAAGCTCTGATCCTCCCAGGTCACAAAGAAAGCAAACAGTAGCAATGAGTAACTTGACTCCAATCCCATGAGTATCTTAGGATAGCCCAAAAGTGAGATCACCTGATGGCACTGCTCTCAGAGATCTGACATTGGAATCACCACTCTCCAAATACCTCTTACAGCTGAAGGGAAAGCCACCCAAGAGGATTGCCATGAAAGATCCTGAGCTTTTCCAGCCTACAGGCACCTAAGGAGTTGTCTATTGGTCTGTGTCACTTGGATTTGCTGAAGAAAAGTCTTCTTGTTCTAGTCAGACTCCCCAGATAAATGCCAACAAGTTCCAAAAAACTCACTAAGAAACAAGTTCCAAGAAACAGCAAAACAAGGGTAAAGATCTCAGGTATGAAACTGAGAAGAGTTACATAAGAGAAACACACCCAATGGGTATTTTCTACTACAACCCTGCCAGTACCTGTTGATGCCAATCAAGAAGCCACAGGAACTTTCTGAATGTCACTACCAAGCATCTAACTCAGCAGCTCACCTGGAAGCCAGTGATGAGGAAAGCTCTTCCTGCTTTATCCAAGAGGATCTCCCTGTGCTGCTCTGTCCAGCACAGACCTTACTTGCTAATCAGGACTGCAACAGCAGCTCCTGCCTTCCTCCTCTCCCTGGGACCAGGCTCCAAGACACAACAAGCGGTGAGCAGGATCTCTTCCACTTGGGCTTTCCAACTTTACAACCCTATTGTGTTCATTAGTTGGCTCATTCTTTTCAGTTTAAATGGGCTTTCTGTAGGTCACAGCTTCCAGGGCTGAACAACGACTTGTAAATCAAAGTCAGAGCATCCACTAAATTCACATCTTACCTAGCTCCAAATCTCTACTTTCCCTTTCACAAAGCCTACACATTAACCCCTGCTGTGGCAAACTTGGTGCTTAGGGCTCTTTCTTCAGTAATCCCATCAGTTTTAGGGCAGGGGACTAGTACTTCAGAAGCCAAATTCCTACCGGCCAAGAGCTGGAGAGGTTAAAGGTTAACTGAAGTTTCAGCCTGTTCACATGGCTCTTGTTACTGTGTCAGTGAAAGCCATGTGTCCAAAATCCCTGGAAGCACCAGGGCTTCTGCGAAAAGGGCATGGATTCTTTCAGCTCTTGGAAATTGCAGTAGGAAGGAGTGAAGGGAAGCTTTGTTCAGTACAGGAGCAAGAAACCCTCCCTCAAGAAAGCTCTGGAAACTGAAGCGGGAGGAAGAGAGCACTTGCTCTGCAGCATCAGCAGGAACAGCTTTCTCTGCAGGATGCCTGGTAACATGCTCAGCCTTGTGCTATGTTTAAGACATATCCACATCCACTGAACCCATCCATCCCCTCACTCACTCTACATCTTTCGACCTCCCACAGCATTCTCTTAACATCAGGCAACTGAAACAAAGGGGAAAAGAAACTTGTATCTAAAAGGGAGGTGGGAGAGGAAGGGAAGAACAGTTTAGCATGAGAAGCAGTGCACAGTGAGTGTTGCCCATGTATTTCCTACTCCCTTCAGAACGCTTTTGTAGTCTGACTGCTCCCAAGGCACATGCCAGGCACCCCAACTGCCAAAGGACTCAGAAATGCAACAGCCTGTTGTGTTGCTATGGGAATCAGGAGACAGGCAGTTAATTGATAAAATGGAGGCACATAAGATTTAAAAGAAAGAGAAAAGAAAACTGAACAAAAAATAAAAAAAAACCCAAACCAAAAAAACACCAAAAAAAACAAAAAAAAAAAGAGAAGAGAGATTCCAGAGTAGCATCTTGTGTAAGGAAGGAGGGAGAAATAAGCATGAACATGATATTTCCAGAATAGCTTTACAGTGCCCCTAAAAGAGGTCTTTTTCCTTTTCTATTTTAATTTTCAGAGGTTTTTGCACTCAACTATCACATCACAAAACAGCCTGACAGGTAGCACAGAGTTGCCCACCTACTCCTAGCTGCATTCCCTCTCCATGGTAATCAATAAGCTTCTCATCCACTATCCAGCAAAAGGTGCTGGCAGAACTGCCACTGTCACAAGACTGAAGACATTTCCCCTCCACATCACTGGCCTGTGCTGTCAACGCCACTAACCTGTGACAGGGCAGCAAGTTGTGCAATCTGTGAGCATCTCAAAGTGCAGCCTTGCAACCAGACTGGACAAAAAAACTCTTGGTACTAGCTCTGCTCCTCCCAGCCCGGGCAGGGCTTCAGGACAGTCCCAAGACCAGAGGACTGTAGTGCCCATTTGAAGCCAAGACAGATTTTGTCACTTGGAAAACCCCACTGCCAGCCACAGGGGTGCCACCTAAAAGGAATAACGTCTGGTTTTACAGGTTGCATAATCCCTGGTTGCCACAGGGATTATGCAAGAGCCTTGGAGGCATTAGAGCAGCTTGTCTCACTGTTTGGTTCAATGCTCAGATGATGAGGTGAGGATGGCAGACACTATCCCTGCTCAAGCTGCAGCCTGTGCTCAGGGTACCAAACATCTGTGGTGGATGATACTATCCCATCCAACAGCCCACCACCCTCCACTGTGAGCTAGAGGACAGCACAGTCTTGTCCTTACAGCCACATAACTGATGGTTTTTACTCATCTATTTACACTCCAAGTAAGTTACTATAAACTTCTGCAATGCCTTTTCATCTCCAAGCATAACACTGCAGAATTTCCCTGATGGAGAACAGAGCTCATCAGAGCTTCCCCTCAGAGGAGGACAGTCCAGAGTATCTGCTCCCTACCACCTACAACAGCTAGTCTACTGGGCAAGAGAGTAGGAAGCACAACCTGCTGCACCTCCAGGAGCTGCCACCTGTGCAGGGAGACAGGGATTCTTCCCTTGGCAGCATCAGCAGCAGCCACACAGGCACAGCCAAGGCACCTTCTGTGGGAGAAGGGCTGGTGCCTGCTGCCTCCACAGCACTCATTGATGGTGAGACCCCGTCAAACAGAATTTCTAGGTTTCCACACAGGATTTGCACTTCTTAAAGCAGCCTGGATTACATAAACATGAGGCTGTCAGCAATCAAGTGAAAGCCAGCCCATTGCCACACCCAAATTCAAATTACCAAGCATAGCAATGAAGCAGCTGTTTTTCTGCAAGATTTATCACAGCCCTTTCAAGCTGCAGGATGAGGCAGAAACAGAGAGGGAAGAGGTGCCTGCGAGAAAAAGCAATACTTTGCAGAGAATAGCCAACTGCCTGGCAGCACACTGTGGGAGGAAGGAGCCCCAGAGATTTATGGCTGACTTGGAAACGACGACTGAAACCTCTACAAGTTCAAAGCTGTAAAGTTGGGGCTATGCTATGGCACAGAGGCAAGCTGTGCATCTGGCACCCTGAAAATCTATTGCCCCTGCTGCTCCCTGGAATAACCCCAATGGCATGGATACTAAGATCTGATACGACTTCAACATCCCTGGCTTTAGCATCTTTGAAGAGAGGAGACATACCCAGAAAGAAAACTGCAGTGAGGAGGAAGACAATAAGAATGAGAATTATAAATGAGAAGCAAAACCAAGTAAAGACCATTGCAAAGATGTCTCGCACTGAATGCAAGGAGATGCCCATTGAGACAAATATTTGCATCCAGAGAGACAGCTGGGAAGGGCAGTGAACCTCAAACAGACATCCCAAACAAAGGCTTTCTTATAAAAGTCTCATTCAAGATGCTGACTGGTACAAAATCAGCTCTGCCACAGGCGAGACACACATTCTTAGTGCCTGCTAGAGGTGGGAGGGATGCAGAAGCTGGGGGTTTACCAGCTATGCTAGATCAAATCCAGTACAATTCTGAAAAGAAACAAACAGCAAAGCTATATATTTATGTGTAAGGATTTAAAGTCTTTTTTCAAATAAACAATGGCATTCAACAAAATATGCAAAGTGGATTGGTATTGGCAACACAGAGCACAAGGGAGGCAAGTGACTAGTAGCAAATGGACAAGGTTTCTTTCACTGAGGGATAATTACCTTGAAGCATATGGATGGATCTATTAATCTCAAGATTAGTCTTAATTTTTATGTAATTATTATTTTTAAAACCGTAAGTATATTCTTTCAATACTCACTTTTTAATACTCTATTTAACATTTTTCAGCCTTAAAACAGGGCCTATATATCACGCCTCTGGAGAAGCATTTTTTTCACAGAAAATAGTGAAAACAAAAATCCCACCATTTTAACAACATTGCAAGTTTAACAAAGATTGGAATACCCGTACCTTCTTCCCCAGCATGTGCCACTCCTCATCTCTAGAAATAACATACAGACACATTTGCAAAACTAGAATTTAATAAGTCCCAGTTTAATATGCTAAAGTAACCTAGGGTGTATTCCAAAATAACACAGGCTCTATTCTTCCTTAAATAAATAATAAAATTACTTCAACTAGATAATATTCTACATGGAAGCATTACTCACTTTATTCACCATAGCTTATTCTGACTAGAAAATATAGTTTTCCATTCAAGCAAGCCCTTAGCTCTAAAGACCCACTAAGTTTTGTCCCACTAGTCCCATAGCCAAACTGGGTTACCTCGAGCAGACCACGGCAAGTAATGGAAGACTTAAGGGCAGAAAGGAGCATTAGAAAGCAGCCCAAGGTAGCCTATGAGATTGCCCCAAGAGCAAAAACACCAACTGGGGGGGGGAAATACTTACAAGGAAGGCTCCTGCCCGGCATGAGGAGCTTCCTTCCAGCAGCCCCAGTGCCGCACAGCTCGCTGTGAATGCCCAGCACACACTCGCACGTGTCGTTGGCTGCAGAGCTGCAGTCACGCCATATGTTCAGTTCTCTATAAAACTAGCACAAAGCTGAATTCTTGGAGCCTTTTCTTCTCAAAGAAGCATGGAGAAGCTCGGGAAGGAGCTCAGCCTAAACCCACCATGCCCACAAACCCCAGCACACACATGTGCACAGTTGTCCGTGGTTTCTTTGGCTGTGGGAATCTGTAAGGTGCAAGTGTGGTTTGGGGGATGGAAGTGAAGACAGCTGCTCTCAGTGATCTGATCCAATGACAAAAAGAAAGAAAAGGAGGCAGACACAGGTCTCTAATGAGACATTTATAAATGATTTCCCAGGCAGAACACTGGCACTAGCACAGAGAAAGGAACAGTCTTGGGACACCTTCTGAAGTGGAGAAATTTATCTCGAGCAACAAACACTGTAAAGAGGAGGCAAGTAAAGTGCTTTCTCTCCACCAGAAGAAGTAATTAAGCAACAGGGTTTCGAAATTTTACAGCCTTTTTACATATTGTAATTTTGCTCAGGCATCATTCCCACACAAAACGCACTTGGATGGGTTCTGGGACCATTCCTACAGCACTAACTGAGATGAGCAGCCAAGCAGTATGTTGCTCAAGCACGTGCATGCAGAAAGGCCACTGACTTATTCATTCAGAAATAATGGCATTAGTTCAGTCCCAATCAAATGTAGAATAGAAGGTACCAAAAAAAAGCTTGGCTTTGTCCAGAGGACAATTATTACTTTCTAATCGGACTGTAGCCAGTTTAGGGGATCCCAGAAGCTCCCTGTACTGGAAACAAGACGCAGAAGAAGTTGCTGTGTGTGCACAACTCAGGGTATTTACTCACAGGGCATAACCTCAGCAGCCATGCACAAGCAGATTGACTGTACCTCTAACAATCCATGGGAAAGAAAAGTTAAATGATAGGAGACAGTCTAGTTTGACTCCAACTTTGGCACAGACTGCCTGTGGGCACAGTATTTACTCCAGCTATGGATCAAGCATTATAACCTCTCATATATCCTCACAGTGCTCAGTGATCTGATTACCCCAGTCAGGTCAGATTAGCTCAAGGGCAGTGCAGTATTTTCCCTGGTGGGACAGGTGATGAACTGTGCCACTCATACCTGTGCTCCCACTGCATTTTGAGTACTGCAGAGGCCCACATGCCCCCACCTCAGGCTTAAAGCATCCTTTATTTGGTACCTTTGTGCAACTGGAGACTGAAAGCTCTGGCAGTGAGTGTTCTGCACCATGGAGTCTCTCCATGATAAGGGCTAGACATGTAGCAATGGAGCACAGCAGTAAGATCTTCCCCACTGCTCCTCTCTATACAGATAACCACTTCTCATTTCTACCTGCTGAATGTCAGAAATATTTCTTTGGTACAACCACAAGCTTTCTCTGACTTTCTAATTTTACTTTGTTCTGCTTCCTTCTGGCAGGAGTTGGGATAATCTTCACAGCAATTGCTCTTTACAAGAGCTGCCAGCTGCAGCCACAAAAGGTATTTCCTCATGCCCTGTCTGCAGCTACTCTTGAGGGGAGAAGTAGAAAAATTTAACACCTGACAAGTAAGAATGAAGGAGAATGCTTTGTTAGCTCCTTATCTGCATGCTGAGAGGCTGGTTTTCAGTGTAACCAGCTATGCTGGGAAAAAACAGTTTGAACTGCTGGGACAAGCACTAGGCTTTCTCCCTTGTATGTAGTTTTTACCCTTCCTCAGTAGAGACACATCATCAGTACAATTGCACCATCCCCTTGAGTCATTCACATGAAAGGGGGGGTTCCAGGGACCATCTGCAGCACCCCAATATCCCAGAGGAACTATAGGAGAGGTAAAGATGACCACCTCATAACTGCCAAGCAAACTTGGGCACAATCCTGGGGCTGCACTGTACTGAACACAACTTTGATTCATCCCTCCATCAGCCATTTATTCCTACAGCTATATACACCCATGCACAGAGCAGGCCACACAGCACACAATGGGCTGATTGTACACAGCCCCATGCCATGAAGAATGCAGAGTTTGTTGGGCTGGCTTTGTTTTCCCTAATCTAATGAAAGGGATATTTGAGAGCAGTCTAACACGAGTCATCTACTTTATTCCAAATACCTGGCTTAAACAGCTAAGTATCCAATTCAAAAGGCAATGAGCTGTACATGAACAGGCATCATTTGCAGAAAAGCCAAGTCACCTATTTGCAGGGGATGTCTAATTTATTTTTTTTTGAAAGTAAATATGACCATGATCCACATCTGATCCTAAAACACATGAGCTATGATACAAACATTGACCCCCACACAAGCGTTCTCGAGCCTAACAGATCTAAGTCTCAATGACCACCAGAAATTACATCCTACACCATTCCAGGAGCAATGGTAGGCAAAGTGAACAGCAGTGGTGGTGGGGAAATTGATGATGTGAAGTGAGAGATCACAGGTAAAGCTTGGGAGATGATGAGTTGAGCTGCACTGAAGACTGAGCACAGGGCCCCACTAGGCACCCTGAGCACACTCTAGGCTCCCATTTCCAGTATGCCTTATTGGTATGAAAAACTCACATGTGGACTATGCCTCTCTCTCACGACACTCCTTCAGCACTTTATCAGATGATCAGTTTTAGGCTTTTATCTTCTGAACACCCAGCCAGCGCAGAATCAGACACTGAGGATGTATATAGCCCCAAGCCCTTTTTAGGGTTCAGAGGAATGCCACCAAAGGTATTTCACCCTTTCGGGAGCGGAACCAGAAAGGGTGGAGGAACCACCACCTTCAAAAACACCAGTACAAAAGGTATTTCAGAGTGCAGGATGATAGGCAGAGTGGCTCATGAAAGGCACGTGTGGGCTGATACAAGCCCTATGCAAATAGTCAAGTGGTTGGTCCACAACCAAGCCAGAAAACCTATGGCATAGGATATGCCATGAGGATGAGAACAAATATGCAATGCAGGGTCTCATGACAGCATCTGTGTCCATGAGCAACTGGATCTGTACAGACAGACATGATCTCCACACAGGGCACTTCAGTCAACCCATAGTAGTGATGAGGGGACACACTCAGGCTCCAATGATCCCTCAGCAGTGCTGCTCCCATGGTTGTTGCAGTTCCCACCCCTCAGCTGTACATCAGCCCTAGATCAGCAAAACACTGACTCATTTGCAGTTTTTCTTGTTCAGCCCTTGAAAACAACCTTGTTTTCTTTTAGATACCTGATAACTCCTTGACCAGGTGACTGCCTGTGCACACTTGGATGCTGCAGCTCTGGCTACTAATGGAGTGGTAATCTGCTGATACTGTAACAGAGGCATTTGATCCTCAAACATCTTGATGGCACCTCAACCTCCCAATTCCCCAAAGAACTGAAGCCACTGTGTATACAGGTCCATTAACATAAAGCAAGACCTAATAAAACTTTACCAACACCAATGACATGTTTCCAGCAGGATCACTAATCTGACCCCACGAATATCCACTTAGGGTTGCAGCATGGATTTAATTGAGGACAGCACTCAGATGGGAACTGACAATACTGATCACTCCATGAGGCCTGATGCAAAACAGCAAAATCAAATGTTTTCTAGAAATAATAGCAGCCTCTGGCCCTGTGATGTGGGGTCTTTTCTCTCAATTCACCAGCACACAACACCCCAAGTTAATATTAATCAAGAGGCACAAAGCTCTTGAATAGACAAGAATTAGGTCCCTATGTATGTGCCAGTCAATCAGCTGCTCTGGACAATCCTATTTCTTTTGTTTCAGGCAAAACAGTGGTTTAGGGTCTTTCATATTTATTTGGGAATTAGAATTAACAAATTGATACAAACCAGAGCGGCTCAGCAGTTTCTTGCAGCTTTGTAAAAAAAGCCTGTTAAGAAACCACCAAACCATCAATAATTACCTGAGAACAACCTCCCCAAGTTCTCTCATTACTGAGGCATAAGTTTCTCATTAAGGGCACCACCCCTCCCTCTGTTTTTTACTGCAAAAAAATTCTAGAAGCAACAGAAATTGCTTCTTACTGCTATGCATCCAGCCAATTTAACTTAAACAATATTCTGAGAAACTCAAGGGGCAAACAACTGATTTCTAATTCATTTACCAATATGCTGCTGTTAATGCTGCGGCAGATAAATAAAAAAGAATGAAGACTTCTCACTGGGAAAGGCAAGAGGAAGGTACTAAATCTACAAGAGAGCTAAGATGGTGGTGAGATGTAAGGTCCTCCAGCAGAACTGAGGTGGGTACAGATCAAGAGACTTGGCTATAGAACTGCTGAGTCTCAAACTAGAAGCAGCCCTCAGAACATAACCACATTTCTAGAAAATAAATTTTTAAAAAAAGTTAACCCCCTCATGCATCTCAGCCCCTGGGCACAGCAGTAACTGTCCCCCAGGAGGTACCAGCCTCAGCCCATCAGTACCCAAAACCCAAAGACAACTGGGACCAGATACCCAGTTCAGGCTTATCAAGCCCTCATTACAGCATATTTTAGTTTAATTACCCTATGGAGCCAGTCATTCCATTCTCTTTAATGGCCCTGGGAGCGTTCCAGTCTGCTTCACTCTTATTTTTAGTGAACAAAAGCAACACACAGTGTTTGCAGAAGCAGACATTATTAGCTCTGTGCATTTATTCTTCATCCAAAATAATGCATGTACACTTATATAAAAACAAGAAGACATTCCCAGGATCCCAGCAATATGCTGTGTAGTTTAGCTATCAAAGCAAAATTTTTGGCAATAAAACTAGGTAACTGCTGAAAAACAGTTTTGATCTTGTTAGCCATGCCTGAATATGAAACTGATGTGACAGACACTTGCACTTGCCCATTCAGAAAGACAGGATCCATCTGTAAAATCCAAGGTTTGGATTCTGACTGGATGCACATAAGTCTTACAGAAAACTTAAGTTTGGGCTTTTTTGCCTCTAGCACTAAAGTCTCAATGTTGCCCAGCACCATCTGCAAATACAAGTATTTACTTTTTCCTCTACCTGTTGCTAGAATTTTTTAATTGAACAAGAGATTTAAGAACCATGAACAAATGCTAGAGCCAGCTGACAGCCAAATGAAGTATGAAAGGCAAATTTATCCTCCAACTATGTTACTCTAACACTGCTCTGAGCAGACAAAACCCACTCTGAAATGTGAATGCTTCTCTTCCCAGCAGCTTTCACCTGTTCCACCAGCTGGGAGGGCTCTGTGGGCCCATTCATCACAGCTTCCATTCTCTTTCCATCTTGAAAAGGAAGGCTTTTCCAGGAGGAAGGTAGGAAAGAAACTGAGACATATGAGCTTTGTAACATGAAATCCAAATATCATATTGAGCCCTTTACCAGTGACCCACACCTTTAGCACAGAAACCCCTCTTGCATGTGGGGTCAAGAGCAGTGACTTTCTTTACTTGAAGCATGAGAAATAAGCCAACATATACGTGGGAAATCTTCTCCTAAGACAGCTAAAGATGAATTTTTAGTCTGGTTAAGGAAAATAGTTACCGCAAAGCAGCCAAACTTATTTTTTCCCTTGTTACAGCTTTACAGGAGTGAAGGGAGGGGGATAGCCAGCACGGACACCACTCATGGCTATTTTCTTCCAGGAGTCCATGTTAGCTGCCAGTTCCCCACTGACTTTCAGTGGAAATGGCAATTTTAGGGTTTTTTTTAAAAGCCCCCAACCACAGCAAACAAGACCACCACCACAAATGCTCTTACACCTAATGGCTCTGTGAAAGCACCTGCTCAGGTAGAGACACAACAACTCTTCACTCAAGGAAAGTTCAAAGAAGATGTAGGACATTCCACAAGCAGAATTGACTCTGGATATGTTTTCAGGGAAAAAAACTCTAATACAGCATGTAAGACAAGCTGGGTCAGTGTGACTACAGCACATTTGGTCTCTATAGAAACCTACAGTCAAGAATTGTGGAATTCTATAGACACACACACAAAGCATCTCCCATCTGCACTGACCATCCTTCTGGTATGTAAGATATGAGCTGAGAAGAGTACATGGAAATGTTGAAGAGGAATCTCTGTGTCTGGGAAAGGAAGAGAGAAATGTGAGATAAGAGACACTTGACTTTCTACAAAAGAATATGAACAGAACACTGGGAAAAAGAGAAAGGAGAAATCAAATGAACTTTGTGTATTCCAGAACAAGAACAAAGGGAAGTATCTGTGCTTGTGTAGGCAAGATTGATAAACTTATGGGAGGGGAAGAGGATCAAAGGATGAAGCTTTTAAAAATTCTTTTGCATCTAATGGCTCTGACTTATCTTCTGTACAACTGGAGAACAGGGACCTTCTCTTAACACATAATCTAAAAGATATAATCCCAATTTGGGATTTCTGAGCTAGCCCCAAGCTTCCAGAGCCAAGGAACATCTCAGAGGCAACAGACTGGGCATTGCTGGAGTTTAATTCTGTGCTTTGTTAGATTTATGGTTCTCTTTTGCAACTATATTTCAAGCTTTTGGGATTTCTATCCTCCCCCAAGGTAGCAAATTCATACAGTGTTGGAGTTCTCTACTTTGTAACCCAAACCACTCTGGTTTTCTTCCTTCAAGCTCCAGAAAACAGAGAAGTCTCCTTTAGCTTTTCTGGAAAGAGGCAGGTTAAGTGCAGAGGCAAGGAGTAAGGCAGGAGTTCAGAGGCATGTACTGAATTTTTGTGGAGTCAGGAAAACCTTGCCAGCCTCCCAGGAAGCACTTCCAATGGACAGACACAGGTCATAGAGCTCATGGCTTCTGCAGGGCTTCTCAAACACCTCACACAGAAACTCCTTCATGCAGCTTTAAGACTTCATATGAAGTCTAGTGGCCCAGATCTGATTAATCCCAGGAAATGTAATGAAATCCAGCTTCCATGGCCATCTACCATGACTCTTTGGCTGCAGGCACCCCCAAAATTCATGTCAGTGCCTGCTGTGGTTGAGTTTCAGTGATATGGACATTTGGCTCTGGAATAGAATTAAACCACTTTGAGAGAAAAAAGAGTATTGTCTCTTGTAGTGATGCACTAAAGGTGCTACAGACAAAGAAACTTTTCAACTTTTTTTGAAGTTGGAAAGTGATATGTTTATTTTACAGCACTGGACACATGTGAGGCCATCCTCTAAAAAGCATGTGCGATTCTCTAAAGCATTGGCTTCCCTTATATTCACAAAGGTCTTACATATTCATCTAAGTGCCTGGAGATGCCTGTACATATGCATCACCTATCCCACTCTGTATTAAAATGAGCTGAATGTTCATTACGCTTGCGCAGTTCTTCCTTTAATTTGGGTCGGGGGTCTCTTGAAGATGAAGTCAGATGTCTTCCTCTTGTCCCACTGCCAGGTCTTCCTGACCCTTTGGTCACAGTCCAGGCCTCATCTCCTGGCTCCAGCTGTCTTAGAGGCCAGGTGTGTTCTTTGGTTCCTGCTCTTTTACAATGCTGAATGTCCTCCCTGTTGCTTCTAAGAACATAACTGAGTCAAATACATGATAGATTGTCTTTGCTCCAACTGCTTCAACTATATCTATATGCTAATAATTAAACCTTAGTTTCTTGCTTCTACCTTGCTAGCTACAATATCAACTTTTAATTCTTTTTAACCCTTGCTTCAATAGTTTTCCCGTACCAAAGGCTGAATCCCATGACTGCTGTGGCAAGGCCACACAGCCAAGACAGATGCTGCTGCTCTCAGAGAAGGGCACATAAGCAAGTCAGCAGGATTTTGGGATACACACTTTGCTCCCAGATTATCTTTGGAAAGGAGAGGAGCAAGAGGCAGCTGGTCAGACTTTTGGAGAGATTTGCAGGAAGAAGAGCAGGTACAGGCCATGCAGAGACACAGCAGTAGCTCTTGAGCAGGACACTGAGTGAGAAGATGTCAGAGATAAAACTACAAGTCCAACCATTGTTATTCACCCAGCCCACATTGTTTAAGTAGCCCCACTGTGCTCTGTTCTCACCATCCAGGTAGGAATGACTCAGTGCTGTGCTTGCTTTAGCAGCTCCACGATTTCCAAAAGCCTCCTGCACCATACCAAGAGGCAGAGGAGCAGCAGCACAGCTGTCACACAGTACCAACCCACCATCAAAAGACTTCTCCCCTTCTCCATGCCCACTTTTTTCCAGGAATAAAACTTAGAACTTCTCAAGCAAAGGTCAGACTCTGTTTGGAGCCTGCACAGGATACTCTGCTGCACATCCCTTGGTCACAGATGGCTGGGAAGGAACAAGGCACAAAGGAACTCGAGCGAACAGGCGCTGCATTCAGGCCAGCGGTTGCCTTGACCCTGCCACTGACCGACCCTTTCGTACCACAGCACATGCACCAACTGTGCCTGCTGAAATGCCACTACAAAGCCTCTGGGGGGAAGAGAGGCCTCAGATCTTTTCCCTCATTTTGGTGTTTTCATGTGATTAAAATCAACTGAAAGCAATCCATGACACACTGCAATTATAAATCCAGACCGAAGCACCTTGAGAGAGTCACAACTGGGAGCTAAATAGGCACATCACTGAAGTTCAGGTTCATTTCTCAATCACAGTTGAGGACATGGAGAAACAAGGAGGAAATTCAGAATTACAGAGTCAGAGGAATAACTTTACACAGCCATACCTATCAAACTTTTCCTTTGTCAATTTGTGTTTCCCTCTAGCAAACAAATAAAAGTATAATTCAGTATCTTAGAGTTGGCCACAAAATTAAGAAGTGAGGCTAATATTAAAACCCACTCACACACAATTGCAATCCAAACATTTGTTAATCTCCACACATAGGGCCAAGTCCTCAGCAAGGGAAGAGCAGTATCTCTCCAACCCTTACAGTGCTGTATCTCCCAAAAGGATCTGGAAGTCTGCCCATGACCTCAAGCAGCAATTGCCCCCTCAAACAAGACCTTGTAGATGTGCAAAAAGCCAAGTTAGAGCTGTGTCTTGTACAATACTGTTTGTGGAAAGAACTGAGAGTGGCAGAGGTTATACGTACACTACTGGTCACTGAAAGAAGAAAGAGCTCAGCTGAAAGAATCCATGAGCAAAGGATAGCTCTCTGATGTGTAATGAGGGAACAAAGTCAGTGGCTCAGCAGCAAGTAGAGTCTGTATGTGAACATCCTGTGCAGAGGTTGTGCCTGAATCAGCATCCCAATGTGCCCAAGCAGAACAGAAACCTCAGAGATGGGGGATTTTTGTTTTGATCAAATAACTAACACTTCTGCATTACTCTGACAGTAAGAGGCAGCATTGTCTAGTGACCCTCATTTTGCAGCACCATTATTCCAGGCTAATTTGTCCAAGCATGCTAAAGCAAATTTCGACCAATATTATCACCTTGATTAAAAATGCTGTCTGAGAGGTAAAAGGCTTTCCTGATTCTGCTAAATGTTATATATTTTGGGGACCGAAACACATAGCAAAATAACCAGGCACATAGGAAGTGGCCTGAATTATAAGGACAAGAGGTTGACAGATCGAAATAAGCAACCAGTGACCTTCTCAAATGAAAGTATAATACAATGAAAGTACAAGTTTGGATAGGATATACATCACCCTGATGGGTTTCCCCAGAAGCAAGAAGAAAGCCTTTTTTAACAAAGTAGAATGAAAAATGTGACATACAAAACTCCCATCTTGAATATTTACTAAATTATATGTAATAGGAAAACAACTCCCCTGCCAATAAGCAAAAAAAAAGAAACCTAAGCAAAACACAGCCTCAACTGCTTTTGAAGTGTTAATTATACTGATAATGGCAGTCTGCATAGCTTATGTATACACTGGATATAGATCAACAACAGCAAGACTTACCTTACTTATTAAGGTAAGTCATTATTCAAATCCTAGGGTTTTAAATGTTACTGTTTAAACAAAGGCACTAATTTGAGGTAATCAGCAAAGGCCAAATCACCTTAAGTGCTCAGTTCTAACTCCTACATCCTCACCAGCCAGCAGCAATGGCTACAGGGCAGTGTTTAAGGTCATGGGGGAGGTTCCCATATGCTTAACTACCAGCCCTTCCCATGTCAATGTCTGTACAGGTATCTCTGTCAGCCCTTAGCACCAGGGTCTCTAACTGTCTCCCACCCCCTCCACAACTTGCCTGTTTTGTGCATTACCTGGGAGAGGGAGCTTTATTTATTCACCCTGTTAATACTTGTTTTTATCAATCAACCTACATACACATGGGGAATTTCACATCCCGTGGAACACTGGCTCCAGTAATCCACTGCCTCCAAGCCAGGCAATCACCTGAGTCAGCTCATGTCCCTGCATGGAGCTCTTACCTTCTTTTGAGCCAGAGGAGACAGCAGCTGCAGTGGTCCCTGATGCCCGTCCCACTGGGCTGGAGTGCTTCCCACCTCTGCCTGGGATTTTAAGTCCACTTGGTTTCAGCATGATTCCTGTCTCCTGTATCTCAATGTATCTCCTATTGCCAGCGCCTCAAGAGTACTGTTCAGGCATCTCAGTGGTGCACCTCTTCTTCCATTGTCACACACCTGGGAGAGAAGAGCACAAAGAAATCAGGTAGAGAATGAGTGGGAAAGCATTGACAGGGCTCCCAGAAAGCAGTGCCCAGTTATGTCCTCACAGCCCTTGAAGAGTCAGAACCTTTCATCTCTTCTCCTATAAAACAAGGGTGATCATTTCCCTCATCTTCCATCTTCATGTGATATCTTTTTTTCATTAATCTCAAAGTCCTGGGCCAAAGCTGAAATGTTCCAGAGCCATTAAACAAGAATTTAAATACAGTTTGGGATCTGAGTAACAGAAATGGTTTTGACTAGTTTTAAATTCTAAAGCCTCAGTTCAGCACCTGCCAAGCCCCAGCTAAGCTGTCAGAACCCCGACACAAGGCACCACCTTTGATGCACACCCCCGAGTCTCACCAGCCTTCAGGGCAGCCTCTGAAAACTGGCAGAGGAAGGAAGGATGAAGCCAGTATCTGAGATGGGGCTTTCAGCTCCTTTCCTTAAGACAAATCCAAAAACTTACCACACAAAAAAGGGCATTTGACCCTATGGATTTACAAGAAAATTTGAAAAAAAAAACCCAAAACTTCCTGAAACTTAAGCATGACTCTACCAACTATTCATTAGTGAAGTCACAACCCTTCCTTATGTCATTCCCTTCCCAGTAGACACATGGAAAAAAACCTCCAAATTCCTTGCAAAGATGTTGCATCAACAAGTACAGTTTTTTGACAAGAAAGGAAAAATAATGGAAATTACTGTTGCTTAAAAAAAAAACCAAACAATAACATTCCTAATGGATAAAGAAAAATAATCAAAAAATTGACCCTATCAGCCAAAAGGAAATGGAGGTTGGGAGCCAGGAGGCTAGGATGTGGAGGAAAAAAGGTGGCAGCAGAGTAAGCCAGGGGCAATGCCAATTTAACAGCAGAAGAAATTGCAAGGAGAGCAATCCAAGGACCAGCCAGAAACTGGGGACATACAGACCTACTTCCTGGACAAAGGAAGGAGGCAGCACCCCTGAGAATCAGTGCAACAAAGATTTACAGATGCTGCAAGGAGAGAATTGCAATAATGGGATGGGAAGTGATTAAGGCATGAGTAAGGACTTCAACACACACTGGGTCAGAGTGAGCAGAGGGCTGGCAGGGCTCCAGGAAAAGCTGCAAGCAGACACAGAGGAGGGAAAACTGCAAGGAGAATTCCAAAACTGTAGTCCCAAGGGCCCACAAATATCTAAAACACCAAAGAGCAGTAAGAGTCAGCCATCCTACATCCGCTCAAAGAAACAAAGAAAGGAGGGATCAGCACAGACATCTGGGGGAGGGAGCCTGAGCAAAAAACTGAGGGACCAAGGCCTTTTCCCCACATGCCCACAAAGGTGTTTAATACCTGGGGTGGATTCACCTGCAGACATTCACCTCACACAGAAGTCAGGGCTGGTTACAAGAGGCAGTATGCTCCAATCACATCACCCATAGCAGAAATAACAGACAAGAGCAAGAAACTCTTCTTAAGGAAGAGAAAAAACAGCCCTCCTGCAACAGAACCGTCAATGAACAGCTGTCAGAGCTAGACAGGTGGCTGCAGCTTCCAGCTCTGTTTAGCATAAAATAGGGAGACAAGGAACTGACTCTGGAGGTGAGAAACATTGATCAGATAGGTTTCTTTTATCTGTCAAGCCATCAGATGTGGCACCTCCCACCCACTCCATCTCATACAACACATTTTGTCCAGGGCTGGCTTTGATTTTATGGATCACCTTCATTTCTAGCACTTCTGCTGGCAGGTGATGTGCTCTACTCAGAGATCTCAATCCATCGCCTTCAGCCCAAAAGTTTGCTCTCTTCATAAATTGTTCTTACTCCTGAATTTACTCATTACTTGGTCCTACATTTTGGTTACAAGGTTTGATGTCGTACTCAGGATTAAGCAACCAGGGGATGCTAGTGCTTCCAAAGAGCTGGTTGAATTAACCAGTAATGTGGATGGGAAGATAAAAAGACACAGGGAAGGAAAGAAGAATTTAAGCAGGAAAGAGTGCCAGAAGAATAAAAAGATTATACAGTTTTTCAGTCTTCTGTTAGAGTCTCTGCATCCTTAACTTTGTAGCCAGAACCATAAAAACTTTAGGGAACAATGAATTTAGTGCATTCCTCTATTTTGCTGCTTATCTTTGAAGAGACAGAAACATCATTCTCTCTTCACACCTCATTATGCCTCAAGATCAGCTGCCCACTCCTATCACAGGATATTGTGATTTTATGCTGCTTCTCAGCACAATTGCATATTTTTACACTGGGGAGGGAAACAAGAGGAAGTGTATTACCACCACACAGAGATTTCTGACAGAAACCTTTACACAAACACATTTGCTTTCAACACACTAATGCTAAAAAACAAATGAACTCCACAAGCTTCTAATCATGCTCCCCTTGTAATGGATAGCTGCTTTTATTTTGAAATACAACCACCATAACCAGTCCATGGCCACACTCACTGGGATCACATACAACAGATTAAAAAACTTTCCATGTACCACTGGGAATCATAGCAGATCCCATGCCTGGTATGTCAGCTTATGGGGAGGGTCTGACAGGGGCAAACTCATCCATCTGAAGTGCCACTGTCACAAGCTGCAGGCTGACCAGAGCCAGGGACAGATGCCTCAGCACATCCCTGCACATTCACCATCACACAGGGAAATTAAGATGAACTGGAGTAAATCTTACTATAAATACAGTTTGTCAGTAATACATAGATAAAAATAAATGTCTGGGATGCTTTTAAAGATGTCTGTACCTGCTGCTAGGGACAGATACTCCTTCTCTGTCACCAGTTTCTCCCCCACTTCAACACAAATATATATGAGCAGATTTTTAGGAAGCTCTGAACACTGAGCATGGAGCTCTTCCAAATGATGCCATTAGGTCATCTTCACCACCCAGAGCAATGTTGACTGAGCCATCCAAGTTCCACATTAGCTCCTGACTGAGTGATGCAGCTTTTATGCTGTAGAAATACCCTTGGCCTGGGACACAGGCCAGTATCTTCACAGGGCCCTGCCCCACTCCATTAGAGATGGCAACGTGCTCTGAGCTCCTGTACAGAACCCTCAGCTTACCAACAGGCTCCATTAGCAGAGCCATCCTGAAAAATCGGTTCCCGGCTCTTCTTAAAAATCTGCTTCCAGCAGTAGAGACTGAACACAGGCAAATATGTGGTATAAGAAACAGCTGAGCCATCTCTCTTCCCTGACACTGAAATCAGCTGGAATAGTCTTAAAGCTCTATCCAGCAACTTCAGGGGAACTAAAAATTTCCATTCTCTACGTTATTTATTATTCCTACTTCCCATATTACCTGCACAAACTGTAAGCTTTACCTTCCCGCAAAACTTCAAGGAAATGTGACTTTCTTCAGACACACTGTAAAGAAAACTCCATCTGCTCCTCTGGATACTCCAGTGCCACCAGCTCTGCTTATTTTGTTTTTATTTCTTTTACAAGATATGACAGATGACAAGCATTTTCTAGATCTCTGCTAGATTCTTCCTGCGATCTTTCCATACTGGGATGAATTGTCTGTCTGTTCCTACAACCAAGAGAAGCATCCCAGGAATGCACAATATGAAAGCCTGCTTCAAATGACCAAAATATTATCTTCTCCATCTTCCCATCAGAAAAGGGGACAGCTGAATGTGAGTCACAGAGGCTCAGATTCAAAAAGGGGAACTGTTCTCAACTAAGTACAGATGTACAGCCAATAAACACCTTTCACCATATCTGTTATGCTCGGCCAGCATCATGGACAATTGCACCAGAGCAGCACACATTAAAAACAAACAGTTGGATGTGTTTAGAGTAAATTATTTCATAAATATGGTAGAGAAATAACACAGACCAAGGAATGGAAGAAAGCTGTATTGCAAAAGACTTTATCCACAACTTCTCTGCTTCATCTGTCCCTCTTATCCTCAAGAAGGCACACAAGTACATGCTTGCCACATGGAATAATATCCTCTACAGGATAGGCTTAAGCAACAAAGCAGAAACCCCAGCACACTCCCCAGAGAAAAGCCTTCATGGGTATATGCAAAATAAGGATCTCTTCACCTTGACATACTGAGTGCAACAATTGCAAGACACAGGAACAGGTTTCCAGACACCTGAGTTGGCCTGAATCCCATCATGTGCCTGGTGCTTCCTTCAGGCTGGATCTGGATGTAAGAAGTGTTTACCCAACATGACACCCTGGGCAAGGCACAGGGATTTCACTATGAGAGCAGACCCATGTAGAATTCCAACCAGCTGTATCTGAATACTGCTGGAACAGTTGGGTCTAGATTTAGGTTTCTAATTTTCTAAATTTGAAAATTCACATGTAAGAAATTAAATTTGTTTTTTTCAGTCAGAGATGCACATAGCTCTTCAGGGCTGGGGCCCATAGGAAAATAAGGTAAAGAACAGAATTTAATTATCAGATTGAGGGAAAACAACATTATCGCATTGCACAAAAGGTTAACAATGCAGAGAAGCAGCACACTTTTTTTTTTAAATAATTTTGACTTATGCAAATAATCAATGACTTCAGAGACAACTACTTGGATAGGAAGAGGTTAGCACCAAGTCTCTGTTTTTACTTATTCCCATCTAAGGCAACCTTTTGAGAATCAGTTACTTGTGCCATTATTTAAACACTATTCCATCTTTCATCATGTTCATATTACAGATGAGGAGCACCAGGGTTTGGGAGGCAGCATACTTGCAAGCAGAATTTCAGCTTTTTTCAAGGCTATCATAATGAACAAAGACTCTTGCATTAGCCTCCAAGAGATTTCTGGGTTTCATCCCCTGATCTCTGTCATTTTCTTCACCATAACTGGGTTTCATCCTCTGACTTCTGTCAGAGCCTCTGGGACTCTGGACAGGACCAAAACTACTTTTAGAACAGCCCAAAAGCCACCCCTGCTTCCCCTCTGAAAACACCACTACTGAGGGCAGAAACCTTCAGCATCAAGATCTGTAAATGTTCAAAACAGTACGTGAAGCTCAACATCACCCTGAAAATAAAACACGGGAGAAGAATTTGATCCCGTGATCACTGGATGAGCTCTGCACACACCTCAATAAGCACACTGAATAAAGCAAAAAAGCTTTCAGAGCCAAATCTGGTATTCCTTTATTAGGCCTTATATTAAAACCTTTACTGGCCTAAAGATATGGAATTTTTTTTTCTTTTTAAGTTAGGTGAAGTTATTACATTTCTTGTTTCTGAGCATTAACTTGCATCCACTCCATATTTCCAAGATTTTCTGCACCCTTCCCACTCCCAGGAAAATGATATTTTCAGACAGCAAAGCCTTGAAGTTCTTACTCCTGGATATATTAATGCCAAGTGCCCCACCTCAGGGAGAAGGGCAAGTAAAGACTTGGTGCCCCAGCCTCACAACCTCACAACACTGACCAAGCGGCAAAGATGGGTATGGGATTTCAAGAATAGAATTTTGCCTTGAAATCCAAATCCAAAGGCCAGACTTGAAGCGCTCAGTCTTTCGTGAAAGGGACAGGAAATGAATCCGATCAGAGACAGGATCTGATAACGCCAAACTGCAGCTTTGCTACTAGAGACAGATTATGCTGAGAAGAAAAGGCAATTTTATCTTTTAATTCCTTAAGATGCTCCATCCAATCCAAGGTAATTGTGCCATCACCTTCTCACTTCTCCGATTAGTTACCCCTTCTGACAAGCCACCAGAAACCCTTTTCTGAAGCTCATGGCAGATTAGGAGTAAATCTTTGCACTTAATTGAAGTATAGAGGAAATGAGAGACTCATTTTTAATTAAGGTCAGGCTCGTCTTTCAAGAAAACCTTTCCTCCTCTCATAGAGGGAATGGAGACAGAGTACTGCAGGAATGAAAGAAGTGCACTGCTTCCAGTCACATGTAGGGAAAACCTGGGGATCCTGGTATCCTCTGTCAGCCATCAGGTTTTTTCTCTCTTGCAGTTGGAGAATTCAAATAGGTTTTCAGCCATAAAGCTCTGTTGTTACTACACAGTTTCTCTGACAAGTGTGAAGTGTTGTTAACCTCTAGTGAAGCCCATGTTTACTCTTCTTCCTCACTCAAGTTTTATAATAATTAGCACAGAATGCCAAGAGAAAGACTAGAGAACTTTTATTTAAAAGCTCAGGTATTTTTAAAACTAATTCTAACCTCAATGATAGACTAGACATCCTGTGATTTACTTTTAAAACAAGATTTATTAAAGGAAGAACATGCAAAACCCTCCTATTGCGCTCTAAAAAACACAATGCAAATCCTGAGACAAAGTGCAGAGAGAAAAAGACAAAGTACATTCAAGGAAGTCATCACATAACCTGTGGAGTAATTATGAGCTGGATGAGCTCTTGCTCCTCACAGTAGCAAAATGCCTACTGAGAATGATGCCTTAGGGTTAACTTTTATATTTTTCAAATCCTGTACTGCTAGTGTGACTCTGAAGTTTCCTGTAGCTTGTTAACTGCTGCTCTCTATGCTAAGATAGACGTAACAAACGTCTCTGACTTGCTCTCCAAGGACACCCAGACCTGTAAACCATTATCTTGGGGAAGGGGGCAAGCTTGGGGGAAATCACATCATTGGCTGGGTTCTGGTTGGTGAATTTATGCTGATATAAAAGTGTGAAGAACTTGTGACCAGTTGTCCATTTTGGGATCCACTGAGGCAGGAGCCTCTGGAGCCCAAAGTGTGCACCTGAAGGCCTTTCAAATAAGTACCACCTTTTTCCTTTCTTCCTGTCTAGTCTCTGTTTCTAGGTAGCCAGTTTAAGGCATCAAGGACTGACACAGTAGATAGCAACAATTCTGTACTAATTACAGAGCAAAATTATCTCTAATTTGTGGGAAGAATCCTGGGGATGGTCTTGGTTCTGCCTGAGTTTCTGCTCCCTAGAGTTCAGGCCCTGAGGGCAGGGAACAATGTCCCTACATAGATTTATAGGGGCACGATCCCAAAGTTGCAGGCTCACACAGGAAGGGAACAGAAAGCACACAGAGGTTTCACAACTGCTGTCCTGCAGATCAGTACAGACTTGATTCATGGCCACTCTATTTCATTAGAGATTTCTCTACAGTTCACGAGGCTTTGATAAAATCCGAGAAATCTATTCACAGAAAGTCTTATTTGTCAAAAACAGCATATGGAAGAGAAATAATGAGGAGAGCAAGCAGAGTGCAGGAAACACAACAACACCTTACATATATATTCCATTATAATGGCTTGGTATTTTTCTACTGGAGAAACAATTTATTTGATTAAATATGAGTTATACAACAACCCAGCCATGCTATGCTTGCTATCCAGAGCTGCAGAAGGATCTGAACTTCTGGAATTTCCTAGCTTTTAACTGCTGATTCAGCATAGTACTAAAGTTCGCCCTGGCACTTAATCTGTTACTAATTGGAGCTCAGATAAATACATATATTTTAATTAGTACATTTCTATAATCTCTCCTGAACTTTGATTATGAAACAAAACCAGGACCTGGTCCCTTCTGCTCTGATTTTTTCCCCCCTTTTTTACAAGGTAGGCTCAGCAGACCAGTCTGTCTGATGGCATTGCAGTTGTACCACTTTAAACTTGCAGATGATTTGATTAAAAACAAAGAAAACAAGAGTAGGAGGCAACAAGTTTCTGGTGCACCTTGGGACACACTACGGACTAGCCCCTAAAGTCCTCACTGTACTCCACTAATGCTGTCCAGTGTCTACACACACTCTCAAGTGCACTAGGAAAAGGCACCACATTAATGCAACCCCTCTTGTGATGGAGACCTGGTCATCCCAGCAGGAACCAGACAAAAGCCTTGCCCTGGGTCACTGCCGTTGTAACATTTACTACAGAATCTCCTCAGAACGACCCCAGTGCAAACAGTGTCACACCAAGGGAAACTGGACCCTGCCTCTCCACAAGCTGCCAAAACCAAGGCAGGATAGGAATACCCAACCCTGCCCTTGCCGCAACCCCTTTCTATTATTTATGAAACCACTGTACAAGATATTTCATTCCCAGCAGTTTCAGCCTCTGCTGCCCAAGAAACTCCCCACCAGTTGCCAGTCCAGATTTATCCAAGCCAACCTGCTGCCCACCTACCTCCTGCACCCTTTGCACAACTCTGACCCTCCCACTGTACCCCACTCCCAGGGGACAGCTTTGCCCTTTGTCTGGCTTCTTTGTGCCATTCTGAGCAAGCAGTGCTCTCCTTTGAGAAGTCCTGAGATACAAGACTCAACAGTTCCCAGGTTACCTCAGCTGACCTTCTCCAAATCTCCTCACTTGAATTCAGTCTGTTCTAGACATGGGCAATCCAAAATGCATTCTGCATCCCAGGTGATGTCCACCACGTCAGGGACAAACATTATGCCAAATACTATGAGCTAACATCATCTCATTCCTTCAAACAAAGCAACTGTTCCCAAAAGTTCAAAAAATAACTAACCCACCTTCACACTCTGGGTGTTAAGATAAAACAGGAGGGAAGCTAAAAAGTAAATAGACTACGGTAGAATCAGTTGGTTGGAAGGGACCATTAAAGATCATCTAATCCAACCTGTAATCACCCCATAGCTAAGATACAGCACTGACAGCCAGGACTCGTGCTTCCTTCTTCCACAGTTGTCACTAAATGTCCTTGCTACATACAGAGGGGCAGTAACAGTAATAATCTGTGAACTGACTGGGGCAGACCAGAAGGTTACACCACTAGTACCTCTTGAAAGATCGGAGGTCGCCAAACCAAAGACACTTAGGAGGAACAAACCCACTCTCCCTCTGGGACACCAAGTGCAAACCCCATCCCCTCTACCCACACAAGCATCCTGCTTCCTGTTGCTGTACTGATGGCAACAGAGCAATACTGGACACATTTGTTCCCTGAAGCACCCTCCTCCTCCTCCCTGCTGATTCACCAACCTGAACTCAGCCTCCCACTTAAGTAGATGACCTCTGGGCTATGTGTGTTAATTGCTGCTTTCTCCTGAGCCTCTCTACAAACTCTGCCAGCCCTCACTCACACCGACATATCCTCACAGCTCCCACCACAACCAGTGGTGCAGACAAGGAGAACAATAATCTGGAGAGTTTGCTTTCAGTCAGTATGTGTTAATCATGGAGTTTCTTAATTTACCACCTATAACCTCACTCATCTCACACAATCCTCACACAACAGGAGTTTAGATAGCTCGTGGACCTTAAAGTACAAGAAGGAACATGTCTTATTCAAATTACGCCCCTATCATATTCAAATTACATCCCTATCAATGTCCAAAATCATCATTTTCCAAGTTATGATGTTGACAGATAAGATCCAATTTGATATGCTATCTCCTCCTGCCACACAGATCTTTTTTCCCCACACCTCACAACCTGCCTTGCAAAAGCCAACATTTACTTTGGATTGCACCACATGGAGAGAGGCAAGATCCCAGCTCAAAGCCTCTGGGCACTAAGCCACACCAGCACCAGAGGATGGCTCTTTAGTATGTAATACATGGGGAGGTTGCAGTTTCTAGGGAGTGACAAGATAAAACCACAGCATACGCAGTCAGATTGCAGAGCAGGTGTGGAGACTGAACAAGCCCACTCCAGCAGGACCTGTTGGGCTGGCAGGAGCAGGACAGGCTGCCACATCTGGGCCAGGCTGTCAATCCCAGCCTCTTCCCACAGCAGCAGGAACCCTGCAGGAGCTGGACTGCTCCACAGCCTGCTTTCAACCAGCATCCAAACACTGCCATGCCATTGGAAAGCACATACAGCAGTCCATGATGCATAGGTGCTGGCAGCCAAAAGGAAAGGGTCTGGATAGACAGATCAGTGCTAAAAATAGGATTTAATGGTTCGTATCTCTGGAAATAAGAGTGATGAACTCAGCCTGCAAGCAGGTAGGCAGGACAGATAGATCAGGCCACCATACTCCCAGAGTACCACAGCACCATGTGTCCCAGCTGGAGCTTTAGAGTCACCACGTGTCCCTGGCCGCTCCTTCACTTCTCACAGAAATAAGCGGTTTCTATATCACTAATGCAGGCAAAACCACAATGATTTTGTACAGAGATCAAGATATAATCTCACCCAGCTAAGCAAGTAAGGCACCCTTACAAAAAGCAGCCTCCAATATCACAACGCAGAGCAGTGGCACAACATCTCTAACACAAACCCATCATGTTTTAACCAAAAATAAAGAGCAAAAACTGAGTTGTCACTTCTAAAAATGACAACCAAAGTTGCTGGCACCCTAAGCCAGAGTGTATCATAGCACTCCATAAACCTGAATCATACGATCACCAAAAAGTACCATTTCACTTTGACATTTCCACGTAAGTGGGCTGAAGCGCTCCTACACCTTGTCAGCAGTTAGCCAATGTGCTTTGGGGAGATCCAAAGGGGAAAAATGCTTGCAGATGCTTCAGAGACATCAAAATTAAGCTTGCACAAGACATTGATATTGCCAGTATTGTTTACTAGAAATATACACAAATATGTACACATATAAACAAAGTTTTCCTACAGATGAGACTCAGCAAGTTCAAAAAGCTACTACATAGACCCTAGTAAAAGCCCACAGCAACAGACACATAAAAGATGAACAGTGAAAGGCAAAACATCTGCTTCCTCTGTCTCACCAGCATACTCCACATAAGACTGCCTTTTTGTGCCATACGGTCCATCTTTAAATCTCCATTAGGGATGGCTGGTGGATGGGTCATCAGCTGAACATGCCAAACTTACCAAGTAGGCAACAAAAGCCTAGAGGGACAAAAAAAAAAAAAAAAAAAAAAAAAAAAGGCACTTATCCAAGGTTGCCGACAGACCTGCTCCAATTTGCATAGTAAGGATTTCAATCACAAAACAAACAGCTAAGTGCTAAATATAGCCAAGGAAGAGGCTTTAATCACCAGGGCCAACATCATGCTGACAGGAGCCACTGAGGTAGCACAGTACACAATATACCACAGCCAAATATAAGGCTAAAAAGCCCATTAAACACAAGTGGAGAGGCCACTTTTTCAAGGGAGATTTGTTCCACAGCCAGGACAGGCACTTGCAGGACATGAATGAGAGTGTTTGCAAAGGATGAGAAAGTGCTGTTTATTTCAACAGACAGCTGCTTTTTGTGCCTGTCAGGCTATGGAAAAGTTTCCAGTACAAACTACAGGACACAAAAGTTGTCAGAGCACGATGCAACAGATAAATAGGGGATGAATATGCCAAAGGAAGAAAAATAACAGATTTGCCAGAGAAATCCTTTGTCAGCAACTATGCCAGAAGCTGGTACCTCAGGCTGGATGCCTTCCCTGTCCCACCAGAGGATGCTGCAAAAGAAATTGCATTGGTTTTTGTCAGTGAAACACTTCTGTCCTTTGTACAGAAACAGGCAGACAAAGTGACAACGACAACAACAAAACAAAGGGGAAGACATGCACTACAGAAATGGTTCAAACTGAGCCAGACTGCCCAGAGAGGCTGTGCAAATTCCTTCATTGCTACATTATTCTCTGAAAAACAAAAATCTTCAAACCTGTCTTGAATGACAGGTGAAGACAGATCCAACCTGGAACAGACAGATGGATCAGATGATTTCTTGAAGTTTCTGTGAAGTCCTTCCAGTGTAACCAATATCTATGTGGTCTTTACCACACTATGCAAGTTACTCAGTAAAATAAAATAGAATTAATTTCGACCAAGAGCTCTGGCACAGGCAATACAATTTAATTTGCATTACCTTTTTAAAGGAAGCACGTGTGAAAGCACAGGAAAGGGATTTATAAGGACCAAAAAGGGATTTAAAAGTTCCAAGATCCACATACCAAACATCCCCAGGGCATTTCATTCACAAACCTCAAAGGAGGCCAGAATTACAACACCCATTTTGTACCTGGGGAAACAGATAGAAAGAAAAGATTTTTCTCAAGACTACTGAAAAAAACAGTGGCCGAGATGGCACCACTATGTCTCTGAATATCCAATACACCAAAGCACTTGGGAAGTCCTTCTGAAGTGTTTATTTTACAGACACAGGATATAAATATTTTCAAAAATAGTCGTTTAGCCTTCCCAGGCACAGAGTTATCAAGCAAGTTAACAGCAGAGTTCAGAGCATAAGCTCTCAAAATAAACCAAAGTTTAGATTCCCTTTTTGCTTCAGCAGACTAGGATGAGGAGACAGAGACCCCAAAAGTGGCTCACAACCTGCAACGTGGAATTTTGCCAGTCTGTGCCACATTGCTCTGCACCTATGCAAGTGAATAAACATTACTTCAATAAAAATATTTCACTGAAAGGAAATATATATATCACTTAATTTCAGTGCCAATTCAAGTTGTCCATAGTCCATCTTTCTAAAGTAAAAAAAAAAATAAAATTAAAAAGACAAAGCTTGGCTTTATTTCTTCGCACATCTTTCTTTGCTTATGCTTCATCTGAACCAAACATGGCTGTTTCATAGACACAGTTTCACTTATTTAGAATGGGATAATAAAAACTGTACTGCTGTAAGGGAACAATTTCCAAAAAATGTGATGTAGAAAACATTGCGAGCTTGTTGCAGGTTTTATCTAAAAGGGGTTTCGACAGGATCTTTTTTTTTTGGGGAACAGCAGAAAGTATCAGTCACATGCAATGAAGTAATTTTTCCACAACACGAGCTACTGCACAATCATATAAGAGCGAGAAATTAAATCTGAGGGAAGTGAATTTGCTTTGTCCTGTTTAGCATCAACACTCAACAGAGCACACAGACTGCTCTCAGCAGAGCAGGGAAAGGCTCCAAGAGCACGGGGGTGCTGCAGGAAGAGACTTTGTACAATGATGCACTGAGAATTGTGTGTGTCTCCATCAGTGTCAGCCACGGAGACAAGAGCTTCCATGTGGGATAGGAAGGACCCACATGGAGAAGACAGGAGTAGAGCAGGACATAAAAAAGACCAAGCCCAATTCCTCACTCTAACCTGGGCTTCTGGAGTGAGTGTGGACAGTTACTTATCAGCAACTTAATGTGGTTGTTTTAGAAAACAGACCAATTCTTGCTGGAGTCTGACATCCAGTCAGACTGACACTAGTACTATCAGCCAAGGGATTCTCCCTGGCTAACAAGACCTGAAATTCTATCATAAATACCACAAGAACAGTGATAAAATAACAGCCAGAGATTGATTAATGGGGGCATTTAACTCAGCAACAGAGGAAAAAATAATGCTCTCAACCCATGTCATTCCTTTGTCATTCTTGTGTTCAGACCCCTTGGGAGATAGAGAGGAAAAGAGTCACAAAGTATTTATAAAAGGCATCCATGAAAAAATCGATCTCCCTATAAATACCTAGATGTCTCTATAGATAAGTGCACACCAGTGTCTAACACAGGCTAGCAACAAATCACATACAGGTCTAGCTACCCATACCTAGGATTTCCCAGAACTTTAAAAGTATCTAGACCTTGCCATGCATTGTGTACTCTCTGCAAAGTGGTACCAACACCATGTATCTGGGGTATGGAACTTGCTTTATACATTGTCTCCTGTCTTCACCAGAATTATGACACCTTCTCAAAACCAAAAAAATAATTAATTTCCACAAGTTTCATGGACAGAGGCAGCATTTTGATAAAGAAAGCCAACAATCTCAATCAGAAGATGGAACCCATGCCTTGACCCATTTTAACCACCCAGTAACACAAGGGAAGAATTGCCCTGGATGTCCTTACAGAGCCACATACCTCTGTAAGGACCTTGAAAACCCCTGTCTGGGTTCTTCATCACTTCTTCTGCCAAACTAAAAAGCGTGAGTGGGGAGAAAGAGGAAACATACCAGGAACTGCTCCTTGCTAGAGCAGATTATTGCAGCCTCCAAGGCTAGAGGAGCACATACCAACCCTTGGCCTCAGTAGATAATCCCATCCATATTGATCCTACAAGCATCGCCTGAAACACATGAGGTTTCCCTTAATTGAAGGCAGCTCCACACAAGTGTCCCCGAGATGACAGACTGGCTCCAGCACAGCTTCTCCCTGCTGTGCTGCAGTGGCTGGTGCTAATGTTGTCACTTGTGCCATGTCTCAGAGCCGAGCCTTTGAAGTCCTGTACTCCCAGGGACTTCTGGCAGGCAGTGACAACTTTCATGAGAACACAGCTGTTTGATGCAGACTCCCTCCTTCCTAATCCCTGGCACGCTCTAACAGCAGGCAGGTAGTTTCTTAAAATGCCATATCTCCGACCCAACTTAAGGATCAGGTGCTGCACTATGTTCAAAAGCATCACCACCCCAGCAGTGACAGACCTGTGCTGATTAATGGGGCTCTCCTGGAGCATTGATGGGGAGAGGAAAACTGTTAGCAGGGAGCTGGGTAGAGGCTAAGGTAAACAAGCCTGGCCAGGCACCCCAGATTTATCTGTCCACACAGACCAATTCTTGAGTCGCAAGTCATCCTCAAGGAAACACTTCTAGCCAGCACTAATGGATGGACTGGTAAAACTTGACATCCATTCCAGCAGGATGAGTTTCTGAGACAAGGTTTGGAGGCCTGTGAGACTGATGCGCAACAGAGCAGCAAATAACATTCGGCACTGACACAGTGCTTTGTCTCCCAGGACTTCCAAAACGCTGCTGCAGCCTGCCTGGGTACTGTGGAGACAACAATTCATGCCTCCATCCCGGAATGCTGCCCCAAACACCCTTTGCTGTTTCGTGTCAGGAGATGCAAGGGGCAGAGCCCTCTTCCATCAGCCTGGCTGCTCATAACCTGAGCACTGTGCCCATGGCAGCAGCACAACCTGGGCCCTCCTCAGAAGCACATCTCTTTGCAACAGACAAAAAATGCACATCAGATCCTGCAGGATGTGGTTAATGTCAATATCTGGATCGTTAAAGGAAAAAAAAAAAAAAACCACTGAGCGAGCCCAGCAAGCAGACAAGCTTCCCAAATACAATAGACAATTTTCCTTCCATTTCCAACCCAAAACTCGTCCGGCACCGAGCCATGGATGCTGACACCCACTCCCACCTCCATCTCCACGGCATCAGGCCGCTGCCTCCCTGGCCGCTCCAGCCGCGCGTTGGACCCAGGAGCGGCGGCGAGCGAACACCCGCACCCTGCTCGGGGTCTGTCGGTGGGTGCGCGCCCCCGCCTGCCCCGCACCCCCCCCGAAGCCCCT
>VZTN01022780.1:2043296-2307014 GCA_013400515.1 Erpornis zantholeuca | reverse complement strand
CAGGATGCGACCCCGGCCAGCAGCCGCCCTGCCACTCCCTGCGCGGCCGAGCCGAGAGCCGGGAGGAGGGAGCGGGGAGCCAGGAGGAGGGATCTGGGCGGCGGCTCGGCTCGCCGCGGGGGCGGAGGAGGATGCAGGGCCGGCAGCGCCGCTCCCTTCGTCCCTCCCGGCTCACGGCCGGGCCCACACGAACAAAGGGGCCGGTTCGGGGTCGTCCCGCGCCGAAATCCTCCTGGTTGCCAGGCCCTGGCGCCGCCCGAAACCGGGTGGGAGGGTGGAAAGGCAGCGCGGAGGCTCCTCCTAGCTGCCCGCAGCCCCGAACTCTCCTGCCTTAAAACCCG
The DNA here is from genome assembly GCA_013400515.1 of Erpornis zantholeuca. NCBI lineage: Eukaryota > Metazoa > Chordata > Aves > Passeriformes > Timaliidae > Erpornis > Erpornis zantholeuca. The sequence goes on along the minus strand of VZTN01022780.1, from coordinate 2,306,673 downwards.
AAACAATCGTAAAATCGCCCTTTGCTCGCTGCAGCCGCCGCCTCCCTCCCTGTGGCACTGGGAAGGAGGAGCTCTCCAGGCACACCTGATTTTAGGTGGTAGCGATTTTGATTGATACAAGAAGGGAAGGGCAGGAGGTGCTTCCTGGAAAGAAGGAGAGACCCCTAAATTAGCCGGGATTTAACGGGGAATGCAGCAAAGAGAGCACACCTGCAGCCTTCGAAACTCGTTCATTAAAAGCCAGGACGACCGGGCTGAGGTGATGATCATCACTTGGCCCTCACCACCTCCTGCTGTTCTCTCCCAGAGCCGTGCCTGGGCTGACGTTGCACGGAGATACAACAGAGCAGGGCCGTAGAATCATTTAGGTTGGAAAAACCCTTTAAGCTCATCGAGTCCAACCATTCCCCCAGGATTTACAAAGCCACCACTAATCCATGTCCTCAAGTGCCAATTCTACATACCTGTTAAATCCCTCCAGGGATGGTGACTCCACCACTGCCCTAGGCAGCCTGTGCCAGGGCTTCACAGCCCTTGTGATGAGGAAATTTTCCACAATATGCAATCTAAATCTCTCCTGGTGCTACTCGAGGCCGTTTTCTTTTGTCCCTGTCCCTTGTTCTCTGGGAGCAGAGCCTGACCTCCACCTGGCTGCACCCTCCTGTCAGGGAGTTGCGGAGAGTGGGAAGGTACCCCCCAAACCTGCTTTTCTCCAGGAAAAGGAACGCCCTCAGCTCCCTCAGCCACTCCTCATCAGACTTTTGTGCCGGACCTTCCAGCTCTGCTGCCTTTTTCTGAACATATTCCAGCACCTGTCCAGTGCCTGTACCCTGAAACTGCATTCCTAATTTAGACAGGAGTGGAAGTGCTTTGCAAAAGGGCCATAACTCTACTTGGTGTACTTTTCTACCTCTACACACACCCCACATGACCCAAGGGACAGCCCAGGAGATTTTGCACATCAGATGCTATGGTAGAAGGCCCCAGGGTATACAGAAACAGAGGAGGCTCCCGCCCAGCAGCAATCCCAAGATTTGTTGTTGTGACGCTGCTCTGTTTGTCTGCGGGGGCCCAAAAAAGCAGAGGGGAGATAGACGTGAAGGAGGTGTAGACACCAAAGCAGAGAAGAATGGAGCTGAGGTCAACTGAGCATCATCCAGAATGTGAGATTTGACAGTCCTGGCCTTAGCAAGACTATCCAGTCCCAGGAGGCAGTTATATGCATCCTCTTGCAGAGGGGAAGCCACAGTAAGGAGAAGTGAAATGGCTGGTCCAAGCCAAAAATAGAACCTGAAGCACTTGACTTCAATGCCTCTGCTTCAACTGCATTTTCACTGTGTTTCCCTGACATTTTCCTACATCCAAGCTCAAGTCACTGCTTTGTGGTTCTGGATACAAGAATTTTTGTCTCCTCTCTAATCTGCAGTTGCCTAGGGAGATAGTATGTCACCAGAAGAGCTGGATGAGAAGGTGCCTATTGAATCAGGCTTGGACTCCAACAGTACTTCTCGCTTCTCCATCCAGCTCCACCCGATTTGCCAGCTCACTCAGTCCTTATCCTTATGTCCAAGTCTCTTTCCTTATGCAAATGGTGGTGGAGCAATGACAGTGACCTTCCTGTGTGAGCCTTAACAAGAAGTGTTACATGCAGACTTACATTTGGTAAGGAGTAATGTAAATTTAAAGCAGTTCTGAGAAAAAAAAAAAAAACAAAACACCTCTTTAATATTTTCAGGTGCTTCAGGGTAGGATTTCAAATTAGGAATTGCTTAGAAGTTAAACCTCATTTTTGATCAATTGTACAATTTTATACTTAATCTTATATACACTACTTTGTTTTTAGTACAAATAACTTCCACATAAATGTTTAAATTACAACCCTGTGTCTACATGATTTCAAAGAAGGTCAGCAGGTCTGGGGTTGTATTTTGCCTGCCAATAGTCTGAGGTATGCACAGCAGCTCTGGGAGGAGAATCAAGCCCACTGGTTTCAATAGGATGAAGCTAGAAAAAAGTTCACAGCTCTTATAGTAATTTCTTTGAATCATTTTGACAAATCTGCCTCTCTGACTAAACCTTCTCAGGGGGAATTTCCAGGGAGAGGAAGAAAGATCATCCAGGGACAGAGCTCTGGCAGTAATGTGGCTGAAGCACCCGTAGACTTGAATTTGTGTGTTTTCTATCAAGTGCTCTCCCACAAAGCTGGCCCTCAGCTTTTGTTGTACCTGTTTGTCACAAAGCTTCAGGATGACTATAAATGTTGAAATGCCATCATTCTACAGGCACTACTATTTCCCAATAACCATTTATTTATTCACAGGGGCTTGTGTGCAGGCAAACAACACCACACTGATGTCCCAGACCTGGGAGACTATAGGAGACACTTAAATGTTACCAGCCTATGAAGACGTGAGGACTTGTTAATTTTACACAGGTGAGCAGAGTAATGACTTTAATTAAACCATTATGTGTAGAGAGCTGGGGCGTGATCTCTGACATCTCTGGGCTATCACATTTCCCTGATAATACTCTACTACCCTCTTGTTTTCTGTGTTATGATATATATCTTGTTTTGAAAAGTGGCTTCTCACAGATAGTCAAAACTGTCTCCACGTGACTGATCCATTATTGTGATTTGATGAGTATTTGCATTAGCTGTTGGGATCTCTAAAAAACTCCACTGCTGTTTTCTTTAAATTATTCTGACAAACTGAAGCATTACACAGATGATGTAATGTAAAAACCAAGGGAATACTCATTCCCTGGTTCTAGGGAAACAAAAAGAGGAAACATTTTGTGTTTTGCTGTTATCTATATTGTTTAAATAAAGACAGCCAAAATCTTCAAGTACCTTTCCATTTTATTCACCAGCAGCAGGAGATAAAGCACCTCTCCACAAAGAGTTGATGAGATGCTCCACTTGTCACATAAAAGTAAGTTACCCACCCTAATGCCCCAATCCTGCACTCATTCCCCAAAGGCAGCAACCTGTTCAAGGTGATGGTTCACATATACACCACATGAAGGGGTAACATCAAGACCCCAGATGCCAAAAAGGGCTTCAGTGTTGAATCCCTTCATTCTTTTCCCTACCACATGCCTAGAAATCCATGCTTATGTACTGTGGGAACTGATTGGTGGCAGAAACGACATTTGAAAATATTGTGCTACTTCATTGCTGTCAGCTTTCAGTTAGGTGATTTCCAACGCCTCAAAGGTGCAGCTGCAATGACAGCATAAGCTCCTACTGTACATTCAGGCTGACACTATAAATAGCTTGCTGCATTTGGGGGCAGAACATGAAATTCCAGCATCGGTGGGAGGAACAAGATTAAACCAGTGATCTAAAGAAAAGCCTTTTTTTTTTCTTCGATTACAGAGCTGCTGAAAGACCTTCTTTTTTTGAGGACCACTGGCTGCTTTAGTCCTTAGTCATTCTAGACCAATACTTAAGTTCAGAAACTTCTTGTAAACAGTCTTGTCATGGTTTGACAACTGGCCAAATGCCAGGCACCCACAAAAGCCATTCGCTCACCCTCTCTTGCTATAGTTGGGCAGAGGAGAGGGGGGAAAAAAAATTAACAAAGAACTCATGAGTTGAGATAAGGACTTGGAGGGCAAAACAGGTTCAAATTTAAAGGTATTAAGTAAATTCATTATTAACAGAATCAGAGGAGAATAACAAGAAGTAAAATAAGCCTTTGAAACACCTTCTGTCTCCCCCAGCCCCTACCTCTTTCCCACTGAGGTGCCAGGAGACAGGATGTGGGGGTTTTGATCAGTTCATCACCTGAGATCTTTTTCTGTTCACTCAGGGAGAGGAGTCTTTCCTTTGCTATGCCGTGGGGTCCCTCCCACAGGAGACAGTTGTCTGTGAACGTTTCCAGCGTGGCTCCATTCTCACGAGCAGCAATCCTGCCAATACTGCTGCCATGTGAATCCCTCCCATGGGCAGTCTTTCCGAAACTGCTGCAGCGTGGGTCACTCATCCACAGGGTGCAGTCTTTTAAGGATAGGCTGCTCTAGTTTGGAAGCAAGGGCCCTCTCTCTCTATCTCTGGAAGAGGGCCCCTCACTCTCCATTCCGTTCTCCCACTGGATCACGGCTTTCTCAGGCATCCACCCGCTCCCACATGAGTAATTCTCTCACAGGCTGCGAGTGGATCTCTGCATCCCCCAGGGACCTCATGGGCTGCAGGAGGACAGCCTACTTTACCATAGTCCTCACCACGGCCTGCAGAGAAATCTCAGCTCCGGTACTTGGAGCACCTCCTCCCCCTCCTTCTCCACTGACCTTGGTGCTGCCATGTTGTTTTCCCTCACATGGCCTCACTTCCTCCTCTTCCCTGACTAGAAGAAAAAGGTCTGCTCGTAGGTGCTATTGCCAACAAGTTCCACCAAGTCAAAGATTCTTGTAGCATCCCGCAGCACTGAGCGGTTGATTTCATCTAGGTTCTGTGTCAGAGAATCGCTCACCATGTTTTTGCCGCTGGCCAGGCGGCCCTGCTGCCACCGCTTGGGCAGTGGTGGCCGCCACGGTTCTGGTGCTATTTAACACCTCTCTTCATACAGGGCGCTGGGAAGGAGAAGCTGCTGCAGCCACCCCTGCCCTTCTGCCCGCAGCATGGCTGGCTAGGGGCAACCAGGCAGGCAAGGCTTGCTGTGGACCACACCGAGATGGCGGCAGCTGTGGTGCCTCGCCACCCCTGGAATAAACTGTTTGGATTTTCTTCTTAAATATGTCGTCACAGAGGCGTTACCAGCCTCTCTCATTGGGCCAGCAGCATGGCCATCTTCAGAGCCATCAGAGATTGGCTCTGTCTGACGTGGTGGAAGCTTCTAGCAGCTTCTCACAGAAGCCACTTCTGTGGCCCTCCCCTGCTACCAAAAAACCAGGCTGTGCCAAATCAACACAAGTCTTTAAATTAAAATTAAGATCTTGCATGATTGCAATGATTCAGCCAAGTGGCGACATGTTACCAGGTGTTTGTTATCTGACCCAGAGCCACCACAAAGCTTGTAATATCCAGCAGATTCTGTTGTATCTAGATAGGTGAGAGAAACCTCTCATCTTCAGACATTTACATCCAAGCCAACTGTCTAGACTTTCTATAGAATGAGTGCAGAGGAACAGGCACTGGGGTGGAATTCCCCTCCTCATACTGCAGACACCTAAAATGGATTAATTGCTCTCTAACAATGCTCCCTTCCATCCATGAATTAAAGAGATATTTGAGAACTAGCCAAATGAGATGTTTAAAGTCAAGTAATGAGAATCCCACTCATGTCCCTTCCAGAGATGCTCAGCACAGCTGATGGCGCTTATTTGGGTATAGATAGCTCAGACGTGTGTGTTGGGTATGCTCTTGTCTGAAGGCCTCACTTTGTTCTGTTTCACTGAAAGAAATGAGACTGTTGGCCAGGATACAACAAAGGCAAGATCTGGATCCAGGACCCTTTAGGGAAGCATACATGACTTGTGCAGTGTACCGGAAAGTGCTTTGTGAAAGGTTTTCTACCAGCTGACTTCTGTGAGTTCCTGTATACTTCTTAACATAAAAGGAAGTGTGGGTGGAAATATGTTGAAGGATCATGGCAGTTCTCATTAATTATGAAGATCAAGAGGAGCTCTGACTGCTTTTTTAGTGTATTTCCTATACTGAAATGAGTGCATTAAGTGTTACTTAAACTTCAACCATCACTGTAATTTAATCATTAGCAGTCTGGTTCCTGTTGTTCTGCATTTTAAAAGTAAACTACCTTGCTGCAGTAGCAATGATTCCAAGGAATGTGGGACAGCACTTCACACAAATACAAAACAATAAGATGGATCCCACTGCACAATTGAAGAAATAGTGCCGTTTTCACCACAAAGGCTGCTTCCAGCCCATGAGCCCAAAGACAAGTGGATGTTTAGAAAAATTCAGCATCCATTAAGTGGAGGCCTTCTGAAATTCTGTCCTCTGATACCATGTTTGTCCAAATTACCTATGCAAGTTCACACTGGCAGTGGAGAACTTGGAATAGCTCTTTTACTGTCAGTAGATTATCACCAGTCTTTCATCTGAAGATGAAGCTCCTCTTTACAAATGAAGTAAATGAGTCATAGAGAGAAGAAATAACGTATCTGTGATCATCCAGCTGAAACAGAAATATGTTGGTCGACATCTGCATTTCAGAGTCAAACATCTACAACTAAGCATGACTGAAAAAGTAATACAGGAGGATCAGAGCATGGAGAGACTGAAGGGAAATTTGGCAGTAATGAGCATAACACCTTATTCATGGGTGGCAGGGAGCAACACAGCAAAAACCAGAGGTTAAGTAGTGAATAAACCACTCCAGCACAGTACCACGTGTTAATTTTCCCTGTTATTGTCCTAAACCTTATTCCTTGTCTAAATCAAGATTAAAGATCAGACTGCCCTTTACTTAGTTCATTTTCAAAGATCAGAGCAACTGCCAGTTGCACTTACCCAGGCTGGCAGATATAAAAGAGACTTGTAAGCCTCCTGACCTCAAAGGTGAGCAAAAAACACCTATATTTTGTAGACTTTGAATCAAATTTGAGAGGGATAAGTCCAAAGGCCCTTCATAACACACAAAATTCCAGTGGCCAGATCCCTGGGCATTATCACATTCTTCATTCAGTTCATTTACTTCTCTTTATACACATTCAATCCAGAGAAGAAAGTCAGTCTTAGAGCTCCCAGCGTGGTGTCCTACACTCTATTGATTAGGTGAAGCATAGCCTGTTTTATAAGGCCTCTGGTAATTCTCTGTACAGTTCCATGTGCCCTCCAAAAAAACAGGGAGACAAAGATCCCCCATAATGAGGCAACTCTGCCTTTTTCCATTTGTCAAAGCATCATGGGCATGTCTGAAAACCCTCCAAGCTCAGTCTCTGTGCATTGCAAATCAAAATTCCTTCTGGATCAATAATTTTCATTGTATGTCAAAAAATTATTCCCTTCTATATACGTCTTCTTGTTGTCACCAGCAGTGTCAAGATTTATTATGTTCTCTGACCTGGTCAAACAAGTTCTGTAACAAATTAGAGCCAGCCTGTACTTTGTCAGAAAAAAGAAAAAAGCTGTTTATTTCCCTGTTGTTTGGGCCTTGCCACAAAGACTGTTTCAGACCCAAAGACTATATCAGCACCAGATGTTTTTTGCAGAGCTACAGAATGTACTGTGAGAGGCAGGAGAATCCCATTTTCTTTTCATGAACTGGAGCAGGTTAGAAGATCAAAGCTGAGGGACAGAAGCCAGGATGAAAAAGTTTCCTATCTCTGTCCAGGACTTCAAAAAATATTTCAGTACCTACAACCAAAGCTGTGTTTAATGGGGAAGGGAAATGAGGCTTCAATTTTGACACTTAAGAGAAAACCCAGGCTTTTAAAATGTCTTCAGCAGGCAGTGCCTGGACATGGTTTGGACTGCTGGTGTGGCTGTGGGTGCTGACCACTGAAACATGCAGATCAGTTTCTCTGCCTTTAATTCTCCAGAAAAGCAAAATTACCGTTAAAAAGGCTCTGACACTGTAATTTAACATAGGGAATGCTTTTCCAGAAGATCCCAAGGCACACAAGAAACAGTCTTTGTAACTTGCAGATGAGAAAATTGGAGCATAAAGGCCCACAGTCCCACACAGGATCACCTACAGTGCACTGATTTCCAGTCACTAAAGCAGCCAGTGAGCCACTTGGTTCCAAATAGGTTGGTGTAGTGGGTGTGATGTAAGTCCCACGTTAATGATCTCTGCCAGAGCTGTATGTGAGGTATGGAATAGTAGCAATTTTCCTGTGTAAGGCAGGAGGAGTCTGGAAAAGGTAGGAGGCTATTAACAGCGTAACTGCTCTCTACTTCCTGCCAAAAAATGCATGCTTTTAATTAAGGAGAGGTTTCAACCAAAGACCATGTCTGACCAAATTTAAATATCACAATAATGAGCAGAGCATAAATACACAGCTCAAACCCTCAGCACATCATGTTTCAGTACTGATGGAATAGGCTGTTATCCTGTCACCAGGAGAGCACTGGAGAACCATCCACTGATCCCTGCTGTCAATTCTCAGTAAGATGGTAAAAGGTTTAAAGAAAAAATTTATAAAAAGGAGGTTATTTCTTTATGCAGAAATATTATATCCTGTGACAGGAGAGTAGCAAGATGCCCCAAATGACCTCACTCACCAACTGGATATTGCTGCAGTGATTTCCAAGAACAAAGGGCAGCCTCAGTGCCCAAAAATCCCAGCCTTACTATAACAGATGTAGAAAGGTTGAGAAAGCTTGATCCTTTGCCAGGTGTTCATTTTCATTTTAAAATGTTTATTTCAGAAAATCCTTTATAACATGGATTTTGGCTGTCAAATGCTGTGATATAACCCAGATACAGGAACTTGCACACACTTCCTCAGTTTCCTGTCAATTTTATTTGTAGTAATTGCACTGCATAAATTGTGTTACATGTTCCAGTAAGAAAGAATCACTGTGAGAATGCTGCCAGTGTGGGTTTCTATAGAGCACTGTACAGGGACACGGGAGAATTGCCTTCTAATCCAGTTTTCGGTTTTATTGCTGGTGTAAAATGGAAATTCCCTCCATCTCAACAACTTCTTTGACAAGAGCAAAAGAGAAACAATTATACTGACCTGATCTGTAAAGTGCTTTGGACTCATCAGAATGAATGTGGAAGGTACACATTAAAATAGTTAATGCTGCTTCTCTGTTCCAGTCCTAAGTACTGACAGACAAACTCAATATAATATACAACAAACATAAAGTTAATAAGTGAAAAAACTCCAAATATAAAGTTAACAGTGAGAAAATACAATTAAGGTAAATTATCCTGTGGAATTCAATCCCAGAATATATTAAAGGTAATTAAGATAGTTATATGTTAAGTCTAATTAGAATTTATAAGTATGAGACAACTCAACTCTTGAAGAAAAGTAAGCTTCTCTGAACAGATTCTATGATTGTTTGATATCACGCTTAAGGTTTGTTCCTCTTTTTTTTGAGCTTGTAGTAACAGTGAGCTTCTCAAAGAGGGTGTTTGACTAAACAGGCATTTGGTCTGTTCCAGTCAGTAATTCACCTGTACCTTTCATTTCACATCCTTTGCAATACTTTTAAGAATGTTTGTGGTAACTGAACAGAAATAACAGGTTACTATCTGAGATGTTTATTGAAGAAAGGAAATAAGAAATTAACAGAGCCCTTATTTTTGTATGAAAAACACACAAATATGAATTAAGCCATGTCATGCCCATTTAGCATGCTAAGAAAAGAGATGAAGATACTTACAAACTGGGCTTAAAATGTCATGGAAACAGACTGAATGTCTTAAATGTCCTCCCAACAGACTAAAATTCATTTATTTGTTGTATCCAGGCAAATTTGGCAGAGAAACCCACTGTGATACATTCACACCTATGTATCACACCAAAACCTGTGATTTTTAAGCAGACTATAAATACCAATCCAAAATCCAAACAAATTATTGTACCTTGTTGGGATTCTTTTGTTTTCGGGTGGGGTAGATTTAAGAGATTATTAATACTTTGTGACATCAAGGTCATAAAACAAAGCCATATTGCACTTCCAGAGAAAATTGCCTTGCAAATGATATACTGCAGTGACTTTGGGGTCCCAATAGTCAAGGAGTTGAATCCCACTTAGAATCCTCAGCTCACACAGATCCTCCTTCACAGGGCTGATGTGACTGAAGCCCTGAAGTTGTTTCCATGGAACATAAAGAGGATATTAGAATTAACCCCTGTAAACAGCACTTCAAACTTGCAGGGCAGTTTCACTCTCCCTATCCCCACATTGCAAAAAAATGCACATTGCTATATTTAAAGACCAGTTTGTGTCCCTGGTAGATTGAGAAGTACATAAGCAAGTCAATCTGGTCAGCAGATGAAAAGAAAGTAGAACCTTGTTGGATTCACTCCATCATCGCTGCCTTGGGATTGTACTGTTTTTGAGAGGTGTCGAGTGTATGACAAATCTTGTATATCCCAGAAGCAGACAGAAGGGTGAAATACTTCTGTACCAGTGTGGGCTTGCAGGAGGTAGGTGTCATCCCTAACACAAAACAAGACCAGTCCCACAACAGTTCTGGCATTTGTTTTCACAGGAACTGTGCCTGGAGACTGCCAAAGCCAAGGCCTCAGCAAGGACGTGCTGCCACCCAGCTCTCCTGGAAGTCCCTGATCTCTGCAGCAGCAGTTTGCAATCACTTCCCAGCTCCACAACCTACATCCCATATCTGGCTGTGGGCTTGGTTCAGTGAGAGAGATTATTTTGTCACCCATTACCATGAAACCTCATCCAACCACCCAGCGCTAGAAAGCACATTGTGCTCCCAGCCTGCTGATTTCAATATGGAATCGCAGCCCAAATTTAGCAGAAGTCACAAGTGCAGGTTTAACTCCACATACAGGAGCAATCTCCGGGAAATTAATTAGATTAATCACACCATGAAAGTCAGCTCCACAGCAAGTGTGCACTGCTGTGATGTGGCTTGCAGGTGCACAGTTCCCTAATCAGGATCAAGCCTTTCCCTGTGTTATATTTTTCTGAGGTGCAGTGGGATGTCATTAAGGAAAACATAAGCTTTTAGTTCCTAAAGCTTTCATTTCTTCAAGAAAGATCCACTTTGCTGCAGCATAGGATTTTATGAATATACTCCTCCCTTCTACTCGGTTTTCCAGCTGCATAAAGAAGTCAAATGTCTCACTTACACTGACTGATGTATAGGGGAAATAAAGTCTACTTCTGGCAGCTATCTTTTCAATCTTTCATTTCCATAAAATTCCAGTTCTATTAAATGGATTAGTAACCTACAATCTTGACCAGGTGAGGTGTATCAGGTTCCTCCAAACACCTTCCACTTGACATGCATGTGTGTGCACACAACATGCTGTAGCACTGTATCCTGAGGTTATTTTCTATACATAATAATATTTTCATTCTGAAATGACGTTTACTAAGCACAGTTGTGATTATTAGAATGCACTGAAACAAGGGAAGTTTGTAAGGGGCATTTTATTGTGGTTGTATTAGGTAAAACCATCCACTCACAGTTAAGTCCAGTGAAGCTTCTGGCTGATAATCCGTACAATCAATCCCATTTTTAAAGCTGCTATAGATCCATTTTATAACAAAGATTGTGTGTGCAGCTCTGCATTTCTCTATTCCACTCCAACAAGTCTCCTACAGTGAAGGAACTCAGTGCAGGTGGCATCTGTGTTGCTGTATCACTCATTGACAGGAGATGAACCCCTGGAAGGCAGAGAAAGCAACAGCTCAAGCCCAGCTCACATCCACCCTAATGACAGTATGTATTTTTTGTGATTTTTCAGCACCTTTATCACCTTGTGTCATAGCATTTTAGGAGGTTTTAAAATAGAATTCACTGATCAGACAAAAAGAGCAGTATGTCACAGAGCACTTAGAGCACACAGTTTATACAGCCCTACTGCTTGGGAACCATCTTGCTTGATTAAGAATCCTCCTCTAGTGCAGCAATAAACCATATTTTACATTAATAAAAACTGAAATATTGAGCAAATATCTGAACAACTTTTTTAAATTTAACAGAGAAGTGGATGAAATAACCAAACAATCACCAAATAACCATTCTAAAGGTGCGAGAACCTGCATTTCATGTTTAGGGATTAAAAGTAATATTTTTCAACATCTAAGACCCTTTTCTGAGCTATTGGTCAACTTGTATTTAACCAAACTTATACAGTGTCATACTCAAAAATCCTGCACGTACAAACATGTAAATACATGCATATAGACATGCATATTAACATGCATAAACCCGGCACAAATGTCATTGTGTACATCATTAAAGGAGGAAGTCCAATGTGCTCAATATAGGCAATAAAGGCCACATTCTATGGCCAAACCTCACTCTTCTTGGGCAAGGCATTTCAAACTTTCCTGTGCCACCTGGATGAAAGAGGTTTTTAGCCCTGCAGGTAAAGATTCTATCAAAATGTCACTGACAAGCTATCTTAGGGTGACTTTATGATGTATCCCATATAACCTACTCTATGCCTAGAAAATCAATCTTGTGCCTTTCTGTGCCTTTAAACTGAGCCTGAGTGGGGAGAAAAAAAAAAAAAACAGCCAGAGGAACTTTCTCAAAGCAGTTTTGTGCTCCAAGGTCACTACTCCTCTGCGTGCTTCTGTGGCAGCAAGAGTGGTGCTTCAGCTCTGTTTCTCCAGAGAGAGACAGAGAGTTAAATTCCTGTGTTTCCCTAGGACTTTGGTTTCTTCTTCGTCTCTTCTGTTCAGAACACCAGAACATCAAAACCTCACTGGGAGACCTTCCACTGGCCTGGATAGGGGACCCCCATGCTGACCCAGCTCGGAAGAGGAGAGACACCACATCCACAGGACTTAAAACCCTTCCAGATTTCACTTAAAACAGTGAAAGATTTTATTATATAGTGTCATTATTCTTTTCTTGTGTGTTGTGTTAAATAAATAGTTTTGTTTCTTCTTCACTTTCCTCTGAGGAAATATTTCTTTTCCTGAACCTAGTGGGGGAAGGGTGACTACAACAGGCTTTTGATCAGAGGATATTGGCCTTTGAATTTTGTCTCAAACCAGGACACAAGCATATATACAGAACTGGAAAGATAAATCCCAGAATAGACTTGGAAACAATTATGAAAATATATCTACTACACTGACCTGTTCTTAGCTGATATGAGTACTGAATTCAGGGACTGTCTTAGGAGAATCCAGAGGAGGATCAGGAAATGGTGTGGGAATCAGTCTTTGATATCGGCTCTGGTGCCAGTGTAACAGTGAAAAGAAATACCTGTGTGAAAAGCTTTGCTTGGCAGCCTGGAAATCTCCAGGAAAAATTATGTTTAAGGGATAATAGTTCCTAAAGCCCAGAAAAAAAAACCCAATAGTAAATACTTTTGGTATTTACTCATATGGGTAAGAAAGTAGTATTTGACATCCCTTCCTTTATCCATTAAGTCTTCAAAGTAGGAGAACAGTAACCAACAGGGTAAATGCTATTATCTAATATTATTGTTTGTATATCTTGTCTATTAAATCTGAATAAAGTGCCAAGACAAGATGAGCTGCAAGAAAAATTAAGCTAATGCAAAAGAATCTCAATAAACTCTTGAAATGGATAGAAAAATCAAGGTGTGATTCAGTTATGACAAGGGATTGTACAACTCTGTTGCATGAAGGCCTTGTTGCCTTTGTAAAATCATGGCTCAGGCCTGTTACTTCAGTTAGGTAGAAAGGGACTGTGGGAAAGAGACACAGCTAAATTAGAGGTACAAAAACATGCTGTGTGACCATCACATGTACACATCGTAGTATAGAGTGGTTGGTTGAATTATGTTTGTAATGCTTTAAAACTACGTGAACTGATAACCAGCTAACTGCTTAAAAAGGCCTGGTTTTTCCTGTAAAGGGCTCTCCTTTGCACCTGCCTGGGGAATCTGTATCACTTCATATCACAACATAACTCTACATTCATCTGGACAAATAATAAAATAGTAAGAAAAAAAAAAAGGTGGAGAAGAGACTGAAAACCAAGCATTAGCCACGCTCTGAGAAAAAGATAATAAAAAATTTCAGTTCAAACTGAAACGTTTTAATTCCTCAGTTACAGATTGCTTGAAATAAGGTATTACAAAGTCAGCTGTTCCTTAGTACTGGCTCCAGACAGCACAACTCACAGGGCAGTCACTGGACTAAACCCTCAAGCCCTTTCCTCTCCCCTCTGTTCTCCTTGCCAGTGAGGGCAGAGGCATCAGCAACCACAGCAATAAAAAGCACTGGCAGTGGTTTCCTCCATTCATGGCTCCAGGAGAACAGCTCATATTTTATTCATGAAAAACAAGGCCTCTGGAGATCTAGGCAAAAAAACCCCAGGAAGTAAATATTTCTTGGGGACAGTTGGTCACAGGCTGGCAGGTGTCCAGGACATCAAGAAGGAGGGGCAGGGGTGCAGGATGGAAGGATTAAAGCAGCTTTCCTTCCAGCCTTCCTGCCATGGTAGGAAGGAGGATCACAAAAGGCAAACTACACCTGGAATGTCTGTATGGTGACCCAGAGCAGGAGGAAACAAACTCAGCTGGTGTCCTGCAGTGGGGATCCTGCAGGGAGTCACTGCCTTAGAGGGGGAATCCAAGATGTACAGTCAGCACAGATGCATTACAGGATGGGATCCCTCCAAGGTTTAGTTCGGAGAGCTTAATATTTACCCCAGCCATGTGCATAAGCTCTTGCATTGAGTTCTCTGGGTAATTCCTCTCCCCACTTTGCCACACTCCTCTCATGTCCCAAAATTATATCACTCTGAAGATTGTTTTGCAAGTGCTTTCAGAACAGGACCACACCTGAGCCCAGAATCAGCACTTTTATGGGAAAAGAGATCTCTTCCCAGATAGCCAGACAGCCCTCTTCCATTGTGCCCCCAATAACAGACCACCCTTAATATCAGTAGAGAAAACAATCCCTTGCAGTGCTTTGCTTTCCTGAGAAGACAGCGTGAAGGTGCAGATGTCATTGGTCATCTCTAGTTGCATGCAGAGGAACAACCATCATCCATCACAGCTCAAACTTAACACCCAGCACAGGCTGTGCCTCTCCTCAGGAGCCTTTCCATCAGCACTGACTGGCTCTGAACTTATTATTTTACACAAGACACTGTAATAAGAACTTTCTGAGAAGCCTGAACTCCTTCTCGTGAATTCAGGAATCTTCAGAGAAAGGAAAATGCTACCTGTTACTTTCTGACAGACTTCCTAAAAGAGGACACATGCAGAAGAGTTCTCTCTTGAAAATTACAGAAGAAATGTAGTATTTTACATTAACATCCCTCTTTCATTGCTTTAATTACCGCCTAATGAATATTAGCCTGCAGAATACCTCCCCTGTAGGGCTGAGCAAATGAGATACAAAATGATAGCAGAGCAGTCAGAATGAAAGGAAGGGGAAAAACCAACACAATAAAAATCCACACACATTAAGAGAAGCAGAAAAATGCACCCTGGGATGTAGCAGCCAACGTTTATTCAATAATGTCAACATTTTATATGCAAGGCTTTCCCGGGTAGCAGCAAAATATATGGATTAATAATGACATGTGGTGTGATCAGGTAAAAAGTAAATTTATATTTAAAGTGCTCTTTGTGGTATGGGGGTAAGAGGAGGAAGAAATAATTCTATGTAATTCTAAATAATTCTATTATTATCAGTGCAAGCATCACCTAATAGATAGAAATTTTAAAAACAACAAAAAACCCTAAAAAATCACCCTTGAATTAAATCAACAACCCATACACACAAAATGGTTTCAGACTTCTCCAAGCCAATTGCAACAGAATCTTTTTACCCTGTGACTGGCAGCCTCAAAGCTCTGCAAACAACCAAGGACGCTGAATCAGTGCCTCTTCCATGCAACCCAAAAGCTCTGAGGTGCTGTGGGTGCATGGAACAAAGGAGACTGATACAAAAATTTCCGGCCTGCTACAGTTAAAGCTGCTTTGAGGAAGTACAGGTTAAAAATACAAAAGATATATAAGTTAATGTTTAATTGATCAGGTTAACACTATTACCATTAAAGCAGGATTTACTGATACTAGATAGCCAGCCTGTCTTATTGGGTTCTTACATAGTGGTTAAATGCAACAGTGAAGTGAAAAATTACTCTGCTGCTTCAGTGGAGTTCTCCCAATATTAGAATTTAGTGCCCTTTCCTGATGTGATTATGTTTTAGAGGAAACCACTGCCTTACAGTAGGTCAGTAGAAAGAGTAATCAAGCTGCAGGGAAATCAGACATTTTCAGAGAAGTGACGAAACACCAATAGGTTATCCAGCCTATGTTCAAACCTGCAGATGAGTCCCACTTACTCTATAAGGCACGCTCTGACAGGATTTGTTCACTTGGAAGTGGCGCAGCCCAAATGACTAATGCAAGAAGGATAAACTTTTTCTCCTCTCCCCTATTTCTCAGACTTCTGTGATAACTGGAAACAATAAAAAACAAATGTCTTAAATCGAAGGATACAGTGAACTTAAAGCAGCCTTAAATTTATGGAGTTAACCCAGGTGGAGGAGAGACTGGATTGCAGGACTAATAAGCAAAGGCTTATCTGCACAGGAGTGTCCTGTCACGGCTCCTTTGAAAGAGGCTGCCTGGAGCCCTGGGGCCAACTCTACATGTGCAGTGCCAGCTCATGCAGCACCTGAGTTTTGCTGGACTTTAACCCCATAAACCAGAATACACCTTCACCCAGTAACGTAGGACTGTGTCCTTTCATGTCAGACTAAGGAAGGGGTTCACAAGCCATTTTCTCCTTGGACAGTCAACTGCATGTTTTGGTATTTTGCTCTAGACTTACTAGACCAAGTCATCATTTCAATCACAAATTGTTATGCAGCCACTAAAACAAACCTTAAGAGTACAAGTCCTGTTTTTCATTCCTCATCTAGGCAAAACCACACCAAACATTTGGAGTAAAAAAATCACCTATGCACACAGAGATCTGAAGATAATAACTCCTTTCTTTTTTTTGTCAGATTTTTCTCATGTCTTCTATCATGAGCACTCTAAACCAAGCCAGACTTGACTCTTACCTTAACCCTTTGCTAAATTCCTCCTTTATGCTTTAGGAACTTGATGGCTTGGAATACAGAAGCTCTTCCTTCTGGTATTTCTAAATCCATGCTCTGCAGACTTGAATGAATCCAGAGTTCCACGGCCTTGAAAGTCCTGGACTGTTGATAAACAACAAAATTATTGCATTTCCATCTGTGACATGTACAAAATGAATGTGGATTAATGTTAAAATTTATTCTGTTGCATCCAGCCAAATAAGGTCTCTGATCAAGATTTGCCCAGCATTTAAGAGACTAGATACAGCTGAAATGGGCTGCATAATGTCATGCAGTACCAATTAGTGGAAGTCAGAGAAGAATGTTCTCAAATTGTTGATGCAAAGAATGAGCACAAGAAAGTACAAATGGTGGATGCACTCTGGCAGTATTGTGCTGTATTGTGGCTGCATGGTGTCTGACCAAAAATCAAGCAATACTGTAACATTAAAGAGCATAATCCTCCTTATATCAAATTTGTTGCAAATTTCTTTTGAAGTTTCTGATAAACATAAATCAAGCCAGTCCACATTCCCATTTCCATAGGAGACACAGACCGAGTGTTACATCTAAAAACCCAAAGAGAGTGGCACACTGGTAAAATAACAGATGAACCCAGATTGTCTACCTCCATTTCAAACTCTTGAATTGTACCATTCATCAGAGCCCCCAAATCGCTCATCTGGTTCTGCACCAGCTTGGGGCTGAGTCTTCAAGGAGAAAGCTCTTAGAGCCATTAGGTTCTTTCTTCTTCATCAAGTTCCTTCCCCCTACACAAGGGAGCCCCAGCAAGCACTTGCTCTGTAGATGCTCTTTGCAACATCTAGGTTTGGCAGGAAGCCATACGCAGAATCACTTTCTCAGCTTCCTCAGTAAAAATCTAGAGGCTGTGTCCTCCCTGGAGGCAAACAGAACCCTGCTACTGTCACTAATGGTGACATAAGACCCTGACACGGAGAAGAAAAGATGATGCTCCATACCAGCCCCAGATGCAGGTGCAAACAGACAAGTGCATCCAGGGAGGCTGCACTGAAGAAAAGCATGGCAAGCACAAAGGATCATTCACCTCTTGTACTTTCACCTTCATCAACCGCGTTAGGAGCCAAAAGCTACATTTCAGCATCTAGGAGAAATTTACATATGGAGAATTTACCTGGTTTTGCAGATGAAAGAGGAGTTCTAGGAGAAAGTCACATTGCTTGGATGTCACGGGTGACCTGTGTGGCTTTAACCCAGGCATCCATACTCCCTCTACTGACTAAAGCTGCAACCATACAGCTGGATTTGGGCTGGACTCTCGTTGCTCTCTATTATGTGCTTCAAGAAGAAAGAGAAAGGAAATTTCAGTCACATTTTCAGTCTTAAGCATCCAAAGGGCAGGAGAGTAGGACTGACTAGTCGCTGCTGCTGCATCCTTTTCCTGTAACCTAGTGTAAAGCTCTGGACAAATGCCTCAACATAGGCAGAAAAATCATGATAAAGATTCTGGGGCTTAAAAGAATGAGTTTTAAGTGCCATTTTAAGTATTTTCAGATGCTTATAGAAAAGAATTGTAAATACATGCAACTTTAGAGTCTCCCAGTAACAATCAGCTGAACTTGATCTTTCCAGCTGCTCTGTCACCACAACCTGTGCCTTGCCTCACTTCCAGCACTATGAATTTCCTAACTGCAGATGTTGGTGGCATGCCATTTAAAATGTTGTGTGGCAGCATTAAAAAAAAAAAGATTTAAAGGTACTTAATGAAAATGTAAAAAGCAATGAGATGCTGCAAATTAAAGTGCTCAGGTAACAGTGTGGGCAGGTGTCATACTGTATTTACCTGGAGTGTTCTGGTGAGCTGCTGTTGCTCTGCAGCTCTTGGAGATGCTCACAAGAGTAAGGACGAGGCAATGGATGAAAAAATAAACAGGGAGATGGCCATGTGCTGGTGAAATGGGACGTGAGTTGCTACTGACCTTGGCAAGAAATTTTAAATGGTACCCATAAAATTAGCTCAGCACAGCTGTTCCCCCAGGGCCATTCTATGGATAAACACGTGAAGAATGGACAGGGCTTGTGATGCTAAAAGAACAAGGAAAACTTAATACCTGCATACTGACAGCATCATTTCATTTTGCTCTAGAGCTCAAGCACAGCAGCTCTGCAGGAATCAGGGCCCCTGTCAGTCTGGGTGCAGACATGTCAGGCCAGGAAACCTCCTAATACAGTGATGCCCTATTTCATGAAGCACCAGCCCAGCCTCCCTTCTAACAGTCCCATCATTACTTTCACTCCCACTGTTTGTCCTAGCTCTGCTCTCTGCCTTCAGCCTCAGTGAGTACAAGATAAAATGGTTGGTAGCATGAGAATTCATTCCACTGTCTCCAACCTAGTTGTGTGAAAGGGAAAGAGAGCACAGAGAGGGAATAGCCTCCAAGGCGACTGCAGACTCCACACACATCCCTGGCAGCGAGGCCATCTGTGCTTCATGACCTACTTGTGGCTGTGAGACAGCAGCGGGCTGCAGTCGGAGCCAAAGCTTTAACTGCAGTGGTTAGACAGCCCAAGGAACTCTGCACTTCTATTAATACTGCTATTTAAGATCTCAGCCCCTGGCCTTCTAGACCTGCAGGATAACATGCATGAGTGTTAGCCCTAACATTAACAGGAAGCTGACCTCGCAGATTTAACACAAAATCAAAACAACCTTGAGTAGTAAGCTGTAGAGGCCTGTAAACCTATTGCCCAGCAGAACAATGGAATACCCTGGAGGAAAGGAACCTTTGTCTAAAAGACACTCGGGCTAGGGTGAGCTGGAAAGCATCTCCCAGCCTCCTTTGTTGTATTATGTGAAGGTACCCCAGTTCTGCCGCCCTGGTTGGCCCGTTGGCCTCCCCGCCCCTTTCTCCCTTATATGCCCAGTACCCAGAATGTTCTCCCTTTCCCGCCTCCCCATTGGCCCCTGCTCCTCAGCCACTCCCCTGCTACTTCCCTATTGGCTCCCTGGCCCTAGCCCCGCCTATGTACCGCCCCCTGGTCCCTGATGCTCTCTCCGCCCCTACCGCCCGCCATACTTAAACCCTTGCACAGGAGTGTCCCATGTCTCGATGGTTGGACTTTTTCATATGTGTGGCTGCATTAAACCGTCTGTGGAACCCCATACGAAGACCCTTCCCGGGTCTTTTGTCACCAGCACTGCCGTACAGCTTATCTGGGGTGTGTGTGTGTGGCACTTGCTGAGTGGCTCCCTACAGAGACACTTATGGGAAGGTTGTGGCACCTCACCACCACCCATTACAACAGTAAACCATTCTCCCCTCCCTCCTCAAACCACTGCATGCAAGAAATTTTTATTACTTAATAAAGATTCATGCTTTTTTCTAATAATTGCCTGAAGTTCATTTCCTCTCATGCTTTATTCCTATTGCTTTCTGGGTTTTACACCTCACATCACCCTCCCTCTTGCTTTTCACTGTCTTCAACTACTGTGTCACTTCTAGTGTCTTCACTAATTTCACCTTGTTGTTCAAACAAGCCACCCTCACTTTCACCAACTGTGGCATACAAAGCAGCAATTATTTTGCCACGACTTCTGCACTTACTCAAATCTCTGACAAAACATGTGCTAGGCTTTACTTTCCCTGTGGGGATTAGACCTTAAACCCTTGACTAGAGCTGGTCTGAGAAGAGCTTCCGTATGATCTTCAGAAGACTTGTTCCCTACACCTCAAGAATCTACAGCTGGGACTTCCTTGCTGCTCGGGTGACCAAAAGATCATGATTTATTTCTCTGATGGGGATCCCCACTACTAGTAATAGATGCTGTTTGAATACACTGAAGAGGAACACTCCAACTGCTGAATAAAACCATTAGCAAAAAGCTTTTGTCTGTACTCTATACTGATTACAAGTACTTAGTAAGCTTTTCTATACCTCTTTGGGGGTATGAGGGAGAAAGATCTGAAAGAATAATCTTAAAATCAGGATTATTCGCCTTTCAGGATAACACAAGTACATCTGCATACATGTGTATTTAGGCATTGCTGATGACACATCAAAAGTTCTGTTATTTCAGCATTGAATTTGGAATTCATTTAACCCTGGATGTATCCTGTGATCTCAGCTGTCAGACTACAATAAGAACAGTTCCAGTTCAGTTGATAAACCACTGTGAGAAGCTCCTGCTGATGCTGGGGCTGCAGCACTTTAGGAGAGCATCCTCAAAACTACATTTATTTCAACTGTTAGCAGAAACATATCACAAAATCTGTCATCAGGCTCTCTGCAACGATTGTTATCATAAGCCTTTCTTATTGTCGTTTGAGTGCTTATCAGCAGCAATCCTATGCATAGAGTAGTAGAATTAATGCTAGCCAAGAAAATGGTATCTTATCTTCTGCTTCTGCTGGTACTTCCTAAGAGCAGAACTACTGTTTAATTTGGCAAGAAACCAAAGCATATCCAGGGTGCTGCATGACAGGCCGTTATGACAAACAGTGCTGCAGTATTTCACTGTCTCATGTTGGATTCTGATGAGCACTGTAGAAAATTAAATCTAATGACAAGAGTAACAGAGTGAGTTTGAGTATTACAGGAACAAACAGTCTGAATACGAAAAAAAAAGCCAACTCTCACCCTCATATGCCATATAATTGTGGTGTTATTTAATTATCTACTTTACCTCCAATGGAGACAGTTAATCCACTGTTGATGTTAACTCAGCCAGGCACATGAAGGCTGTAGAAAAACTCCAATTTTACCCTTACATAAGGCTTATCCTACAAGCACTGGGAACCACTACAGCTATTAATAAAAACAATGTGCAAAACAAGATTAAAACACTTACCACCTACATAAAAAGTCAGATATGAGACTGCACTTTGCAAAACAGAAACTTCGACCTCCAGAGTTTTAGAGCCTTAGGAGAAAGTCAGCAAACTCAACATCACTGTCAGGCCATAGGCAGAACCAGTCTTACAGGCTGAAGACAAATGCGGATATGTCACCTCAAAATACCGATAAGAGGCACTGACGGTAACACTGTCAGGAATACAAATGTTGTGACAAGTAAGAGGAAGTTACTCCCTCAGAGGAGCATCACTGCTCACACTGAGCTGCAAATATGGTCGGCTCTGAGTTCCTGCCTCACACCAATCTTAAATTAGAAACACTTCCCAAAGAATCAGGGCCCAGTCTGAAGGACAGATGCTCTGTTTACTGAGCTGCCGCAAATGTCATTAACTACATGGAGCATTAACAGAGCTGGAAGACGTACCAAGCCCCCAGTAACTACTGAGGTTGAAAATAAGTACTGATTTCCAAATTCTAATACTATGGATACAACAACCCAGTTCTCTGTCAGGAGCTGGTAGCATGTAAGGGCACCACTGAGCTTCGTACCGTAACACTTCCTCAGAATTATCAATTAAGAAAAAAATATTAGTCTTGACTTAGGTGGATGAGCTACCTTTACTTAACCCGGAAAAGAACATTTAGAATCATAGAATCACAGAATGGTTTGGGTTGGAAGAGATCTTAAAGTTCTTTTCATTCCACCCTCTTCCATGGGGACACCTTCCACTAGACAAGATTGCTCCAAGCCCATCCAATCTGCCCTTGAACACTTCCAGGGACAGGGCAGCCAGAGCTTCCCAGGCTAACCTGTGTACATTATATGTGTTCAATAAATACAGCCAGAATCATTCCCACCACTATAAAGTAACTGCTTACAATATTTTGCAATGCATCTTCTATTATTTTCATTCATTATGGGGGGGAAATAGAGATATATAGAAGAAGCAAAGATTTAGACCCCTGACATGCAAACATGTTGTTATTATCTTAACACGCACTAGGGTAGGAAGCCCAGCGAGTCCAAATTGCTAAGTACAAGCTCGCCCAGTGGAGTTGCGAGCGGCGTCCCCTCACCAACAGTCCTTTCTCGGCCCAGCCCAACCCGGCCCTACCACCAGGAGCATGGGCTGCCGCCTCCCCGCCTCACTGAGCCGCCACAGGAGCAGGCGACCGGATGGAGAGCGCCCACCCCGCCTAAGTCCGCCGGCCCGCCCCGGAGGCGGGCCCGGTAACGCGGGCCCGGTAACACGGCCCCCCTCACGGCAGCGGCGGGGAGAGAGGTCGGGAGCGCCAGCTGCGCCGGCATGGATGTGGATGTGGCAGAGGACGAGAAAGCCGGGCCGTCGGCAGGCGAGAAGCGGGGACCCGGCGGCAGCAGCGGCCACTACGAACTGCCCTGGTGAGTGGGGGCAGCAGGCGAAGGACTGCGGCTGCTCTGAGCCGCCATGAACGCCCCCGCAGGGAGCGGGAGGAAGAGCGGGCCGGGCGCGCGGTGATTGGTGCAGAGCGGGGAGGGAGGCAGGACTGTGTGCGGCATAGCCAATGAGGTGAGGGCGCGGCGTGCTGTTGGCGGGAAGCGGCGGGCTGTGGGGGCTGAGGGGATCGTGGCGGCCAGACCCGGCCGCGGCCAGACTCGCGTGTTCATGGCCGTCCCCCTATGCCTGCCGGGATGCTGTAGCTCAGTCTGGCTCGGAACCGGGGACTCTGCCTGCGCCCTGCTACCTGCCCGGTCTGTTGTCGGGGCTGGGAAGGCAGCAATCACTGAATGGTTTGGGTTGGAAGGGACCTTAAAGGGGCCACCTTGTTCCAGCCTCCTTGCCATCGGCAGAGACACCTTCCACTAGACCCCGTTGCTCCAAGCCCCGTGCAACTTGGCCTTAAACACTTCCGGAAATCAATAGTGAAGAAAATCCCGTTGTTTTCCTTTCTAACCCAGAGAAAAGTCAGCCCTGCACTTGTATTGACCATGGGAAAGCATACAGGGTCGCTTCTCTCCTCAGGCTGAGGCTGAATTCCTGTTTAAGTTGAGCATTTTTTCTCTCCTTTTGCTTTTTTATACCTATGGAATAAATTTTTTTGCCATCTGTCCTTGAGTCTGGGCCCCAATTCTTTGGGAAGTGTTTCTTTCAGGGTGGTATGTCTCTGGCACAGGTTGCCTAGAGAAGCTGTGGCTGCTCCATCCCTGGAAGTGTTCAAGCTCAGGTTGGACCTGGAGCAACCTGGTCTGGTGGAAGGTGTCTCTGCCCATGGCAGGAGGCTGCAGTGAGATGGCTTTTATGGTCCCTTCCAAGCCAAACTATTCTGGGATTCTCTGAGTCAATGATTAGTGTTGTGAAATGCTGTGCTTAGCAGTGAGGGAGACCCTGCAGCATTTGCACTGAAGACATGTCCAGTCATCTTTGTCCCATGCTCTCTTAACATAATCCTTCTTCTAAGGACAATCCAGGACTCTAATACGCTATCAAAGCATTCTTGGATATGGTGAAGTGTGTGGAGTTTTATTTTTATAGGGTGGAAAAATACAGACCCATGAAACTGTCCGAAATAGTTGGAAATGAAGATACTGTGAGCAGGTTGGAGGTGTGTAACTGTCTTTGTATCTTTTTACAGGTTATCTCAAAAAACCCATTTTTCTGCATAGATCCACAGGCCAGTAAAAACAATATTGTATTTTTACATCCTTACTTGAGTATGTGTAAGAAAGGTTCCTGATTTACCTAAAAAAGGAAAAACTTTTACATGATAATTGAGTGGTGCGTAAGGAAATATGCCTTGTTCAATTGGGATGTTTAAATTGGCTGTGTGATACAGTTTAGAGAATTTGTAGCTGTTATAATAATATTGTTTCAATTAATAAATATAATTTGTATAACAACAGAAAGACATATAATGGGTTTTTTTGGAAAAGAAATGTTTGCCATATCAGTTCTTCCCTGAAAGTGTCAAAGGCAATGTTGGGTGGAGCTTGGAGCAACCTGGTCTAGTGGAAGGTGCCCCTGTCCATGGCAGGGGGTTGGAATGAGATGGGCTTTAAGGTCTCTTCCAATTCCAGCTATTCCAGGGTTTTATAATTCTATGACAAATTAATCTGTGAACACAGTATTTTGTTAACAGAAAGATTATACTAGGAACTATATAATTAAAACAGATGCAAAGGAAAGGCAAGAGCACTAAGGACCTTTGGCATTAAGTGCTTTTAAATATTTTGATATTATTCTAGGGGCTGATTTCTAACAATTCAGTTTAAAAAAAAAACCAAATGTATAAAAGCAGCGAGGTTCAAAAAATGGAAACAGGAGGGGAAAAAAACCCATATTTCTGATGCTTGGAACAGAAAAGAATTTAAACTATTCCTTCATTTTATTTTCTTACATAATTTCTTATTATCATTCTTTCTTAGGTCTTTGCAAAAGAGGGGAATGTACCAAATATTATAATTGCTGTGAGTATTGCTATATTATGCTGTATTTCAGTGTTAATCTTGGATTTGAAATCTAGCCAGGATGGCCTCCCAGTACAGATTGGCTTTGTACCTGAGTGTACTGGTGAGGAAGAGATACTGGTTGTGTGGTCTTGGAGCAATGTTCTTGGCAGAATACACAGAGAAACAAGTTTAAATCTACCTCAGGTGGCTGGTGAAACATATCCTGTGCTTTTCCCTGCAGCATATCTCTTCCGTTAGGAGCAGGATCCTGAGCTCAGGCACAGCTTCCAGGCTGATGTTTTCTCTGCAGTTCCTCTGTTGTAGCCTGCTTTCACGACTGAGGAGATTTGTAGAGAGCACAGCTTACACAATTGCATTAAACTTCTTAGCAGTTGCTGCATTGTCACGTTTTTAGGGCCCTCCAGGAACAGGTAAAACCACCAGTATCCTGTGCTTGGCTCGTGCTCTGCTTGGTCCTGCATTAAAGGATGCTGTTCTGGAGCTGAATGCCTCAAATGACAGGTGAGAATGAATAAACCTTACCAAATTTTTAATGAAGAAGCTAGTTTCCATTTCTGTTTTTAAACCCAGGTCAGTTTGATAGTCTTAATGCTATGGTAAGGCCTCTAAGACTTATTTTAGTGCAGCCTTTCCAATTAAAAGTTAGGCAATCTTTGGTGTTCACCCATCAACACAGATATTATTTCTTGATGTTTTATAAACTTTATAGATACTTTCATGAAAGAAAATATAAACAGATAGAGTGCAGAATCCATAAGGTACTTTTTTCTCGAATTTATTTGAAAGAGTTAAACTTCCCACTGCATTCATGAGGATCCTAAGAAAGAAAAGTGGACAGGTAGTTTATACTGAAACTCTTCAGTGCTTAGAGTGGGAGAAATTAGGACTATAAGGGCAGTTGAGGATTAAAACATAGGATCAGGGTGTTAAGTGTGTAGAGGACACTGACTGTACTCCAAGGATCAGGCACTAAGGGCTGATTATATTTCCCAACTTCTGTTCAGACCCGTCCTCAAGTATTCTGACATTTCCTGGTCTGAGCACAATACACTTTACCTACCTCTGTTGGTATCAGTTATAGAAGAACTGCAGAATCACAACATTCTTTTTCTAAACAGAACAAAAAAAGTAAAATCCTTTCTTAATAAAAGTACGCCTTTGCACAGACTCTGTCTAGGAAAGTGTCCTTACTGTGCTGATATGATTCACTTTATCCAGGTGTTTTTCTTAAACTCTTCTGAGCTACAGCTGGGCTTGGGAATGGAGCTGTGGGAAGAACTGGCAAAGCAATCTTAAATGCTTCTGCCTTTGTTTATTTATTACCCTTTCTTTGTGCCCAACATAAGTCATTTTGTAGTGGTACTGCAAGTAAGGTTACTGATTGTATGTATATTTATATTGCTACTGTTAAATTATTTTCTTCAAGACCCTCTAAACCAAGGATTGTTGTATTTGAATCCAAATCAGTTGGACAGTCTGGCTTACAGCATGGTTCTACAGCAGTTGTACTGAAACAGCTGAAGGGGCAGGAACAAACAGTGGGAGAGCCAGGAGCACTTCTGCTGTAGCTGCTGAAAAAAATCTATTCTGTATTTTCACCCAACATACCATGAATCAATTGAATTATTGTTCCAGAGGCATTGATGTTGTAAGAAACAAGATCAAAATGTTTGCCCAGCAAAAGGTCACACTTCCAAAAGGTCGGCATAAAATAATCATTCTTGATGAGGCAGACAGGTACGTTGGTTTTTCTTGATCTCAGCTACTTTGTGAAATGTGCTGCATCTCTCCTGTCTGTAGAGCTCCAATCTTGGACAGTATTGAGTGTTTCTATCAAGCTGTTCAAAATAATTTGTTAGGAAATGAATATGGACTAAACAGTGATTTTGTGGGAGTACTCACAGCAAGCAGAGATCATTGCTTCAAAAGAGATGCTGAATATTGACATGGAATGGTCTGGATATGAAACATCACCTTTCAGTTTGCTGGAAAGGTGCCCCAACTCTGGAACTGTTCAAGGTTCTGTTCTGGAACTGAACAAGGCCAAGTTAGACGGAGCTTGGAGCAACCTGGTCTAGTGGAAGGTGTTCCTATCCATGGCAGAGGGTTGGAACTGGACGAGCTTTAAGGTCCCTTCCAACGCAAACCATTTTGTGATTCTGTGATTCCTTCTCTTTGAAAAGAGTTTGGCTCATGTAGAGAACTGGATGAAAATGAGACATTCTCCTCCACCTTATGCAGGTGCTGTACTAATATTCTTAGCAGTGTTCTTCAGAGCATTAATGATTTCATTTTGCATGCCATGGATGTCAGTTTGCATGTTTTGGAGGTCCCAGTGACTACCTGCATTGCAGGGTTTGTTCACATGACTAGAAAAAGCTGATTAGTTTATCAAACCAGAATATCGAGTCATTTACACATATTAAGCACAGCTTAATATCAGTAAACTCTGAAACTTGCATAAAAATAGTTCTTAGGCAGCACCTATGAGTGAGTGAAGGGCAAAATCTGTGTTAACTCCTTGTCTCCCCTCAGCATGACAGATGGAGCACAGCAAGCGTTGAGAAGAACAATGGAAATTTATTCCAAAACAACGCGCTTCGCACTCGCGTGCAATGCCTCTGACAAAATCATAGGTAAGTGCTGCTGGTTCCTGGGTGTTCTTGTCATATGTTCTCAGTACTGTTGGCTAACTTTCACGGCAGCTTCCAGAAATACCATGGACCAGTGTGTTGCAAGAAAGCATGGTACTTCTGAAAAATCAAGCCACCTGTACTTCATGTGATAAAAGAGTTTATTTGTGTAGCCAGGGAACCCTCTGACCAGCCGTTTTTTGATGGATAATGCCATATGTGACTGCAGAAGCAGATTTCTTGTGCTTTGGGCTTAATTTGCACCCAAATTGTGCCCACTGCTACAGTTTAAGATGTTTGATGTATTGTTTACTGGGTACCCTTTTTGTCGTTTCTGAATCATAATCTTAAGTTTGCTTGTAGGTGAACACATTGCAGACCTTTAGACTTCACTTGATAAAATAACTTGATAAACATCTATATTCAGAAATCCAGGAGAACAGAGGAAGCTGAGCTTTGTATATATTTCTGCCTATCTGGGAAAACTCCAGTAACACATTTGGGCTCGAGGGAAGGACCTTAACAATTGTATGTGCCTAAGAAGAGGCAGGTTCTGCTTGGAGCTTACATATCCTTTTTCGTTAAAAGATATAAGAATTGTTGGAGACTGAAATGAAGACATATGTTTGGTTCTGGAGTTTTTTGAGAAAACGAGTGAGAAGCTAATTACACGTCTCTGTCCTCAGAACCTATACAGTCTCGGTGTGCAGTGCTGCGTTACACCAAGCTGACAGATGCACAAATCCTTGCCAGGCTACTGAAAATCGTTGAGAAAGAGGATGTATCGTATACAGATGATGGACTAGAAGCCATTATCTTCACAGCCCAAGGTGATATGAGACAGGTAAAAGGAGAAAGACACTGAAAAAAAGGCTTCTATTTAAAGCAAAAAAAAAAAATTCAGTTGCAGCTCTCAAGGATTTCTCTCTGGAGACGTAAAGCAAGGGGGACGTGACTTATGACCCAAGAGTGACTAAACTATTTGGTTTTTTGAGGGTTTAAAATGCTCCTTAAAAGTGAGTTGGTGGGAAGTGGATACCAAATTTGTGGGAAGAAATAAAGTCAGCAGAAATTTGTGATTTTTTCTGTTGTTAAATTGCAAACTGCTTATTTGGCATAATTTCCTGAACTGCATTTCATCCTGAGGAGGAAAGTGAGAAGTAGAGCACTTCAGAATATAAAGACTTATTTTTTCTTTCACAGGCATTAAACAACTTACAGTCCACATACTCTGGATTTGGCTTTATAAACAGTGAAAACGTCTTTAAGGTCAGTAATAGCTGAAAACAGTTTTGCCAGGAGTTTAGCCCTATGGCTGTGTGAGATTCCATTAGACACATAAGCCTTTTTGCTAGTTTGCAGACAGCCCTGTGTATGTAGCCATTACAGCATTAGACTTTAAGAAGCCCATGTGCCTTTTGGAAGGATGTCGCTAATGGCACATCTGAGACCCTGTGGCTTTGCGGCTCTCTCAAAGCACACAAATCACCTAACTGCTGGGAAATTGCTGTGGTAACTTGGGAATCTGTTACTTGGGTGTTCTTGTTTCATGCTGTTGAGTCTGACATGACAGATTATCTGGAAAGTCAGATTACTTAACATTTAGTCTGTATTATGGAATATTTCTGATTCAGTACTGCAACTCCATAGAAGCTTGCTGAAAATACCAGAGGTTTAACACAAAGTCTAATATTTTAAGTGTAATACTTCCCTTGGATACAGGTATGTGATGAGCCTCATCCTCTGCTTGTGAAGGAAATGATACAACACTGCATAAATGCAAACATTGATGAAGCGTACAAGGTTGGTTTTCATGTCATGTGTCAGTATAGACAGACATTATTTCTCTACAAACTTTTTTGTTTGCTTTGAGGAATTCACAATGTGTGTTGTTTTTTAAGATAAGGGCAATACTATGTAGATGAGTTGAACTAAATCCCTTTTGTGCGGGAGTTGTTCAGATAAATTATCTGACATGCAAAAAAGGAAATTGTAGTGAAATTACTTGCTAGATGCTTGAGGTTAAATCAGCTGATATAGTATATGCAATTTCAGTAGTTATATACAGCTGTTCCAAAAGTGAATATCCTTGACTCACCTGGCAGATAAATGGGGGATTATTCTTGCCTGCAGATTCTTGCCCACCTGTGGCGACTTGGATACTCTCCAGAAGATGTCATTGGCAATATCTTCCGTGTGTGTAAAACCTTTCAAATGCCAGAATATCTGAAACTGGAATTTATCAAGGTTAGTACCAACCCAGCTCCTGATGGGACCCTTTGGGCTTTTATAAGAAGAGGATGTGACTGGGGGCAGCCTCAGGGATTTCCATTTAAAACTTGTTGTATATTAGCACGAAGAAGGTTTTTCTTGACTCATTACTGCTTTCTTTCCCGCTGCATCATCAGTTTGTCAGTAAGGAGTCACTTGAAGTTTAGCATCTGAACACACACAAAAGTGCCAGAAGTCACTTTAGTGATCAGCTAAAATTAATAGCAGGTGTAATGCTGAATTTATTATTTATATCAAAACCTCAAATAACTCCTTGAAAATGTTTTTCAAGTGCATACTTGATTCTAGTCCAACAGATAGTAAAAAATTATATTAACAGAGTTGATAAATGGTGAGCTGGTGATACGGAATCACTCTTCATATTTGAAACCTGTCCTCATATATATGCACCTTGCTTCTTATAAAGGAAGTGGGGAAATACAGGCTTTGATTTTAAAAACTAAAGGCATTTTAGTTGGTTTGTAGGAGTAGATACATTCTGTAAAATTTGAGTGACTCAAAGCTGGTCTTTTAGCAGTAAAGGATATGTTTTATTTAGTCATTAGTAAAATATACACAGACTGGAGGAAGAAACAGAAGACTTGACAATGTCTCTGTCACCAGGAAATCGGGTACACACACATGAAGATAGCAGAAGGTGTGAACTCCCTTTTACAAATGGCTGGGCTGCTGGCCCGGCTGTGCCAGAAGACTGCAGCCCCTGTAGCCAGTTAGGCACCTTCTCAAGCCTGCTGGGAGGAAACCAGGTTTTGTTGCAAAAATGAGTTATACTTTTTTATTTAGACCAATAAAGCTCTAAAAGTTACTTTAACTGCTGAACTTGTATGTGTTTTATAAACCTCTGTTTATAGAACAGAGGACTGTGACAGTCCAGAGCAATGAGGTCTTTCCAGTGCACTCAGCAAAACTGCTTATGTCTGTGGTATTGAGACCTAAGCAGGAGAAGCAAAAATGGAATCCTGTTGTTGTGGATTACACTTCAAGCCTGGTCATGAGGGATCTTACGAAGACAGAAAATTTTTGCACAAAATACAGCATTTACTGAAGTTAGAATTGAGATACATTGAGCAAGTGCCACTTTGTCCTGTGGGTAGGGGAGGTATTTTCACCAAACATACAGGAGAAATTTTACACATTTCTTAATGGTGCCACTATATTTTGGGTATTCCTTTTGTAATCTTAAAAAAATTTACTAAAATCTGGAATGCTCTGCATTTGAGTTCCCTTTCCTGTCCTTGCTTGTCCAGGTTAGGTAATGGCATAGTTTCATTTCAGCTTGCCAAAAAGCTAAAGAATCATGTTTTCCTGTCCAGTTTGGGAAACACCTTGCCAGTGTAGATGGGCAATTAAGTGTGAAATGCAGAGAAGAAGTAAATATAAATTGAGTTTGACCACCTGATATGAGATGTGAGACTTGTGTCTCCAAGCAGATACAAGTTAATATAATTAAGCATGGTCTGGTTACAGCAGTCACACAAAAGAGTGCAGAGTCACAAGTTGCTGGTGTTGCACTTCTGCCCATTTTGTTGATGATTCCACCCCAAGTGTTCAGTTCCCCACTGCAGCTGTCTCGGTGCCAAATGTATCTTTCCTGGCAGCACCAGTTGGCTTCAGCCTGGGGACTGGTCGTGCACTGAGGCAGGGGCTGGGCACACTCTCGCATTCTCTGACAAGCCAAAGGGGTCACAAGTTTCAGCAGCAAGAGCTGATGGTGTCGTGACTCTCCTCTCAAGTCTTCCTGCAGCTCCTCTGTCAGAGTCTGCAGACAAACTTTGGTGATTCAGTGTGCAGGAGAGCAAGGGAATTGGCAGCTAAAGTGCAGGGAATGCAGCAAGCAGCTCTTGGAATAATGGATGTAATGCTCAAAAGTACATTCTTCCTTAACTAGATATGTATTGAATTTAGGCTATCATTCCCAGCCAGTGAATTGTCACTACCAGCACAAAAGCCTATTAAATACACAATTAATAGTTCAGTACTGGGGCTTGAGCTGCTGAGCTCTCTACAGACACAACATCACAGCTTTTGTCCCCAAAAACTTAAATAAGATTAATTTTCCTTTGCACATCATAGCCAGCCTACTCTGTCTTTGCTTTCTTGTTAAATGTGTTCATTGCTGAATCGGGAAGGAAGAGGTGTTATCATGGATGTTTCTTAAAGCAGCAAACACCGTATTTGGATGACTCAAGGTTAGTCCTTACCCTGTGGGATGTGCCTGCTTACAGTGGTGGTGCCAGTGAAAGGGTGAGGAACATGGAGGGTCATGGTTCTTGTTCCTACTTGGTTTCAGAGGGTTTCTTCTTAACTATATTCAGTAGCTGCTTTCACACCTGCAGTTTGGAGCACTTTCGTCTGGGCTAATCCTTTCCAGCTGTGCAGGGACATAATCACACTCACTTTTCCTAAGAAGAAGACTAGTTTTGATCCCAGAGGGCAGCAACACCTTCTGCTCTCCAAAGGCTTTTGTTCCCCCTTTGAGTGCAGAGCTGCTGCTTCGCAGCACTTGGCACACGCTCCTCAGAGCTGCACCAGCAGTGTTGGAACTACTTTTCTAAAGCATCTTAAATTGAAAACAGGTAGTGAATATCTCCCTTGACTGCCTACCTAATGTGAGGAGAAAGAGGTGGGCCCAGGGGAGATGTAAGTCTCCTTGCATAAGGTTCAAACAACACTGTGTCTAGCAATTCTGCTTGAGCACCAGGAATCCTTGTATGCCTAAAGCCAATCCTGAAAGGACATTGTGTCAGTGAACACACACATCCGTACTCACTCATTGCAAAGAAAAACAGTGAGGTCATTCAGAGCAAGACTAATAACAAACATCGATGATAGTTCCTGAAACAGTCCCTGGATAACTTCGAGTGTAATGAGATGACTGGCTGAGAAGTGCTCCAGAAGCTTTACAAAGCTAAGGATGGATCTACCCCTCACTACAGCTGACTGCTCTGGAGAGCTGCAAAAGGGGATTTGCTCAGACCTCCAGTAAGTGAGAGGAAGATGCTCCACGTCCAGCTCCCTGCCTGCTTTGGCTCCACAACTTTCAAACTCTGACTTTGGGAATGGAGGAACCTGGTACCAAGAAAATCTAATTGGTGTAATCTGCCTCCCTGCTTAGTGAGGAGAGCAGTAAATCTTGTCTTTTCATGTTTTGACCGTGCACTGACCTAGTGCTTAGAACTTTCTGGGAGGTCTCCAGGTGGATCTGTTGCTGTGTGCTAAGGATCTGTCACTGCTGCTAATCTATTCATGAATGGCTCCCTTGGTTGGGAGATGAATCACCAGTGGGTACCATCACCAGACATCACTTGGAACAAGCTCAGCCTTGCAGTGAACAATCCACAGTCTGCAGCACTTTATGGAAAGCAGGAGCTTCTTCAGGTGCTGAGGATGGAATTCCAACAGTCTCATAGCCCTGTGAGGGCCGGGCACAATTTCAAGTACCCCTTACCTGTGTGGGAGCCTGTGCAGAGCCAGCACAGGCTGTCACTGTGTGTGCTTCTGGCTCACAGGGACCCTGCTGCTACACACCTGTGCAGACTTTTTGCAGAGCGTTTGACCATTAGGAAACCTAAGAATGCGAGGAGAGGCTGGACTGGGGTGAGCAGAAAACCAGGCTATAGCTCCCTGCCTGTGTACACTAGTCCCTGAAGTACACTAGATTTTCTCTGTTGTGAAAGTCCTGTGGAAACTTGTAGCATTTGCAGGAGCCACTAGTAAACCTTCTCATAAGACAGACTCCAACCCTCCCACAGTTTCAGTTACACCAGCGGTGAGCACCTGTGGTCTCTCTCGGTGATTCTGCTAAAATTAGAGCCAAGTCATTTGCAGCAGAAGTGCCTGACATGCCTTCTCCCACTCCACGGTTCTCTAACCCTTAGCTCCCCTTCTCTGCTCATTCACCGTGAGTGTGGGCTGTGTTCATTCCTGAAACACAGTTTTCCAATCTGATTTTGAGGAAGAAGGCTTTTAAGGCATTTTCTCCCCATAAGATTCTGCACATGACACTCTCATGTCTTCCCATTTCTGTGTCACCTGATCATGTAGACATCTGTATCATTGCAGACCATAACAAAACATCCAATTTTCTTTAGAAGCTTTCATTTTTAATAAATAAGTGTTCCAGAAGTGCCAGATGTAAGTGTTCCAGTGCATCAGGGCTCAGGAGATAGGGATTCTGTTTCTGGGATGATGTTCCTACAGCCATATTGAGGGACTAATACAGTTTCTGAGGCTGGTGGCTGTGGATCTGACCCTCACAGTTGCTGGTTCTTTGTATCATTATGAAACAGATACTGGAACATGAGGAAAACTGCCATAGACCAACACTGTGAATTACAAGCCATGGATAAGGCAGGCATTTAATCCTCTTTAGCTTTCTTGAACAGGTTGGAATATCATTCAGTTCCAGACAACCACTGCTGTTATAAACAGCCTCTGCCTTGCCAGTTCCTCTCATGTAGGAAACTGCTTCCCTAGGAGAGCACAGGAACTAAATCAGAACAAAATCCCTATGGCTTAATACCATTGTGCATGAGTCACCCTGCCATATTAAGTAGCTGACTGCTCAGCAAGTTGAGGATTCATTTCATGCCTGACAGGAGAAAACACTGCCCAGACTGGCCATAGTCCCTTGAGCGGACATTCAGGGAGATGAGATGGGATGGGGTGGGATGAGGAGCCTGGGGCTTGCCTGTGGTTGCTGGGGGCAGAGTGCTTTCTCCAGTTGCTAGTTTGCAGTTGGACTTCTGTAGGGCTTCAAGCAGCGCATTTCTTCCTCTCAGTAACATCCCTTCTACGTCATTGCAGGCACAGTTTGGAGAAGAGATTTCACTGAGAGATGGGAATCTCCCCTCTCCCTGTGTGCATGTTCACTGGGTGCGCTCTTGCAGCTCAGCAAAAGATTTCTTCAGACTTTATGCAGAACACTTGAAATAAGAGGAGAAAAAACAGTGAGTCCACTGACTTTTAATCCCTGCTTTCAACTTAACTCTGCTGCCTGCTACATTTTCTTTCCAGGGACGGTAGTGACATACACTACGAAATGCCCATGTCTAAGCAGAAACACCACTCATGCTCATGGAGGATGATCCCTGATCAGAGCAGGAGGCACAGAGGCACCAGGAGCCCATTTCTCAATTCCGCCTCCCTTGCTGGAGAATTTCCACTGGCATTTGTTGGTTGGACATTGAGATTTCAGATTACTCTGCTAACAAAGGCTACAACAG
This sequence comes from Erpornis zantholeuca, assembly GCA_013400515.1. Lineage (NCBI taxonomy): Eukaryota > Metazoa > Chordata > Aves > Passeriformes > Timaliidae > Erpornis > Erpornis zantholeuca. The sequence continues at coordinate 2,271,584 of VZTN01022780.1, read as the reverse complement.
AGGCATCATTATAATGGCAAAAAGATGCCTGGCAGCAAGGTATGGCTGGGTCAGGTTTCTCAGGCTGGTTTTTGCATGTCCAGCTGCATCTGGCAGAAGCAAATGCCAAAGGGTGCAGAATAGGATGACTGTGCTTTGCGTGATGGGGACAAATCTTAAATAGTCTGCATGGCTTCAGAAAGATTCAGTTTTGAGGGTCTGCCCACTGATGGTGCCTACAGTCTGGGGAATATAAAACCCTATAAAACTAGAGCAGCTGGCACATGGCATAAAGACAATCCCACTGGGTCTCTGTAGGTGCCCGAGAGAGTAAAAACCCAACAAGGGGAGTGATACTAGTGCCAGTCTGTCTCCCAGCTGGAGTCCTAGTCCACCCTGGAGCGGGGTGACCAGCACTAACCAGCACATCATTCACTGTCTCTTTGTCATGCAACCTTCCTGCAGCTCTCTGCAGGTTTTTTTACTTCATCAGCCTTGAGTAATTCTTTATCATCAGCATCAGTTTGGTGCTGATAATGGGGCAGGATATGTGGTCTTAGCAGAGCAGGCAGGGCTCAGCTGAGGGAATTCTGCTCAGAGCAGGGGGATTCTGGGTGTCCCTGTCCACAGGACATAGCAGCACTGCCTCAAGCTGCTCCAGAGTTCCTGTGCCTGTTGAAAGAGAGCAACACTGGAGCTGGGACACGGACTTGGACAAACTTGTCTCCATGGTCCATGTTAGTCAGCTTGGCATCAGCCACAGATGTGGCACAGCACAGGGTGGGCTTCTCCCACTCCTCCACTGCCCATGTGGGCTGCTGTGCTGGTGCTGCCAGCCGAACTCCCTTCGGCATAAATNATACCATAAACCAAATCCTTCCACCCTACATAAACATATCAACCATTTAGTCTGTTTCTACCTTTACTCTGACAGCAGGGCAGGACCTGACGCAGGACCTGCATTGATGTAGTCTGGCTCATCATCTGGGCTCTCTGTCAGCGAAGCTGTGGGTGAGGATGGGAAGCACTCATCAGTGAGTGATGTAAAAACTCACAGACCACTGACACACCATGTGTCCTGCCAATATTTAGCCTTTGGTGCTGACCAGTGTCAGATCAGCGTCAAGGTCTCGCTGAAGAGGCTTCAAAATGATCACAGCAAATTTGTGAACACTCTGGGCAGCTCTTCAGAGCCAAAAGAGATTTAATCTAGAGAGTGTGCAAACAGGAATCAGTTTTCTTAGGCAACTTTCACACCAGAGACACAAAGCTCCCCACTATCTCCCAGGCCAGAACTCCCACCCATGCCTCAAAGGAAACCACACGTTAGATTAAACTATGATTAAAAGGTCACCTTGAGAAATAGGCCCCCTGATTACAGCAGGAGAGTCAAGGGCTGACCCACTGCGTGTGTGCACACAGTTCTGTGTCACAAGGGATTACACAGCTGCACTGGTGCTGGGGCAACCTCAAATGTAAGAGGATATAAGACATGAAGAGCAACATTTTTCTGTAGCATCACATGGTCAGGGTTTAGGCACGGCCACCCAAATGGTGGCCTTTGAGTATGAGAAACACCACGTTTCAGTGGGGCAGCATTCAGTTACAGGCATGTGTAGCAATTTTGGATCCACACTGCCTTGGATATTTATCATGGACAATTGGGGAAAAAATTAACTCAAGACAAGGGTGATGGCTGTGTTGCCCTGGCATGGTCTATACTGGCCTAGTGCACCAGGCAGTCTGCCCATGAGCCCCATGCCCAAACAGCAACTAACAGCTGAGAACGTACCTTGCCCTTGCTGGAGTTTCCAAGTGTGTATCGCCGTGCTGTTCTCATAGTCTACAGTGTCACCTGTTACAAGTAAGAGTTTGGACAGGATGATACTGAACAGCAAATGGACTAAAAATGGGCCTTGTGAAACACCCCCTCCTACCACCACACCCTGACTGCGCTGTACATGTGGCTGAGTTTCCAGCTGGCATAGATCTACTGATGCTGCCTCATCATTTTTCCAGCCCTGGCCACGTGCCTGGATATCTGCTCCTGCCTCCTCTAATCACTCTGCACAAAGCCAGGCAGGAGCAGGGCAGGCTTTAGCAGTGCAGAAAGTGTGTGTTAACTCACGGAAGGAAACCAAACTGACTTCCCGTTTTGACTGCAACACCCCAGGACTGATGCTGGAAGCCCTGAAGGGACACTGGGCCAGTGTCATCCTCCAGAAGCTTCCGGGCTGCAGCCTTGTTGTGCCGGACGTGGTGAGAAACCTGAGCTAGAGGCTAGAACCATGATCAGCATGGCTGTAACAACACTAAAAACCTAGAGATGCAGACCCCAAAGCTCCTGAAGTGCTGCAGAAACCACCAAGTCAAAGGGATCAGGGTGGAGGTATCACTACTTGCGTTTTCCTGCAGAAAGGGGGAATGCTCCAGGCCTGCTGTGTGCGTGCAGCTGCCCCTGCGTTCCAGCTCCATGGCACAGAGCTGGTAGGAAGAGCTGTGAACAAGCAGGTTTCTCTTGGCTAAGCAGATCACCATCCCTCTCTGCTTTGTGACACACACAAACCATGACAGCAACACACTTACCTGGACTGGAGCCCTGAGACACTCCAATGGTGACATTTTCATAGGAATTGGAATCCTCATCTTTCTCTGATGGAGAGAAAAAAGAGGAGTGACAAAGGACCTAAGGAAGTGTAAGTGACCTGGGAGGATCTCTCAGCACCTGCAGGAGGGGGCTGTTTCCCACGATGAAATGTAGATTAGCTAAAAAATAGTTAGTCTTTGTGATGGCCTGTGGTGACCAAGGGATGGGGTATCCCAGTGCACTGGAATCAGGTGGTCACTCCCACAGGAGCACCATCACCATTGGTTTTGGCCTGTCCTGTTTATACACAACAGATGAACTGATGGGGACTTGAACATCTTTCAAGCCCCACAGCTCTGCTACACCCTTTTAATGAATGTGTCTCCTGGACCCACACTTGCTTCAGGCCATATACAGTGATGCCCACATCTCAGCAATAACAGTCTCGTGAGCCTCCTGGAGCCACAGGACAGCCATGCGAAGGAACCCACCTCACTTGCCTGGGTACCTACCGTGGGGTGGAGCGAAGAACCTGGTGCAGTTGTAGTAATCCAGAGATATGGGCTCCCTGTGAGAAGAGCAGCACTGTTAGCCCCTCCTGCCCAGCACAAGCTTCCCAGGCTGAGTTATGGGAGCACCAGGACAGCCCTGGGACCAGTATGGCTCCACTCGACCGTGCTGGTGGCAGCACAGGGTACTTACACATAGGCAGCATCTTCTTGCAGGCAGTTCTCTGCAAGAACAAGAGTTTGCTGTCAGCACCCCACCATGGCATCAACCTGAACAGCCATTCCTGGGCACAGCTGGACAAACCCCCCAGCACAGCCACAGCTGATGTCCCCAGCAGCCACTGAGCTCTGGCACAGCCCCAAAGCCCATCCACAACAGAGCCAGGTGTCTGGAGCATGGAGAGGTAGCCCTGATCCACCCCAGGTCCTGAGAAAACCCTGGCTCACCACTTCTCATGGACACATCCTGCTCCACATGCTGCACACACCAATAATCCTCTTAGGGCAAGCGCCAGCTCACACTGCCCCAGGAGGGAGCAGGGGGCTCAGGAACATCCGTCCCCCTCCGCTCTGCCCATTAATCAGATCAGCGTGTGTCTTACAAAGCAATCTCTAAACTGACCGAGCCAGAGCTCTGCCAGCTGTGGTGCCAGCTGCCTGTGTGCTCCCTGCCAGCTCCCAGGCCCTGGGACCTCCCATCCCCTTGGCAGCCTTCCTTCCCAAACCTCTAGACATGTGGCTGCAGCATTTACCTGCCAAGAAGTTCTGGTATCTGGACTCATCCCTGCTCCCTGGAGACAAGAGAGGGGCACATTACACATGAACTCAAGCTGAGTGATGGGAGCAGTTCGACAATGGAGACCCTGAGTATTTCAGTACCAGCAGCTCTACTCCACTCAGCTCTGAGTTCAGGAGACGTGGCTGCAAGGTTGCACACTCCAGGGTACAGGAATTGGCACAGCCAGGGGGTGATATTTTAAACAATCTGTGCCTGTGACTCTAACCAAGACTGGTCAGCCAGAGCAGGATGAGCACTGGGCTTTGAACTCAGACCTAGGTAGACCCAAATTAAGATGGACGTGGACCTGTTGCAGCAAGTCCAGAGGAGCGCACAAAGATGCTCCTAAGGGCTGGAGCCCCTCTGCTCTGGAGACAGGCTGGCAAAGCTGGGGTTGTTCAGCCTGGAAAAGAAGGCTCTGGGGAGACCTTAGAGCCCCTTCCAGTGCCTAAAGGGGAGAGGAACTTTGGACAAGGGCCAGGAGTGGCAGGACAAGGGGGAACCCTCCCACTGACAGAGGACAGGGTTAGATGGGATATTGGGAAGAGATTTTTCCCTGTGAGGATGGCGAGGCCCTGGCACTGGTTGCCCAGAGAAGCTGTGGCTGCCCCATCCCTGGAAGTTACCAAGGCCAGGCTGGATGGGACTTGGAGAAACCTGGTCTAATGGAAGGTGCCCCTGCCCACGGCAGGGGGTTGGAAAGAGATGATCTTTAAGGCTCCTGCCAACCCATTCTGTGATTCTGTGATTCATTGTATCTGTGCCTGTCCCGGGAAGCTGCTCACCGTATCCAGTGTGACAGGAAGCATCCAGCTCTTCGGTGGCTTTCCTGAAAGAGAGAAATGAGACCTAAAATCCCAGGTCAGAACAAACCCTACCAGCAGTTACACACCGTCAGAAAGACCGTCCAACCTCCCTCTGAGGTTATCAAGCACACACGTGGAGCAAGGGGAGATGAAGAATTTGGGGTAAAATCCCAAGATGAGAATAACTATGCTTGAATATTGCAGCAGAGTTACTGTGGCCATGTAGTTCCTGGGAGCTGTGGTGATCCCCTGGAGAAGGGATTTATCATATCAAACTGCTTATAAGTGAATAATGGCCATTTCTTTTCCACTATGTATCTGTGATGTACAGCCACAGCTCACTTCCCTGGGTTTGATTTAATCAGTTGCCAGAAGAATGTAGTCAGACTGAAGAAAATCCAGAAAAAGTCTAAACATAGTATTGATCATCAATAAATGAAGCAACCTGATCAAGCTGAAGGTGTCCCTGCTTCTCACTAGAGGATTGGACTAGATGACCTTGAAAGGTCCCTTGCAACCCAAACTATTCTTTGATTTTAAATACAGCCCAAACCACATCTATAGGGCTCAGAATGCAATCCCAAATGTTCAGGTATGTTGGGTGAACTTCATTCAATCTTGGCTCTAGAGCCAGATTTTATTTCGGTTTTTTACCTACCTTGCTACTGGTAAGTTTTCAGGTTCCTTAATTTTTTCCAGCCTTCGGGTTGCAGCTGGCAACAACAACAAAATTATAGTGTTAATTATTACAGCAGAAGCAGATATTTCAAGGAGCACAGAAAATCCACCAGAGAGGAATACCCGGGACTGGCAAGCATTTTCCTAATGCATCCTAAAATAGCTTCCAAATTGTTCCTTGAATGTTCAAAAATGGTCAAAACAGGAAACAAGTATAGAAAAAGCTGGTGTCTGTGCAGACCGCAGAGCTTGCAAACACTTGCTGGAGGAAGCTACAATCCCAGCTACTGCCCTCTTGATTCGGGGGCCATTCCCCTCCCTCCACACTGCGAGGTGCAGTCAAGAGCTTTGGTCGGGCTGGGATGAAATAGAGACTTGTAGAGGGGTTAAGGGACTTGGACCCAGCAGAGTCCTGGGGCAGGGCAGAGCCATCTGCAGATGGACACATTTCACATGGACCCGGTAGCTGCTCATTGTGATATAAAGCTCAAAAGGTCAGAGCTGAACCCAACTTGCTGCAGAAAGCAGTGAGATGAATGAGTCACTCCTATCACCCACACCTTCATTTTCACAGGGCACACAGCATGGTTCCAGGAGCCCCTGTAGTCAAGGTGTCACTTTTCAACGACATCGCTTTAGTGAATTATTATCAATGCAAAAGGCATTTTTCCCTAGAGCTCAGAATTCCCATCCCTAGAAGCATCTAAGGCGGCTTGGACAATCCAGATCTCATCTTTTCATGGCCTGGCTTCAAGGTGACCCTTTGAACATTACTTTTGCCCTGTTCAATGCATGCAGAGCCTCCAGACCATGAGGCAGGAGCCACATGCAATGCTTATACTCACTGGTATGGGATCGAATCACCTCAAATCTCTGCTGGCTTTCGAGCCTGGAAAAAATAGCAGTACAACCTCAGCTGAGTTTTGGGGTTTATGATAAGGAAAACAGATACAAGAGACCTGACTGTTGAGTGGAGGGCAGAGAGCACCATGCTGGGCTCTGTGACGTGGCAAGCTGCATCGCTCAACATGTCGTGCAGGGCCCGTATGAGCTGGCAGCATCTTCCTGGACTCTTACTTGATCCTTTTTTTGATCTTGATATTGATCTGATATTGAACAAGATGTGGTTTTGGACCACTGGTAGAGCAGCCAACATCAGCTAAGGGAAGGATTCGGGGATGAGGAAAACATCATTTAGGATTCCCATTCTGATGCTTCAGCAACCAAAGGCCAGAAGAGCCTTTTTACCCACAAAAAATGGATGTTCATGCATGAAATGGCTTCAAACCCCACTGCTTCACCTTCACTGCTGCTTCTGCTCCTCCCATCATCCCTTAACATCAACACTAATAAAATAATGCTATCAATGATATGCCCAGTAACCTCTCTACTTTTTAGTTAATAGGAGAATTGCTCTTCAGAGCTCAAGAGGATTCAACACCTTTTCTACTGCAGGTGTTTCTACACAGGCATTTAACTCCAATTTTGGGAACCCTTTCCCCCTTTTCCATTGGGGTTGCCCCATACCCAGCTGGGACTCATGGCACAGGGCTGGTGGGAGAGGTGTCAAAAAACACAAATGTAGACTCAAACCACTTTGCTTGCAAGACACCCAAACCACATCTCTAAAAAGAGCACACAACACCACAAACCTGAAGTCAAACCACCTAATCCAGGTATGTTTCAAGAAATTGGGACAATTCAGCAAGACTCTGTAAGGGTTGGAGCCCATGCGGGACGGAGCCTTCAGTGGCTGCTCCATCAGTCTGCAATGGATCACTCCAGAGCCCTTCCCCACAGAAACAAACACCACAACCCCTTGGAGGCCTTTGCAGAGCCCTGTTGTATGTCATTTGCTCCTGTTACAAAGCTTACAACCCAACTTTTCTTTTTTAAATATCATTTACTGTGGTTAGTCCGTTGCTGAAGGAAATAAGGGGCGGTGCATGTGTGTACACTGCATTTCCTTCACTTCTTGTGCTGCAGGTCATTGGTTGCTCTGGTACAGGGTCCCACCAACACCAGCCAAGGGCAGGGGCCTCTTTATGAAATAACCAACCATTCTATCTCATCTCATCTCATCTCATCTCATCTCATCTCATCTCATCTCATCTCATCTCATCTCATCTCATCTCATCTCATGGCACAACAGAACAGAGTAAGAATTGGCCTGTCTCTCTCAGTCCTTTTTCCAACTAGTTAATGGCTCAGTGACATCACAGTCAGAGCTTCAGTTTCATTTTGGATTATTCTCTGTAAAGGCATTGCCCCTTCAGCAGCAGCTTGGGCTTGCATCCCATACTGGCATTATTTTATTTTATATAAACTCAGATTTCAGCTCGGATCTGGCTCTGGGGCTCACCCTGGGTGAATTGCCCGGGGGAAAAACACAACTGCGAAAGGCAACTTACTGGCTCCTATGCTCGTTCAGCTGTGTCTCCCGTTTGGCAGCTGGAAGACAAGGGAACAAAAAGTGATTAGAAAGGATGATTTGGGAGTTAGAGATCAGAAAGGCCAATAAAATACATTCACAAAACTTCTTCAGCACGTCAGGACACCGGAGGTAGCAAGCAGCAGTTGCAGTAGGGTTTTGATGAAATTTTTTGAAACCATGTTTAAATTGTGGTTTTTGTCTCATTGTGGTTTTTGTCTCAAACCCACCCAAAGCAAAGCAGCCGGTCCTGTCCCCAAACCCCAAACTGCAGCCTCTCCCCCACTAAAACTCACCCAGTGCTTGGGAAGGGGCTCAAACCCCACTCGGTGCTCACCCTACTCTCTGAATGAATTTATCCTCCAGACTGCCCTTCCATGCCTGCCCTTCTACCCCAGACCCTCTGCAGGATTTGTCTAACTAGAACTGGTCCTCCCAAGTGGAGTTTCAAAGATGATGACCATGGAGAGGGGTCTGCAGCCCACAGTGTTACACCCACCCCAGGGGAGGGCTGCTGCAGTTTGGGTGCTCCTTCCTCTGCAGCTCTCTGGCAGAGCCCCTTCCCCACTCCAGCTGTGGGAGCATCCCCAGAAAGGCAAAGCTGGTCTACGGCGGAGCAGAACCAAATCCACATGAGGGGAGGACATTCCAAGAGGAAAGGCCAGCCAGGGTGGCAGGCAGGCCACCGGAGCACACAGGCAGAACTTACCAGAGAGCTGGCACTTGAGGCAGAGGCTGACGGCTGCCCCGAGAAGCATCAGCGCCGCAGCCGCCCACAGCTCCGGCTGCACCATGGCCCAGCCAAATCCAGCCTGAAACACACGGCGAGGGGACCCTCTGAGCTGTGGGGGGCACACATGGGTGTGAGGCCATCCCTCAGAGAGCTTCTACCCCCCAAAATGCTGTTTGCCCTCATACCCCCATGGAGCCGGAAGCCTGCTGAGGATGCAGAAGGGATTTTCGGGTTGTATGACGGGGCAGCAGAGGCAATGCCCTTTCCTGCACTGCTCCAGATTACTCATTCCCAATCCCCAAACCCACGTTGCTGTTATCAAACTCTGTCAGCAGACAGTAACTTTTTAAAATCTAGAAGAGAGGGCAAAAGGGAGGCACTCAGCAATAGTTAAATGGTCAAGACCTTTGCACAATATGCTCTGGGTCTTTCCTGCAGCTCAGAGTGACTTCCACTGTTAAATTCCCCATGCCTTTTTCTGCATTGAGCTGGCTCAGCCACTGGCTTTTCCTCTCCTTTCCATGACAGGCTTTTCCACAAACAGCAGCTAACAGTTTTTAACAATCAGCATGATTTGGCTTCAACTTCTTCCTTTAAAATACAAAACATCCTATAAATATCACAGAAAGCAGCCTGCTGGCACTGAATTGGATCATTTAGCCCATTCCTATTCCCCAGGGCCAGACTTTTTTTAGTTGCAGATTATTTTAATTTATTTTATGTTTTTTATAAACTTTTTTCCCTAGGGATGGAGACGCTCCAATGTGCCAAAGGTCAGTATGTCACTGCTGTGGCTGGCAGGAAGCTTTCCTGCTGCCTACCTTCAACCTCTCTTGTTACAACTTAAGCCTGGACCATATTGGTGAATGGAGGAGGAAAGATATGTCATAGCAATTGATAAATAAAATAATTCAAAATAATGAAAGAAATGCCACTAGCAGACAATAGAAAGCAGCAGCTTGATTCTGCCCTGCTCAGCACCTTCTGCCTCTGCTTGATCAAAGTGGAGTAAACAACATTTCTCTGCCCAAACTCTGCAGAAGTTTGGAAGTTGCTCTGACAGCCTGGTCACGTCGGAGAAAACCCAAAGCCTCCCATGGCAGCTGAGCCTGTGGGGGCTGAGCAACATCCTCCTGTCCCTGCCAGGCCCTTGGGACAGCAGCTGAGCATGTTGGTAGGAGGTTTGTGGTCCAGTTTGTCATTGGAGTCTCAGTCCTGTGCCAAGGTCCTAATTGTCAGGGCATGGTGAAAATAATCGTGGTGTAAATCAGCATGGGGCAGAGAAAGGGGAGGAAGGAAAGTCCCTCATTTCCACTCAAACAGACCTTGAGCAAAGCAGGGAGCAATGGCTGAAGGGGTTTGGGGTCAGCATACTCTCAGTGGTTCCCAAACACCATCTGGCTGCCCAGAAGTGACCTCGAGGAGGCTTTGAGACCACCCTTTGCTTGGGAACAAACTGGGCTTATTCCTATTATGTTCCAAGTTCCCTGGGCTCTCCAGGACCTGGCAGCTACCAGCACTTTGCCCTTCATAGACCCCCAGAGGCCTCTCCCTGCACAGTTTTTTGCAGCACTTTCTGGCTTTTTTTTCTTTTTTTTTTCCCTCCTCTCTTTTTCTCTTTAAAGTGAAGGCAAGGCAGAGCTGAAGGCACCTGACAACACTGACCTAGTTTGTCCCATTGCATGGCAGGCCATCATCTCCCTTCCAGAGCCAGTTTTATTTCAGTCACGGGCAGTGAGGCAGCAAAACCTGTCTGCTCCTGAGCCCCTACTCACCAGGGACACAAAAAGTGGTTATTTGAGGGGCTGATGAACAGGACATGGTGTGTCCCACCCCATCACAGCTTTATCCCCCAAGAAACCCCCCAAGTCACACACATACCATCAGCCCCGAGATCATCTGTGCTCCCTAAATACCCAAGTTCATGGAAAATCCTTTCTTTTGGTACAAGCCCTGCTCTGGTAAGGAGATGACAGAAGGAGGTGATGAACAGATTTATGACAAGCAGAAGGCTGGAAGCACTTACTCACGGCTGGCAGGATATAAATAAAATATTTGGAAGGCTGAACATGCTTCCCTGCGCTCTGCTTTGGGGAGTTAGAGAGAACAAATAGACTCAAGCCACAGAGGTCTCAGCACAGAAGGACAAGTGGAGTTCATGGATGGCCAGCCCTGCTTTCAAGATGCTAAAACCAAACTCAGGGAAAAAAACAGGTTCCCATCTAGTTTAGGAGTGATGCTTGGATAGTGTCGCAATGTCCTGCTCTGTTCATACACTTCTCTCTTCTCCTTTTGCCTGCTTTTCCCCTTTTTGTGCTGAAGAAGCCAGTGGGGCCATGGCACATCCTGAGCACCATGACCCCACAAATCCCCCAGGAGCAGCTGCTCCAGACAAGCAATTCCTGGGAGAGCAACACACTGGAGTCTGGATACAGCTGTGGTATCCTTCAGAGGGGGAAGTTCATCTTCCCAAACAGGGGCTGCTCCTTCTGTGGCCTCAGATATTTTTAGCAATCAAGGAGACAGGCTTTTTCTTACTAAAAAAGTTTTGGAAGAATTAATGAACTTGCAAAAGTTGATCCACTCTGTGCCAGGTCTTGTCAGTCCTAATTTAAGTATTCTTTCCAGTAACAAGGCTCACTATGGAGATCCAAGGGAAGGAGAGGTGGTTCTACCCAGCGAGACTAAAAGGTCTCCTGCTTTTAATTCTAATGAAATGGAGAGTAAGAGGACAGGGACACTCACTGTCTATCTGTCCAAGAGCTGCACAACAAAGTGAGAAAAACTTCTGAATTGAAATAAGGCCATTCTGGCTTATTAAATGAGTGGATATAAGCTGGATACGCACAGGCTAGAAATAAAATTCCTAATGGATGGAAAGTCTGGAAGAGCTTCCCAAAAGCAGCAGAAGAGGCTCAAAGCCCACTAAAAAACCCTACAAGAGCACTTAAAGTGAACTTTAACTTTTTACTGAGAAACCAGGAGAGTGAGAAATGTGTTGATGTGGCCTCAGAAATGCCTGGTTTTCCATAAGATAATTTCTGCTGAAAAAATTTTAGCCTTTTGTAGACGTCAACCCCACTCCTGAGTTTACATTGCAAGATAAAGACTAAAATCATGTATTTATATTATGTATTCTATCTATTAATCAAAAGATGTCCTAAAGGCAAATATAAACCAGTCACCTTCTCTCCCCTCCAGAAAGTTTTGTGGTCTGCACCAGTTTGCAGTAAATTAATTCTAATTCAGGCTGGTAGGATGAGTCACTGGTATGAAATATGAAGTGGAGAGTGTATTTAAAGACTCGCCATATGAAATTCAGCACACTGAACAGATGCAATATTCAGCTTGACTCAAGGTCTCTCTAACATGTCTAAGAAAAGCAACTGCACTTTCTGTTTGCATGTGTGGCACAGATTGCCACAGATTGCCATAGAAAGTCCCATCAATTCAGAAATTAGAGTCTCTAACCAAGGAAGCTCCTGTGCTGGAACCAGTTCAATGACCAGAACTGAGCCTCCACAAAAGCTCCTTTCCAGAGGTCTGCACATCTCATTTCCTACCAGATTTATGCCAGTGTCAGGCTTCTTAGGAAAGCTTCTGCTGTAGTGCTAAAGTCTGAGATTTTTACAGCTACTCAGATATATATATATACAGCTATACAGATCAGGCCTTTATTCCAATAGATGCATTTCAGTAGAACGTATAATAAAAGGGGAAAATTAGAATTGGTAAACCAACTTTCACATAGATTATAACTTTGGAAAATACTTTCAAAAAACCCTGGGTGGAAGACACGGTGCAAAACTCCAGTCACAACAGGCATGGCAGCACAAGGAGGTAACTCAAAGACATATATTGTATTTGTAACTTCCCTGTTCCAGGCAGCATCGAAACCTCACAGCATTATTAGCTTCCACTGGGACCTCAGGGGATGCCATGTTAGCAATACAGGCAACCCCTGTGTAACTACATACTCCAGAACCACAACAATGAGCCAATCTCACACAAGATTATCCCCAAATTATCCTCTTCTGCTAAATTATCTGCCTCATGTCCCATGTTACACTGAAAATTGATCACACAAGAGAAAACTGATGCAAAACCAAATCTTTTTCCAGTGAGAATCAGCAATTTCAAGAACTTACATGCACTAAAATAAATACATTCATATCCATTAAACCAGTCAGCTCTGAAATCAATGGAAAACCCAGGAAGTGTCATTTGAATCAGCTATTTTTAAGGATTAGGCTTTGGAGGGGGAGCAGTGTGGGCTGCAGCAGCCCCAGAAGCTACAGGCAGGAGCCAGAGGAAGGACCATTCAGGGATGAGGGAAGCTCAGCACAGACTGAATCTTCAAGAATATTTCAGAAGATGTGAATGCAGAAATAATGCAATTAAACCCACACTTCCATCAGCAGATGGATGAGGAGATGTAAAGAACAGTACTGTAAAACCATATTGCAATCCAGGTTGTGTGGGATGGACTCATCTAATCGACTAAATGCTGCTGAGAAGAGAGAGTTGGTAATTCCCACCTTGGAGCTGGTGACGGCCAGGAGCAGCAGTGAGGAGGGAACATCCACCTGTTGCTTTTCAGAGAGGCTTTACAAGGATGACCTTGAACTTTACAGGGTCACCAAGGTCTAACCTGGGATCTCTGACCTCAGTGGGATACTGTCTCCATAGGAGCTCCAAGCACCTCCAGGCACTTTCTTCTCCCCATCCCTCCCTCTCTCACCCACCTTACCCACAGCCTCAGCCGCTCTCCCTGATGTGTCCCATCTCCTCCAGAAGCTCTAGGTCGCAGGGCTGGAGCTGGTTCCTCCAGGGCTCGTTAGCAGTTGCTGGTTTCCTGTCCCCCTGTGAATCACTAACCCCAACATCCGCCGCCCGGCCAGGCAGTGCCTCGTGGCTCCCTGAGGGACGGCGCCTGCACAAACCCACTCGGGTCAGTTTGGCCCCATGGGGAGAGGAAGAGGCTCAAACAGCGTGGAACCACACACAGCACCGAGGTCACTTCCCTTGAGGTTCAGATGGGGCTGGGTGCCTTGAAAAAGTTCAGGCTTCCTTTTAGCAAAGAGCCTTCCCAGGAATAACACTGTGCACTTGAAGTGGTAGGTGCTGCCTGGAAAATCTCAAAGCAGACACAGCAAACTGCAGGCCCTCTCTTAGTTTTTATGGAAAAGATGGTAACAAATTTCAAAGGCAGAGAACAGCCCAAGATCACCATTGTTAATGGCCAAACCTGGAGCGCCTGTCCAGCCCTGTAAGAATAAAATCAGCTCATATGCTTCAGCATTGGCAGTTTCCACGCAGCAGGCACAATTTCACTGCACTCATAAAAAAATTCCTCAAAAATTTGGTGCTTGACTGGAATAAGAAGGGTTCATGAATAATAGGAAATTTATGTACTGGCTGGGAGCCTTGTCATAGTCCATGAAAGAGGGATCCTGCTTGAGCACTAGGGAAGTCTGCACACACACATAAATGTGTAGTTGTGCAACAACAGTGTGAGAGCCACAGGGTTCACGAGTTACACCTGTAAACAAAACGTTTCATGCTGCTCTCACTAAGGCTCTACAAAGCCTCTCTTACATGTAAATTATTCAGAAAAGGGAAATTTCGTTATATTTAAATTAGGGCACTCTGAAGCTGCCACAATCAGCCACCTACATCCAGCTCTCTGTGTGAGAAGGGGACTTTTCATAACAGAAATGATTAAGGAGCCAACTGGCTACAGTTTTTGCAACTCTGAGATGAAGTCTGGCCATCGAGCTTTCAGAGGAAACGTTACTTCAATAAGATATTTACCACTGTACATGCAGATAGACTTTCTTCCAATTCTAACCTGAGATGAAAAATAATGCACCTTCCAGAGCCATTCCCAGACAAAATCCAAGTGCTGAAGCCTATCTTGAAATCAGTATAATCTGAACCAAAGATAAAAAGAGGCAGACCCAGCTTTTAATTGCTCACATGGTTTCTGGGTGGTCTCTGTGTAAAGGACATTGCAGAAGGTGAAATGGTTTTTTTGCTACCAAAAGAGTTGTTACAAAATTGGCATTTCTAGAAGAGGTCTCAGTGACTAAATAGTTCACTAACAGCTTTCTAGCAGGGTTTTTATGTGCTCAAACATAATATGACAACAGAAGTTTTGCAAAAGAGTTCTTTATAGCAGAACTGATACTCTAAATATGCTGGAGACATTTAGAGTTTATCTTTTGTATCCTAAATCAATTTCATCAGGAACAGCCACTGCTAAAAAGGTGCCACGTATTTGTTTACAGGTTCTCTAGTGGGTCTCAGAGCTTCAGGGATGACTCAGGGCTGTGGTGTGGACATTATGCTGGTTGGCTTGGGCTGCACCTCGTGTTAGTCCCCAAGCTGTTCCCTGATGGACCACTCAGCCTCTTCAGAGCAGGCAGAAGCTGCTCCTGTGCCCAAGGAGCATTGCAGCAGAGTCACCCCAGTGTGATGTAACAGCTCTTGGGCAGAGTGATGCCCTTGAAAGGCATCAGTCCTCTAGAGAGGCCAGCCACTGTGGTTAGAGGTAATTACTGCAGCAGCACATGCCTCTATGTGGATCCTATCTCCCTTCTTCACATTTTTCCTAAGAAGGGCTGGATATAAAGGTTTAGGATGAGTCCTTACTCTGAGAACTTTCCAGCACAGCCACAGGTTCTGCTCTTCGTGAACACACAAAATGACCCCTCAGGCATGAAACCCAGCTTGGGAAGCTGGGCTCTACCCTTGTCTGTCCTCTCTCCTGTAACCCCTCTGCCTCATCAAGACCTGCTGCTAGAAACCATTTCTGATTTGAAAAAAGGTCAAAGACACAGGAGCAGTATGTTTTTATCTACTGCAGTAAGTTATAGAAACACCATAGTATAATTTCACCTTTCATGTTCTTTTCAAAGCTCACCCATTTCAACTTGGGTTTGTTTTCCCTCCATAACAAACACATAGTTCCTACTCGTTCAGGCAGGTTCACCAGCTAACCTAACCCACTTTTTCACCTTTTTATACAAAGCTGACAAGCTGCAGCGATATCTCTTGGGTCCAGAGAGCTCATTAGAACCCACCTTTTACCCTGTCTAGCTTAACTGGGCCCAGGGAAGCCATATGCCCTGACAGCTGGTTTACATTCTTTCAGATAAAGGTGGGGGCTGCTCCAAGACCAACTGGCTTTGCTTGAATCAGGTGTTGTCAAAAATCAGCAGTGAAACAAGGACTGGAAAACAGGGCATCATCTAAAGCTCACCTTCTGCACAAACACACCCAGTGCTGGAAGGTTTGAGAAAGCTCCAGCATGCTCCAAGCTCATGCTGATGCATTTTCCGAGCTCCAGCAGGCTCCAAGCTCACCAGCTCTGTGAGTCAAGCATTGCTGTGCACCAGCATCAAGCCCCTCTTGCTTTGGGACAGAATGAGCATGTCTCGTCCCAACCACTAACCGGGATTACAATGCATTCCATTTGTTTAGTGACATTTTCATGACAGCTTTAACAAGCAAGCCACATCTTGGAGGAAATTTTCTGATGTGCTGAAGTAGTGCTGGATAGTTTTGTATACACCTAGAAATGGCTTTTCTCTCTGCCGTAGTGGAATGAGCCTTTCCCCAGGCAAAGCAGAAGTGCTGCCTCCTCCCCTGCCTCAGCTGCATGTTGGATCTTTCCGAGCTGAAACTGAAAGTGGCTCAAGGCCTGCAGAAGGAAAATAAATGCTGCTACCACCCAGTGGAAAGTCATCTCACAGCCAGGATCCCCGGGTGCTTCACAAAGCTTTGGCCAAGTAAACTTTGCAAAGCTTAATCCCAAACATCCCTATGGCCACAAAGCTTCCTGTTCTTATCCTGCTGAGTTCATCCTTGTAGACACAATAATTCTTAAATTTGAAGACAAAAACCTAGAAGGTTTGAACGCTTTTATTTGAATTTTTATACAGCAATATAAATTATACAGATTCGTTACAGTACAGATTTTGCAGGGGTTTATAGAGGTACTTTGTGAGTTTTTGGTTTATTTAAAAGAAAGAGGCAGATCTTGGGAGCACGGTGACGTCAACAAAACAATCTCCTGGTAGGAAGCAAATCCTGACCACAGGGAACACTAACCTGGCTGAAACCTACTGGGCAGAAAGGTGGTGGCAACATTCCCAGCAATAACATCCCAAAAACATCAACCCTGGGATACTCTAGAGTTTTACACAGGAATCGGTGAGCACACAGGGTAAGAGGGTCCTGTAACAGCGCTGGAAGTCCTCAAAGCCCTTGGATGTACTTTGCTGCAGAGGGGACAGAAATGAGGGAAGCCGATGTCACACTGAACCTGCTGTTGAGCAGGTGACGTCAGGGAACAGAGTCGCTGCCACAACGGAAAAGGAAAACAGAAAATGCTTTAGATTTAGTCAATCAAACAGGTACAGTAAGATGAGGAACACAATTTCAGCCCTAATAACGCTGATGCCATGTGCACACCGAGACACTGCATGCGCCACCAGGACCTAATGGTTGGTGTCTTGTGTCCATCTCGGGTTCCTGTGAGCAGACACGGGACAACAGCAGAGCTTACCTGCAGGCCCTAATGCACAGGAGGGGGGCTGAACATGTCATGTCATCAAGGTATTGCTATTACTAATGTGCATCAGGCTTGAGAGTCAAGTGTCTGGCACCAAAGGATTAAAACCTTTCAGCAAGCAGGGTCAAAAATATAATTACACCATCCTATTAATACTGCTATAGCAAGGGCTATCACAAACTACAGAATAAATTACAGATTATATAAATAAAATATATGCACCAAATAAAAGATAACTCTCTGCCACTTTTAATATACTTTGTTCCTGCAGAGGGTAAGTGGCATTTAAGAGGAGGGAGTCAACGACCAGATGAGAAAATTCCACTCTCAGCTGGAAATCAAATTCCTTTTCAGTCACAGAAACTTCCTTTTCTAAAAATTTAACGCAAGCAACACCAACTAAATTGCATCCCAAGAATCCATCCCAGGGAAGCCCTTGAGAAGTAGAAAGGTAGCTGATTCTACACTAGAATATGCTGGAATATGTGAGCAGTCCCTTTCCTTCAGAGCCTTTGCACTCCACTGGTAGTGAAACACAGAAACCATCAGAATGTAAAACATAAACTTTACACAGATTTCAAGATGCTCAATGTTAACAGCTCCTTGCCCACGCTCTTGCTGTGAGTGCAAATAACCACGAGATGGCTTCTGCGCACAGAGAGGGAATTGGGTCGGTACAGAAAACCTGTGACTATGCCTTGGAGTCAACCTGACACACAGAGCTGGTGTCCAAAACACACCCAGGGGAACAGGGGGATTCCAGCAAAGCCACTCCAAGCAGATTTGTCCAAAGTAGCAGCACAAGGAGTGCTCTGCAAGCTGCAACATGCCAGTGGTCTGATTGAAGGGGCTGCACATACATTCCAAAATCTGCTGGCTTTAATGTTAAATCTTCCCTACAAAGAAGAAAGGTTGCAATATTACAGGATTTGCTCTAAAATTCTCAGTTTTATCATCTTTTCTGAAGACAAGGCAGCAGCCAGTAATACAGATAGCAAATGCTTCTACTAGACTATGTACTAAAGTCAGGATTAAAACTAACAGTATTCACAACATAAGTTAAAAATATCAGGATCATCCAAAATTACTCTGGGACAGAAAGCTTGGCCACAATCATCATCAACCCTGGAACACCTGCAGAACTTCAGAAATTCATGGTCAGCACTGGCGACTCTGAGTAGTGCCAGCACATCTCAGCAGATGAACAAGTTGTTGCTGCTTTAGGAAGCACACTCGAGGGCATGAATTTAATGTGACTCTACCATCACCAGCCCATTATTTGCATGTATGAACATTCCTCCACCTCTTTCTTCAGCCATCAGAACAACCTTGATGGCCACAAGCCCAAAGAGCCCCCTCAAAAGTTGCTCCAGGCTTGCACAGCCCAGCAACTTGGCAACACACCCGTGCCAGCACTGGGTGCTGCCCTGAGTGCTGGGATGAGCTCTTCCAGGGGCATTCCTGGACTCAGTTC
Organism: Erpornis zantholeuca; assembly: GCA_013400515.1. Lineage (NCBI taxonomy): Eukaryota > Metazoa > Chordata > Aves > Passeriformes > Timaliidae > Erpornis > Erpornis zantholeuca. The sequence continues at coordinate 2,253,031 of VZTN01022780.1, read as the reverse complement.
AGTGCGGATTACTTTTTGGTGGTTGACAGCAGTTTTGCAGCACATTAAATGCTACTGTTCACTGCTACAGTATCCCAACAGCTCTTCCAGACTCCCAGCTTCCCCACCTGCAACCAGAGTAACATGGCAAAGCACTTCCTACAGTAACAAAGCAAACTTGGTTTCAGTTCCAAAACCTGCCTGGTGCCTTCCTGCCTTCAGTTTTGTTTATTTTTCTAAGTTTAAGCTGAAAGAAAGCTCTGCACAGCTACCAGAAATAACTCAGTGAGAACATGAAGAGCCAGTGAATGATCCATTTCTACACTGCTGGTACCTCCTCCTGCTGGTACAGTCTGGGCTTTGCCATGCCAGGCTTAGCTTTAAGCTGCAGGTAAAGTTAAGCATCACAGGTTAAACCTTAACTGCTGTTCCTAGTGGGATGGGAAGAAAATAATCTTGCTTCCTCCTACAAAACTTAAATGCCGCATCCATATATTAAATATAGTCATGTTGACACAAGCTGGTTGGTAAGCTTCTGTATAGGAAAATGTTCATCCACTAAATTTTTGAAGGAGGGAAAGAAAAAGGAGTGGAGGAGTCTTACCCCGAGCCACATGGGAAGCACAATGTGGAATGCTCCAAAGATACCAGGCAATGCATGAATGTTTGCATATAAAAAATTACTAAAAAAAAAAAAAAAAAAAAAGAAAAAACCAAAAAAGCCCAAGAAGACACCAAGATTTTGGGATCAGGCTGCATTCACTAGAGGGAAACCCTTGACCAAACCAGTATTAGCAGATACAGAAAAAAGACATCTAGAACTAGGATGAGCCATTTGCCACCTCTCTCAATCATCAGGATTCCTTTTCTCCATGCAGTGATGAAATCCCTGCTTCCAGCAGCACCAGTTTGACAGGGCAGCTGTGGATAAGATGTGGCAAGAGCTGCAGGGGACCAACTCTCAATCAGCCCTGCTCTTCCACACTCCTCAGGCTGACAGGCAGGACAGCCAGGTGCTGACACACAGCTCCAGCACTGGCTCCAGAGCAGGACTGGGACTCTGCTCAAGCTGTGGTTAAGAGCAGGTCTAAAGAGAGGGTGGACTGAGTAGCTGGAAGCAGGAATGCCTCTCATTCTTTCAGGCTATGGAAAGCAGTAAAACCAGCAGGGAAGTCAGAGCAAATTTCCTCAATAAAAACAGGGCTCTCCTTCTTTCAACTTACCCTGCATTAAGCACACACTTCAAAGCCACAGGGCAACAGCCTCCTTAACCATTGTGCCTAGTGGGAAACAATCAGTTGGAAAAGTTTGGAGGAAGTGGGCAAAACAGCAGTAGCTGTTCCATTGACTGTCTCAGCACAAAGCCCACATGACACTGCTCAGTATTCATACTGGAAGGACATTCTGCCCAGTGCTGGGCACAGGGCAGCAGCACCCATCTGGAGGAGCATAGCCTGATCAGCTACAAGACCTGCAAACTGTAGGAATTCCAAATCCCACCTGGCAGCCTTAGCAATGCACTCAAGTGACACTGAAGTCACGTGTCAAAGAAGTTGGGCTCATTTCCACCCATGAACAATTTTTAACTTCACTGTTCCAGCACTCTTTAGATTTGATTCCTCCCCTTCATCTTTTCCTCTTCTCCCTCTTATTTTGTCTCATAATGGCTCTAGGACAAATTAACACAATATTTGAAAACTGAGGGGGGGAAAACATGGCAGAGTAGACTCAATAAAGACCAATGTTAAGTATTACTTAATGTTTTCTTTTATTTAAAAGATCATTCACAAAATACCATATCCATAAATTTATTTTGTTATGAAGCAGAATGTGTTAAGTGTTTGGAATTCTTTTTTTTTTCCTTTGTTTTTACATTTAAAAGTCAACTGTCTTGACTAGAAGTGAGTTTTTATACGGGAATTTGTTCTTAAAATCTTTTCCACATTGAAGATGTAAATAGATCAATTATTGGTTTGGAATACAACCGCACAAATGCATGTCTGTCTTAAAATTAAGTATTAGTGTTAGACAAATGGTTCTTATCTCAGAAGCAGATTAAGTGAAAGGTAGAAAGAAGGAAAGACTAGTTCTGTAAATTGCTGGGACTCTGACTTACAATGGGAACTGTAGGGAAGAAATTCATCACTAGCAGTGGTGCTGGTAGTGGGGCAGCCATGCTTCCAACCTCCTCTTGTAAGTACTCTGGGGTGCTGGCTGGTTTATCTGAAGGCTCTCAGCAGTGGCAATAGAGGCCCAAGCTTTTCCCATACACTGGACATGTCCACACCTCAGTGTGGTAGAACCAGGTTTTGGTTTTAAATATTAATGATTTCTCCTTTTGCTTTAGCCTCCCCTCCCTCCTCCCACACAACACTGACAAGAAATATTTCAAGTGAAGAGAGGTGCAGCAACAACAGATGCTTTTTACCAAACTTCTACATGAGAATCTATAGCAGAAGGATTTCTAATCTGCCCATTTTCAAAGTATTCTGAAAGCTGAGGTGCTAAAACTGTACCCCGCTGGGCAAAGAAATACAGGGGATAGTGACGATCAAATACTGCATGGCAAAGTATACACTCCTTCAACAAAAATAAAAAAGTCAATTTTATTTGTAGAAACGTCATTTAAAAATTTACCAAACACGTAAAACCCAAAAATGTAAGCAGAAAGAGCCAGTGAGCAGTTGGGCTCAAACAGGCACACCTTTGCAGCACTAACCTTGAGCTCAGAGGTGCAGTAGCATCATACCATTTGGAAGTCAAGAGCCAGCAGGAAGAGGCTGCTGGCAGAGGCTTTATCCATACTGATTCCACCAGCTATTCACCAGGCTTATCAGGCAAGACATCCATTAAATTGATCCTTCCTGGCAACCCATGTGAAAGGGCAGCTGCCCCCTTTGTTTAATAAGGGGCTCTGCTGTGAACAGAGACTATCACCAATTGTTATAAATGGTATTTCACTACTCTGTTAGAACTTTAAATTTCTGTTCAACTCATCTGGACTCTTCAGTTTTCCTCTTCAGAGCCACAGCAATACAGAACAAGACATGCAGGTCAGAAGAGGAACACTGAGGAAGTAAAAGGAAACAATCCAGGGAAATAACTAAGTCTAACCTGTGCTTCTAAAGTAAAACAAACCCAGAAAGGAAGAAGTGAAGCAGCACCTTTGTCCAGAGACCTCCACACTTGTGGAAGCAGCCACACTGCCTTATCTACTGGCAACTGTGCTGCTTGTAAGGAAACAGAATAGGGAAACTCAGCACAAAGCAGGCACTAGATACAGCAAAGCCAAGAACGTACTAAAAACCACTTGTTAACAGCTGACATGCATTCACAAGCTCTGTGTTTTCGGTTTCAAAGAGGACAAATACCAGATGGCAGGAATGGTAAACTGCAGGGTTGACATTCCAGCAGAGCTAGTCACTCTGTACTGTCTTGGTTTTTCTCCCGCCTCCCCATTCCCTCTCAACCCCAAACTCAGTCGTGCTCTTTTACTACTTCCTCCCGGGGCTTGGCTCCTCCGAAGATTGCAGAGTTTGGATTGGCTACTTGATTGAGGGGAGTATCAACTGTTCGAGGTTTGAGCTGGAGTCGGGGTCGCTGTGCTCTTTCCTCTGAAAGGAAAAACATTCCACTTGTGAGATCTGCCTGTCAAGGGCAGGAGCTTTAACCTGACATCAAAACCAGGAGTCTCCGTTGCAGAGGAAGACTGAATTACATGTGGTAGGAGTTTACCTTCTGTTGGCTCTCTAAAGTCCATGGAAGACCCACGCAGGGGAGGCCCGTCTCTGAAGCGACCAGTGCCACCACTTCCCATGGAGGCACCTGGTGGTCGCCGGTCTCCAGGGCGGGTTCCTCTACCCCGACCTCCCAAGAAGTCATCATCTTTGAATCCTGAAGATGGAAGACAGTGAATTTAAAGAGCATATTTTGAAATGTTTTTAATTTAGACTTTTATCTGGATGACTGGGAAACCTTGCTAGTCACCGCTGTCAGTCCAAGGTGATGCACTGAGAGCCTTTGTCTGCAGACAGATTGTTTCACAGAGCTCTAGCACCTTCTGGAGGAGTTGTTCGGGTTCCATTTGAAACCAAGTATATTATGCCAAGTTCAGAAAGTGCTTTATCCACTTAGAGGCTTACTGGAGTTTTGGAGAGTGGTTCAAGTGTTTTTAAAATATGAACTTCAGTTGCAACTTCAGTTTGTTAACACCATTAGCTGACTTGAGAGACAACACTACAAGTACTCAGTATAGAGTACTTCCATAGCCAAATCATCACACTGGCTACAGCCTTAGCAAGAAATCCGCAAGAGCAGAGCAAATGGGAAAATAGTTGGGGAGTAGTGAAATCCACAGTCCTTGTAAAACAGATTAAAACTCCAGGACTGTTTAGCTGTACTATAAACTGACCAGGCATTTAGTAGACTAATTAAAGAGTTGGGGGAAAAAACCAAATCAGACTTTGACTGCATTTCTTCAGGTCATGTATCACAAAAAGAAAATCAAGAACTTTCTGTCGCTGACCAGAGTTCCAGTGTGTACCAGTGACTGTCCTTGAGAATCTCTCCAAGCCCCCACTGCCTGCATTTCAATGGGAGGAGGATACTCAGGCTAACAGCTTACAGAAAGGGAATCCAGTCAGATTTTCAGAAGCTGCCTGGAAGAGAAAGTTGTTTGGTTCCCAACTGAGATTTTCCTTTCCGCTTCAGTATTTGGCAGAGTTGCAGAGCTGTCCTTTACTTACTTCAGTGCCAAACAAGCCATCTTTAAAGACTTGATCTAGAGCAAGGCTGTACAACCTGAGAAGAAAAGCTTCTGTAGCAGCTAAGACTGAAATGCTAAACTTTTGGCTCACAAATCACTCATCCAGCATTTAACAAGTTGAAATGCATCCACATTTGGAGAAGCTGCCAAAGAAGGTACAAAGACACAGAAGGCTTAGCTCTGGAGGCAGGTTAAGTGCATCACTGCAGCAAGCTTCTCTCTCCAGCATCATGCTCCCAATCCATGCTGGGGGCAAGGGCACACTTTGCTTCTCCTACATTGTTCATTCCACTCACACAGAGACCAGACATTACAAAGTTGTACTTGCCAACATCTCCCCATCAGAAAATGGACCAAACCCATGAGTTCAGAGGACAAAAGCAATTGTGTTAATGCCACCCTGCATTCTAATAGGTGGAACTGACTGGAAGTTAAGAGCAAACCCAGTGGCTCCATCGCTACCTTCCACTCAGTAAGCTCAGGCACTTGGCTGCAGCTGCATTACCAAAACAGGTCTAAAAGTTCATGAACATTTTGCAAGTGCTTTGAAACACTAATCTGACTTTAGAGAAGTCAGTTACTTCAGGGACACATACAGTGACATCACATCTCCTTGAGAAGATGAAAGCCTCTGCTCTGACAGAATATCAGTCTTCCTACATGATCTGCTACTATTCAGAAATTTACTTAGTTGTATGTTTGAGGAATGCTTAAAACAGTCACCATAGGCTACAACTGGACAAGAATTCATTTAGGGTTGTTTCATAGAATTTTCTATCAAGACTCTTTCCTCTGTTACAAGGCAACAGCTGACTCCCCATAAGGAATCCCACCACAGCTCTGCAGGATGTCCAAAGCTGGCACATACAGTAGATTCAATCAAACCAGTAATGGGGACAAATGAAAATGAGAACATTTCAGTGCCTTTTAGGCGTCCTATCTGTATAAGTGTTAATACTGATACCAGAATTGAAGTCATCTCTGGAATCCCATCCACCTCCTCTGGATTCTCGGGAACCTCCTCCCATTCCTAGGAAAAAAGCCACAATTGTGTTCAGGTCTGAAGCTGTCGGAAAGACTGAGCAAGGGAATACCAAACCAACGTTTCAGTCCTTCAATATCCAAAGTTATGCTGCTGGAAAATCTTTTTCTTTTGCCACTACCAAGTTCCATTGCACAGGAACAGTCAGTTTAAGTTAAACAAGAACAAGTAGTCAGAAAAGTTTCTCTAATACGCTTTCAATGGAAACCTCTGGTAAGCCCAGTTCAACCAACACTCAAGTACATTCAAGAATGTTTTTACACTGGAACAAGAGACATACTCCAAAATAAGCACATATCTACTTGTGCTTACTCATTTTTCATACATCATCATAAAATAGTAGCAGATCAGACTGTTGGGCTTTTGATTGTCCTCTGCAAGACACAACATGTTATTAGGGGTATTGGTCTCACTTCCTGGGTTAGGAGTGACAATACATCCAGCCTTTGGACACAAAGCACGGCTTAATTCCAGACATGTCAGGAGCAGCAGCAGCAGCTGGTTAGAAACAGGTGTATATATACATACAAAATTTCACCTTTCAATATAATCTTCATGTTCAATTGCGTGCCTTGTCTTAGCATTAGTCAGCACCAGAAGCCATACCTACAACCATTATATTTAGGAAGCTACTTAGAAAAAGGGAAGTCACCTCTGTCATCAGGCCCACCGCCTTTTCTGAAGCCAAAGCCACCTTTATCCTGTTTCCTGCCTTCTGCTATGTCCACTCGGAGTGATCGGTCACCCAAAAGCTGTTAAAATCAAGGAGAGAATCTGTTCAGGATGTATCATAAGGGCTGCCAAAGAGTTTGAGACTTATGCTTGTCTTTGATTTCACAAATTAATTGCAAGTGTACTTACTGCACCATCATATGTAAGAGCTTCCTTGAGTGACTCCACCTCATCGAACTCTACGTAACAAAATCCTGTAAGAAACAAATCTCAAGTTAATAGCACTTTAAAAGGCCTTTGTAAGAAGCCAGTCCTCCTGCATGTCTGCTAATAGCTTCCTTCTGTTTTAAACATGAGTTGTGATGTGCAAATGCAAGATGTGCATGGCTCAGAAACCAATCATCATCAACAATGAACACATTTACCTGCACCTGTTAATGATGGGGCAAATCCTGAAACAGACCTCTGGGCACTCTGTGAATGCCAAGAGCCTAATTCCCTTTTCCACAGAGTTTTCATTATAGATTACATCTGATCTGTGCCTTCAGACAGTTATTCAGCTGAATCCTGACACTTGGTTCCTTGTGCTTTTAAACAAGGAAATACCTATGTGGCCAGCAGTGCGATTTTGTGTCATCACATCATTGAGTGGATTTACTCCTTTTCAAAGGCCCTCTGTTATCCAGGGTAAGCCTTTTTCACCCCTTAAAGTAACTTACAAATACAGTCCATTTCCATCAGACAACTCCCACAGCAATTGAATTTGCATCCTCTAAAACAACTGCTTGAAAGGGTTATCTACTTGCTTTTTCTCCCTGTCTACTAAAAAAAGACAGAGCTGAAGCAATGGGAGTCTTCTGAAATAAAGGAATTACTCAATGCTTAAGGTCATGGGACTTAAGTGGGTCAGCTCTGGTAGAATTCATACCAGACAAGGTTTGAGAAAGTTCTGTGCCAGGGCAAATATTCACTCATTTGTGTTACTCTGTATCTCAATGTGATGGAAGAGTGACTCTCATTCAAGTGATACACTTACATATTACTGAGTAAGAAAACCTGCATAAGTCAACATAAAAGCTGAGAACAGCTGTGCTTTAGACTGAAATTCCCTATTAAAGTGACTTTTTCTCCTACTAGTTTTTCATCTACCACCAAAGAACTCTGAACACTCACCTTTAAATTTGTCTGTTTCCTTGTCTCTGACTAGTCGTACGCTCCTTATGCTGAGATCCTTGAAGATGGCATCTATGTCTCCTTGGACAGTGTTGAAGGGCAGATTTCCCACATATGCTGTGAAAGGGGGTTCTGTTGGCAGCTCTTTATTTCTGCGGGAACCAAGGCCACCACCACGAGACCTGTTGGAAAAAGCACAGTGCCTCTGGAACTGCTTCCCAGCACAGCCACAGTGCAATCCATAGCACTGCCCAGGTGCTATGTCTAGCTGCAAGTTGATTTTCCCACAACTTTGCTTAAAATTTTTCTATCCTTTTGCCTGCACCTGCCACCTGAACTGTTGGTCAACTCCTTTCCAGTATTACCTGATGCAGTACTTCAGTGGGAAGCTGAATACGTTATGAGGTGAACTCATTAATGAAGTGATGAATGAACTTCTCAACCTTCTTCATTAAGGAAAGCAATGTAAGGTTATTTCTACTGTCCCCTGCTCAAAAACACTACCTTAGAAAAGCAACATCTTAGAATAGATTTTAAGGATAATTTATAGCAATGAAGAAATACTTGTATGGCATGGGTTTGTCAGCTTATAATGAAATTTAGCTGGATCCTAGGCTTTTAACTAAACAGTATTATTACCAACACCCACTCCTCAATCATCCACATTATCTCAGCAACATTTATCTTAACAAGAAACACCTTTCCTTAAGTCGGAAGCTGTGGCCGTAACTATTAGATATCTTTTCTGGAATGCTTTGAACTGAACACAAAATAAATTTGGTTGAACAAGGGGTTCTGAGGCAGAAAAAAATTCCATGCTGTCTGGATGTTTACTTCTTTCGTCTTGTGAATTACAGAGGTAAACTGGGTGGTCTTTTCCAGTCTTGTCCCTCATTACCAGTTAAACTCTTGGCACTGGGTGCTTAGGAACTAAATTGTCCCAGCTAAATTCTTTACTGTACTAATGTAACACATCTGTGCGAACTTCCTGCAGAGCCTAATCTTCAAAAGCCAACTTGGATTTTCTATACAGAAAGCAAGGTATATACAAGGCAACCTGAAGTTAAAGCTCCTGGACTTGTAGACTATAGGATAACACTGGTTCCAACACCATTTGTCTCACATAAGCAACCTCTGACCTTTGCCCAAAGTATCTTCTTACTACTCTGTCCATCTTCCCTTTATTACCTTCCCTCTACTGGGCTTTGCTTGTGTCTGTTCCCGTTCCCTGAGGCTCCCCATGCATTTAAAACCACAGTGGAACACAAGCTGTACCAAAGCAGGATTTGCCAATGTGACAAATTAGATTGCCGCAGTCCTTCCTAAAATCCAGAAGGTCAAATAATTTTATAATATCCTTTTATTATGGCTGGTTGCATGCAGCCAGAAAGTCCATTGGGCAAGCAAGGTAATTGACAGTAATTTTTTTCGTTCAATAATAAATATTTTATAACTAATGAATCAGATAATGCATTAAGCTTGAATAAGATTCCTTAACTCTTCCTAGGTGATCCCGTCATTTGTGCCTTATTTAGCAGCTCCATGCAAGAATCATTTGTCACCAACACTATCAACATGCTGCTAAATCTACTTGAATCACAACCTACGTATCTTTAATTAGTGTCCAGTCAGGTTTACATTTCAGCATTTTTGACAATATCCCTCATTTGCCTTTGTCTCATTAACAAGTCAAGAACACACCGGAGAACTAAAGCTGTAATAGTTGTGAATTAACTTTAGTCACAAGACTGAGTTTTAAGGAGGAACTCCAAGAAAGCTGAGTTGCTGTTCTAAATAATCCCATAACATATGGAATCAGTTCCATGCCTTTGTCCTTAATTCTCATGTACAGCGTTAGGAACAGCTATTAAAATACCATACATTTAACCTGCATCCAAAAAAAGGAAAATGTTTATGTCCTACAGGAACATCAGAATTTCCCAGGTGAGTTTCAAAGGAGCATTCCCTCCTTGTACATATTCTCAGGACATTCCCTGAGCTGCCAGTCGCCTCACAGGGAGCTGATTCACCTAAAAACCCACCCCGGAGCTGAATCTTCAGCCAGACCAACAAGGTGATCTGGAGAGCTGCAAAGAGCACTTTGCCAAGATGGAAAGAAGGATAGCAAGGGCTGGAACTACAACTTTCCACTCAGCTCCATTTGAGCCACTTCTAAAACCAGACCCTCAATCCCCAAAAACGATTTTCTGTGCTACAGACTAACCTCCTTTCTACCACAGTGCACCAGAACTTCATGGGGTGCATGGGTGGAAATCCATGCCCTATTATGCAATCCAGACTGATTTTAAAGTCAGAAAATTAAACATTCTTCTCCAATTTGATAGTAAGGCTTTGGTTATCAAATATATAACTATACCTTTGGTATTTTAGTTTCCATTTGAAGAACAGGAATGGTCAATAACAGTTCCAAACCAAGTTTCTTATGGAACTCAGGTAGAGTAACACAAAAAGAAACTGTTTCTGTACTTCCCTACATTTTTTCCAACACTGAAACAGTGAAATAAAAGAAAACGGCTGACTTCAGTAACCAAACAATGAGATTGGAAGAAGATTCTCTCATTTGCAACAAAGTAGGGCAAAAGTAAAAAAATAATTGAAAACACATCTGAACTAAGCAAAGCAGAGTACTGAATGAATATCTGCATTTCTTACTCTAAACTTTTGCTAAGACACAATTAGGTAATAATTATGTCATCTTACTGTGGGAATTTGAAAGACATGATATGATTTCCTTCTCAGAATACCAAAGCAGAAAGCTGAAGAGGAAAGCTTGCTTCTAGCAACACCCCCATAATTAAACTTTGGTGGGCTGAGTTAATGGCTTTGGCCATATTGGATAGAAAACAACTAAACTCCCATTTTGAAGCTACTCTTTTGCAAAGTTTAGTTCATCTCCAGAAAAGAAGATCTGCCAAAAGTTCAAAATGAAGGATATTTTGAAAGCCAGTATTTGAGTTAAATAGCCTTTCACTAGAGATCAAAGCTCAGGGTTTACCTTTTGCACAGCACAGAGACAACAGCCTAGCTGGGTTCTGACATCAGACCTTTTCTGGGGCAGCATAACGATCAGCAGCATGACAGGGTCAACCCTCCAAGACCACAACACTAAATTCGAACCAAATTTATTCAAGCAACCCAGGACATGTCTGGAGTAAGTATCAGATGTCTTCAGCAAAAAGCTTACCCAGGCCTAAAAATTAGGAGATCTCTTTTAATGCTAGATGGGTAAGACACGGGATCCAAGCTGCCAGAAGCATAAGGATTAACTCCCCATTTTCACTGACCTGTGTAGCACTTCAGCAGGTGAATCTTAACCTTTAGTAAGGTGCCCAGCACTCCAAGCCACACCTAAATAAACAGTCTGGCAGCAAGTCAGGAGTGGGAAACACTCCCTTTCTTTCAACTCTGAGAAACTCTACAGATGTTCAGCTTCAACTAGGCCTTGGTATGCTTAACTACAGGTTATCCTGTCAAATTTTGGGCTCCAAAACACTTTCTAAAAAGCTTATAGTAAGCCTTTTGTCACTAACGTCGGCACCACATTCTTCACCAGGAATAAAGTGACTTTTACATCCCCTAATATTATGATTCAGCTGTTAGTCAGTGCATCACTAAATATCTCAGGTGTAGCAAAATCCCATCTCCTCACACCAGTCATATCCTGATGCTCGTCCACCATAATTTTGATGATTATGAGAAAGAGGCAGATAACTTACATATGTTAGAATGTGTTGGGCACTGGTTTCCCATCTATCATACTGAAATCCTGTGCTCACTTGTTATGTACACCAAAGGTTATGCAAAATGCAACTTCCACAAAAACTACTACATCTCAGCTGAGTTTACTCAATTCCTACAGTCCTACAGCACCTAAAAACAAGCAGGAGCCACTTTAAATTAACATGGGGTTCTTCAATCAGAACCTTCAAGAACAGTCATGTTTTCATTAAACATCATATATTACAGGACTTCATACAATACACAGAGGCCTGTTAAATTGTAAATTCACTATTGGTAACTTAATAGCAATAACGATAAATTAGATAGAACCATACATTGGACTCTAATATTAGTAGTGTCTGATGTTTAGAACAGCAGGTAAATCAGAATATATATATTTTCTTCTCTGTAAAGAGATCGACTAATTTGCAGGATGCCTTTAGTTCACCAAACAAGGATCCACATCTTGCCTGAGAGCAAGTGTAAGTTTTCTTACAGGACTATGAATTTTTTAAAAAGTTCAGCTTCCATTTTTTACTTCACAGAATGTGCCTACGTTGACTAGGATACACTGTGCAGCAGTATCTGAGTTCATCATGAGTCAAGTGCCACTTTAGGCTGCTGGCAAGGTTATTTTGTTACAGAATTTAAAAAAATACCAGAAATGCAAGTGGCTACATCATCTGCTTGCTCTGGGACATCTCTGAATTAGACACAAGTGGTATCAATGCATGAAAATGAGCTTGAAAAGCTTAGTGTCAGAGTATTTCCAAAGACAAAAAAAACTTACTGCTGTTCTAACTCCACCAGCTCCTCCCTGCTGCCTAAAGAGTATGAAACAAAAGCAAATTATTCATCTAAGAGCAGTAAAGGGCACGGACACTCTTGATCAGGAAACACACCTTGGAAGATTAGATTATACAGTAATATACTTGTGAAGATTTGCTCACAAGGATGTTTATTCCTCAGATTTATGCCTACTGTTCTATTTCAGTGCACACAGAAACTTGTAACAGCACCAACCTCCAAAAAATCAATTGTTTGATTGCACCTTCCTATCTTAACTTAAGACTAACTTCTAATTACTGGTTATTTTTTTTGTGGCTCGTCCCCTAAAAACACTCACAGCAAAGAGACAGAGACAAGCCCGATTCCTAAGGATCAGGGATTTGCAATCAGCATCCGGAGCCCCGGATAACGCAGGACGGCAGCTCCCAGCGCTCCTCGAGCGGAGACACCATAAAGCCCTCCCATTTCCTCCCGCCACAGGCACCACAAAGCTGCCCGCTCCTGGGGGCATCTCGTCCCGCCAGCACAGCGGTCTCCTGCCCTGCTCCAGTCCTTCAGGGACGTTCCCTCCACCCATCCCGGTCCGGCCCCGAACAAGCTTCTTAGGGCCTTCCTTGGCTCTGGCCCAGCACCTCCCTAAATCCCCCCTCCACTCGCCTCCCGGACGGCGGGAACAGCGACACCCTCTTCCTCCCGCCCTTTCCCGGCGCTCCCGAGCCGCCCGGCCCGAGCAGTGCCGGGACCCCGCCAGGACCCGCAGTCCCCACCCCACCGCACAAAGAGGGTCTACCATGGCCAGCGGAAAGACACTCCCGTGCCCTAGGGGAGGACGGGCGGAGGGCAAAACAAGCCCAAACAGTTCCCCGAGGTAGCGTTCCCATTTCCGCAACCCCCGCCCGCCATCCCCACGGAGCGGAGCAGGCCGGGCCCTGCGGCCGCGCCCCGGCGTCGCCCGGCCAGGGGCGCTGCTCCCCGCTCTCGTCCCAGCTACGGGGGGAGCCCTGAGTGCTGCCCCCGGCCCCGCTTACCCGCGGCCGCCGCCGAAGCTGCTGTAGGCCCGGTCGTCGTAGGGATCGAAATCCGCCATTGCCGCCGCGGCCTCGTCCCCGTGCGAGCGTGACAGGACCGCGCTTGAGGACCCCTCAACGCTTATATATGGCGGCGCGCGGGCAGGGGCTGCCCCACGCCGTGCCTGCTTCCAGCTCTCCGCCCCGACGGGGCTGTCCTCTCCGCTGCCTGTCTGGAGGCGTGCTGCAGGGCTCGCTTCCGTCGGCACTGGTACGGGATCTGTCCGGGGATCCGGTCGGTGTCTGCTCTGAGATCTGTGCGGGATTTGCCCGTGGCTCTTCCCGGGGATCTGCTTCGGATCTGCCTGAGGTCTGCCCGTGAATGTGCCCGGGATCTGTCGGGGATCCGCCCAGGGATCTGCCTGGGATGGGCTGCGGTAACGCCTCCTATCAGCGTTGGACACTCCAGTGCTGATACAAGCCCAGCCGGCGACTCTGATTTCCCGAGCATCCCGCTGTCGCTGCGGGCAGGGATCACGGAGATCATGGAAATGGATCCTGGTCCAGGTGTCACAGTGAAATCACAGGGATCACAGGGAAGGATCCTGCTCCGGGGTCACTCCCTGCACTCCCGCGGGTGGCACCGGTGTCTGGCAGGGTAGCAGCAATGTGCAGTGTTCACAGGGCAGCTGGAGGATAGCGCTGGATTTTATTGCAAATTAAGACGACGGGCCGTACCCGAGAGTTTCACAGTGTCCTTAAAAGATACTATTTGCACCAACAGGTTTGTCTCCTTTTGCCAGGCCATAATTTAATGTTTTCTAGTAAAACCAAATGACAGATTCTCATACGATAACCAACAGTGTCCACACCTCGTGTCCCTGACCCCGTACCGCCGATCCCTGCTCACCCCGCAGGCTTTGCCCTTCTGCCTCCATCTAGCACCGCGGAGACTGAATCCATCCTCGATCCAACCCTCCAGCGATGCGAACCGGGTGAGGGAAGGCCAGGGAGCTCTTGGGGCAGAGGAGGGACGAATGAGTTCTGCGGAGGAGGAGGCCTGGGGGTCAGGGAGGGAACTTAGCGCTGAGGGGAGCGGGGCTGTTGCAAAATGTGAACTACGTCAAGATTGTCTTAAGTGGGTATGTTCTTTAATGTCAGATCTTTGCATATTTTCAGCAAGAGAGGAGACCAAACTCATGGGACAGGCACCAGCCAGTACCCCTTACTCAAGGACATCCTGGAACTAATGAGCATTAAGGATGTAGTAAATTCGGATGTTGAGGTATGTCTGTGTATACATTGCTAACTTAGCAAAAGACTCAAAGTCCATGTATCCTATAGCTGATCTGCGTTCATTATAATTCTAAAAAGACCCTGTGAAGACCTTCCCCATAGCATGTGTAGAAGTTAACTGAGGTTACGCACCTTGTAAATTAATAATCAACCCCACTAGATGGGCAGTACTTGGGAAGATACAAACTCTGAACTTCTGAGTATAAATAATGGTGTGAAAAGCCCCCGGGGGTGTGCTGCATTTGTGGAAAACCACCGAGCACCGCGCCTCGGAGTACACCGCGCGACTCTGAAATAATTAATCAAATTAGCGACTGCGTCGCTATTGGCTTGTGGCACACCGGGTAAGCAATCCGATTTTGTGGGATGAGGGGCTGAGGGAGCGGGGTCTGAGGGGACAGGGGTAGGACTGAGAGGAGCGGGAAGCGCTGAGGGGAGCGGGACTGAGGTACCGCGGGGCTGAGGGTAGCGGCTCACACGGCGGCGGAGCCCGTCCCGCGGCGGCCCCGCTGTCCCGGAAGAGGCGGAGCGGGCGGGTGGCCCCACGTGCGGCAGCGGTGGCGGCATGGCGGGGATGGAGGAGAGGGAGGAGATGGAGCAGCGGGGCGGTGGCGCGGCGGTGACCGACCCCCGCGGGGTGCTGCGGCAGGGCCGCGCCTTCCTCGACTTCTTCTGGGACATCGCCAAGCCGGAGCAGGAGGTGCGGCTGGCAGCCACTGAGAGCCTCCTGCGGCACCTGCGGGAGGGCAAGAAGGTGAGGCGGGGGCCGGAGGGGTGGTGGGTGCGGGCGAGCAGTGGATCACACGGCTCATATCTCCGCTCCCGCCTGGGAACGCGTTAGTGCGGACGGGGCACGGGCCGGGCGCGGGGGTCCGGCGGCCAGGCCGCGCTTGGAGCAGCCCAGGCACGGCCCAGCTCGGTCTCTATTGCAGGACGAAGAGCTCAAGTACACGCTGAAGCGGCTGGTGGAGGGACTGGGAGCCACCCGCGAGGCCGCCCGCCCTGGCTTCAGCTTGGCCTTGGCGCAGGTCAGTGTTTCCCAGCGCGGATCGGAGCTGTCGTGAGTGTCTCTCCGTGCCTGGGGTCCCTTTTGCTGTCTGTGTAAGGCTGGAGGTCTCCGTTCTGACCGCTCTTGCGTGCTTATGGGGGGGAGGGCTCTCACGATAACCGCAGTGGTTTTAAATGATGCTACTGTGCCTCAGAAACTCCTGTAAATATGAATTATACCAATATCATATTCATTCTGCAGAATTTAGTCCTGCTTCAAGGACTGTCCTTAATTTACAAACTTTCACCAAGTTTTCAATTATTCTGCATTTAGTACTATTACTACTTTTTAAAACTGTCTTGCTCCTGGTCTTGGTCTGTTGATGTGGGATATCTGAAAAGGCAATCCTTTAACAAACACTTCAGGGTTTTTTTCCTCCACAGTGGTTGAGTCTAACATAGCTAAGACTTGCAGCAGTTGGGATCACTAGTGGTGTCTGACCTCATCTCACCTGAGAATTTGATAAAGCAGAAGAGCCTGTGTGTTTCCTGGTTTGATCAGGGCCTTGCCCATGCTGAAAAGTTTGATTACCTTTGTTACGGGGTCAAGTAGTTTCAGCAAAATGTTCTCATTTTTAATCTGTCATGGACGGGGAGAAAACCGGGACTATCAGCAGGAATATTTGTGTTTGCATAGAATCCTATGAACGGTTTGGGTTGGATGGGACCTTAAGAATCATTTCCTTCTACCCCCTGCCAATGGGCAGGGACACCTTCTGCTATCCGCAGGGACCCCATGCCGCTTGGATGATGCTCCAAGTCCTGTCCAGCCTGGCCTTGGGCACTTCCAGGGATGGGGCAGCCACAGGTTCTCTGGGTACCCTGTGCCAGGGCCTCATCACCCTCACAGGGCACGATTCCTTCCTAATATCTAACCTAAATTGACCTTCTGTCAATGTGAAGTCATTTCTCCTTGTCCTGGCACTGTGGGACTCCAAAGTCCCTCTGCAGCTTTCCTGAAGCCTCTTTAGGCACTGGAAGAAGGTCTGAGATCTCCCTGGAGCCTTCTCCAGGCTGCACAACCCCAGCTCTCCCAGCCTAGTTCCTGTTCTACACATCTTTACTGATCTGGTTGTCTTTATTCTGGCCTGATAAAGCAGCACATCTTCTGCTGTGCTGAACAACTGTTCAGCTCTAGTTTAGCTTAACCCAACACGTCATGAAATGGAAGAACTGCAAACAGCTATTCCACCTCTCTCCTCAGGTTTTGCAGGCTTTCGAGGAAATTCCACTGTGCAGCATTTTGGAACAGATAAAAGGAAAACACAGTCTAGAAAAAGTGAAAAAAGTAAGTCAGCTCATGTGACATTTGCCAACCACTACTTTAAATGAGTTGTTCTCTATTCTTTGAAGTCTTGGTGTATACTGTAGTTTTGGGGTTCTTGTTAGAGCAAATGACTATAATGAAATAACAATTATTTCTTAAAACTGGAAGTTGATGACATTGTCATTTGGCCCTGTTGTAGTTGAGATTTGTCAGTGTGATGAAGAGGTACTCTAGGACAGTTCTTAAATACTGTGCAGGGGGTTGCTTTTCAGTATGTTCTCTTCCCATGGTCCGGTATTCAAGGCTGGATCTTCCTGCCATCTTGTTCCACTGATCAGGTAGATGCATGTGAAATCTAACCTCTTAGGAAAGTAGATTTTTACCTATTTTCTTTCTTTCTTTCTTTTTTTTTTTCCTTTCAGAAACTTGTGAGAAATGCTGCTTTTGGGAACTTTTTTGGAGTTATGGCTCTGTTCCAGTCTGGGCGGCTTGTGAAGGTAACACTGCTGTCAGGTGTGTGAGTTCTGGTTCTGGTTCTGATGTGAAAAGAGGATTGATAGAGAAAGGCTGGGTCAGTGGGTAATCAATGCAATGGCACTTGAAGTATTGAGTTCAGTTAATTTCTTTTGCGTAATACATGGGCTCTTTGTGTCTTTTTAATGTTTGTTCCTGAGTAGAATGTAGGACTGTGTCAAATAGTACAAGAGGTTCCTGCCTCTCCTGGAAGGAAGGAGTCTGTTGTCATATCTAGCTGGAAAACACCATTTTGGAAAAAGCTGAGTGCCCTATCAAGAAACAATTGTGTGTTTCTTATTACAAGTAGGCATAAACATCAAAAGAGTAGATTATTACCTGAGCCTTCACCTTAATTTCTGACATATGTCCTCTGTTTTTGGCTTCTCTTTCCTTTCTAGGACCGGAAAGCTCTGATGGAGAGCATCCAGCTTCTCCAGCAGTTGACAAATCATCAAACACACCTCAGAGATCTCCCACGCAAAACTCTTATTGACATCACCTCTGAGGTACAGGCACAGCATGTGGGGTTGTGAGGGGGTCACGGAGAGGAGGAAGAGAGGGCTTGGCTTTGGGGTCAGATTTTCCTTCAGTTTGTTCATGGCTGGAGGTTACAGGGAGGGTGGGAGAGTGAATGTAAACTGTGGGAGCTGTCCTTATACTGCGTGTGGGTAGATGGTTGTATTCTGGGAAGGCTGCTCTGGTTTAGCTTAGTTTGACTTCACTGGGGGCAATCCCGTAGTCTGTTTCCCGGTTCACCTGCTTGGATGATGTGTTAGACCATCTACTCTTTTGAATAGATGTATGCTGAAAAGTCTGAACAGCAAACCACCATTTTTTCTGCACCAAGTCTGGGCTTAAGGTTGAATTTTGGGCTGTTGGGAATGAAATGATGTAGGGACAAGGAATAAAGAACTCTGAGTATGTAATAAAAGAAGAGAGTTTATTTCCTTTTCTTAAAGTGGTCATTGTTTGTAGACATGAAGACTAGGAGTGTTAAATAAAAATAGAGAGTTTCCTTGTGTGTGGGTTGCCTAGCCTAGATTGTCCGGGCAGAAGAGTCAGACAGCAAGAGAACAATTGCAGCTGGAGTCAGTTGACCAGAATTGCTGTCTGATGTCAACATTCTGTCCTACTCCCCATGGTTAAGCGCCTGGGACTGTCTGGCAGTCATGGACACATCCATTTATTTTTCGTTGTGTCACCATAAAGACTATTTCTAGAGTTTCCAGAACACTGCAAGCTTTTAGTAAAATGTCCTCCAATGCAGATACTTTAATGTACTTACTTCACTGCAAGTTAATAAAATGCCCTCAGATATTTCTCATATGCTTTCACCCTCATTCCTGTCTAGGTTCCTGAAACTGTGTTTGAGGAGGTCCTGTTTGACATCTTGCAAGATGACCTGTCTTCAGCCTTCAAATCTCCAGAGAACCTGCACCTTTTGCTTGTGGGCATGCAGAAATTTCCCGGTGTTCTGAAACCTAAAAAGTTGAAGAAGCTGTTTGGCTCACTTACTGTTGTAAATAAGGAAAATATTTCCAGGTAAGTTCTTAAATTAGGTTTAAATGAATATTCTTTTTCTCTTGGCTAGTGGTGAGAGAAATGTGGCTGTGATTCTGATACCTGCTTGTATTTGCTACTGCAGGTGCTGCTAAGGGTTAGGTGTTAACTGTTATGCGGGTTCCCAAGCTATAGCTGTGTCATTTCTCCCAGGAGGCACAGCCTGCAGTTCTTGGGAAATGTTCTGTGTCCTTTGGCAGGATGAGTTTGGCCTTCAGCAATTCGCTTCCAGGTCAGATCTCTCACATTATTTTATTTCTTCTTCTAGACTTGTAGAGCTTCTGAAAAGTGCCGCCAAGTCTGAGAAAGAAGACAAGAAATTGCCAAGTGTCGTATTTGATTTGTTACAAGTTGCGCTGAAGGAAGATGCATTTGAACTTTTCTGGAATGAAGTTGTGGAGAATGGGCTATTGAAGGAGAAATCAGGACCTGTGAGGTTTGTTTTAACATACACTGTTTGTTGTTTCCCATGTTAGCCTTCTGTTTCTTGACCCAGGGGTTTTGAGTTCCATCTCCCTGCATGCTCCTGTTGCCTGCCTCAGCACTTCCTCTCTGTCTTACCCCTGTGTGTGGATTTACTGCTGTGCCTTAGCCTGAGAGAATGTTCTTTGTTCCCACTCAGTTATATGTGCTACCGGTTGCTGGGCAGTGCTCTCCCCTTGCTGTCCATGGAGCAGCTGCAGGTGGTTCTCAAAGGGAAGGTGATGCTGCACTATGGAGAACACGTGGTAGCGACTCAGGTAGGACTTTGAACAAGCTAAAGGCTATGTCTTGAACACAAGTTGTCTCTGCCCCACTTCTAGTTTCAAATCATCTTGTATAAAAAAAGTTTATGTAATTTTAGACCTTGAACTCTTACTAAAAGCAGGGTTATTGTATGACCACTGGTTGCAGTCGACTGAGTATAGCCTGTTTCTTTGTCATTGCCTGTTTTAAGGGTATGGAAATTGTTCAGCACTGCCCCACCTGCTTTCATTGCTGCTGCCGAGAAAGCTCTAATGATGGGGAAAGCAGAGGAAGGGCAGCCCTCAGCAAGTTGACAGTGTCATGTGTCATCCTTTAACAGTCCCTTTGATTTTGTGTGTCCAGAAGCTCCTTTTTGTTTATCATTGTGCTGGGTGTTGCATGAACATTGGAACGCAAAGACAAAAAAGGTACCACTCGTGCTTTTGTTTGTTAGTGCTTGTTTCAATAAGCACATCTGAGGTTTAAGCACAAAATTTATTTGGAATTGGATTTTGGAGCTCCTCTTCCTCCTTGCCTTCTGGGAAGCCAGCAAACAACATGACTCAGCAATAAATGGAGGAAAAGTGAAAGGGGAATACTGATAAAAATCGGTTTTAGCTTAGCTTTTTGTGGTAACACAATCTCAAACTCCCTCATGTGGGCCCAAAAGTAGTTGTTGTCTCTTGGGAGAAATAGGTCTGTTGATCTTTTTGTTCTGTTATCAAAGCAGCAATAGATGTGTGGGTTTGCTCTGCAAATACTGCGTACCATGGTACCTCCCTAAATGGACCAGCTTTCTCCAGGATTTATCCACTGCCTTAGTAGTTTTCCTGTTTCTTACTTTTTGTGCTTGTGCTTGTTGCACAGTAAATTAGGCTGTGTTCTTCCATGTGCATCAAAAAATTGTTAATTTGGTTCCTCTCTGAAATGTACAAATTCCCTGAAGATAATGAGACTAAATGGAAGGAGAAGCTCCTAATAATGTTGATGATGAGAGAGTAGAAAAGATCTTTGTTTGAATTGGATTCTGGTTTGGGGGTTTGTTTTGTTTTGCTTCTTGACATAGGTTGTTGGTTTTGGGAAGTAGATGCTGTTACCTTGTACTTCCTTATAGGATTCTCATGACTGTTAGAGATGGAGCTAGACAACGCTGAAGTCTAATATTTACTGGCAGTTATCCTCCTGATTCCACATTTTTTATCAACAAGGGAAAAATAAACCTGATTTGCTTTTCTTGAGAGGTGATTGATGAATCCCCTGTTGTGAGCTATTAGCCTGTTTATAGTGTCTTTCTTGGAGTTTTTCTTCCAGTCTTCATATTGGTGCACAAATGTTGAGTTCTCCAACAGTGGAAGTAGGAGCTTGCTAAATAGAGTGTTCTATGAGATCTCTTTCAGGGGTTTTTATGTTATAGTTGGATGGAGTTATAGTTAATTACAAGCTTATAGCACCTTTATTTTAAAGAACACTATTCCCTAAACTTCCATTGCTGTTTATGCTCCTGCCAGGTCACTGTACTGAACATGACAGTAGACCAGAGAAGTTGTTTTATTAATTTAAAGAAAGATATGTTGGACTTTTGGAATGAAACTACCTCTTTGACATTTCTCCAGTTAAGCATTAATTTTTTTCCAGATCAAGTTGAGTTGGATGGAATACTGTGGGCTATGAAAGACTGTAAGGGAATGGGATGCATGGTGAAATGGGACATGCCCTGGAGGTCTCTATGCTGCTGGACAGTGTCCAAGGCCAGCAGCCTGCCAGCTCTATGCCTTGTGGGGCAGTGGCAGGACCTAAGATAAGACTTAGCACAAAACAGCCACACCTCAGGATATGAGTTTTAGCTTAAACGTATCAACTCCCCTTCCTTTTAGAATGCCTCAATGCTTCTGAGACACCAGGGAGAGGAGGTGGCATTTATTCTAACCCCCATAGGTCAGCAGGCTCCAGGGCTGCTAGATGAGACTGGAAATGATGGTGGGGAATTTCCAAATCTAGGGAAACTCTAAGGCAGATGACGTGAGCAACACCCTGGAACTTTCACCCAAACTAAAGAGTTGGTCAGCCTGGAAGCTTAGTTGCACTGGCCAGCATGTGGTCCAGCCTGCTGAAGCCTCACTATTCCGGAAGGTGCAAATTATAGGGTTGATGTTGGTACATGGCAGGATTCTGTGGTTCCTTGCAGTGGCTGCTGTTGTGAGAGGAATACCATGAGGTGAAACTGATGACTGACTGTAAGCCTTAGGACAAATATTCAGGCACGTGACTTTAATTTACTTACTGCAGCCAAATTCTTTGGTGTGATTTACACTGGAAGTGTTCAAGGCCAGGTTGGATGGGGCTTGGAGCAGTCTGATCTAGTGGAAGTTGTTCCTTCAACTTCCTGGCCCGTGGCAGGGGGTTGGAATGAGATGAGCTTTGAGGTTCCTTCCAGCCCAGGCCATTCTATGATATGTACTTACAGAGCCTCTCAGACTGAGTTTAAATTTCCTAACTTGCTTCTTTGACCGTGTTTTTCAGTTTCCGCAGGGATTTAAGTTTGCTGCAGAGATGGAGGGATATATAGATACGTTTCTGAGTGGCTGCGATGACCCAGGGAGGCAGCTGGCTGTGATGATCGGCTTCTCTACCCTTACCAATCAAGGAAAGCCAGTGCTGTTGAGTGCTTCCAGGGTAGTCAGACACCTGCAGGCAGTGGCCTTGCAAAAATACATCTGCTGGCTCAAAGATATGTTCCTCAGGCCAGACTTGGACTGTTGTTTAGACTTCTCAAGTAACCGGCAAAAACAGAACCAGGAAAATGCAGAAATGTGAGTACCTGGGTATTGCACCTTCCTCTCAACGATTGCTGGTTCCCTTGCCATGAGTTGACCATTGTTTATTTCCTCTGTCTCAGAAAGTTTAGCCTTGGCATGTGGCTCTTTTGCTGGGATGAAATTCAACCCTGAAAATTCTGCAGGCATAATGAAAACTAGCCAGCACGCCCAAAGCAGACTGGATCACCAAAAGAGCCTTTTCTTTTTCTAGCCCTGGCAGTTGCTTTGGAGAATATGTCCAGTGGCTTCCTCTTTCACTACAGCTTCTCAGGTCTTTGTAGGAATTGTGCCTCTCTTTTATCCATGTATTAGACACACTGGCACTCAGTGTGTTAGCTGTGCACCTATAAACCTCACTCTGCTGACTGCTGCAATTCTTAGTGTGCTTTTTGCTCACCTGCAGACTCTCTGTGGGGTAAATAGATTGCATTTTGCATAATAAAAAGCAAACTTGAGAAGATTACATCTCTTCTTTTGTACCTGTTGCTTTGTTACTACATAACTGCCAATTTTAGTGTAAGGTCTCTAAGCATCTGAAAGTCACCTCTTGATGCAGTCACCTTGGATAGTGCGGTGTGTATTTATGTTGGGTTAGTGTTCAAACTGCTGATTGTGCCCACCTTATTCAAAGGGCACAACAGAAGACCGCTCGATTGAGAAGATGGATCATCCACCGACTGGTTAACATCACTGAAAGTGCAGTGAAAAAAGAAGAGAGCCTTGTGATGGACATTGCCAGGTGAGACTGATGTAAAGACACATGTTCTTGGGATAATTCTGTTTAGTTCAACAGCAGTATTCCACGTAAGCTGTCCCCATGACACTAGGCAAATCCAGTAATGGAAATGCCCCATAATAAATAATTTAGGAAACTTTATTGTGTTTTCAGAATACTTTCTGCATAATTGGACTAACCTGTGTCATAACTAGTTGTCACTTAAAATCGCATTAGTCCCATTTGTTTTCAATAAATTTCCCATTCCTACTTGCCTAAACTGCTTGAAGATACTACTTGTAACATCAGGTCTTTATAAGTATTTATCTGTCACTTAAAGTGTCTTGGAGAATATGATCCACATCTGACAGTCTAGGTATTGTGTTTTGTGGCCTTAAGTGTTGGTGCTTCACTTTTGTGAAGTCCTGAGCATCTTTTTCTCTTCTTTATCCTGTGTATCTCCAGAAAAAGGTCTCATTTTAAATACTGGCTTTTTTCAGTGCTTGCACTTCCTTGAATGTGGCACTGTTTGGTTTGCACACATGGGTTGATTTTGCTTTATTATGACCAGTATGGGTTTTCATTTTGTTCCTAATTCTGTCTGTTCTAGATTTTGCTTCTTCCATGCTTTCTTTGTTGCTAAGAAAAAGAATTCCCAGATAGCTGAGGCGAGTGTCCTTCCATCAGAGCCCCTAAATGAACGGGATCATACGGAGACAGAAAACTACTTCTTTGGGTAAGGATTTGATGACATGCTTTTAGCTTGGAAATGTTTCCTTTTTCCTAAGGATAGGATCAGCTTGTGAATGGCAGGGCAAGACATTCAGAATGGTAGGCTGCTATTGGAGGATTTCTTTGACTCCAGCACCAGGAAATGGCTTTTTCTAAGGAGATCCTGGATGGATTTTTCAAAGATCTGTGTTTTGTCCATGGTAAATCTGATGTGTGTATGTGAGATGATATGGCAGGTGTGGAGTTGAGCTCATGCTGCTTTTTATCATAATATTCCCATTACCTTCCCATTGCAAGTGGGAAGGGTAAGGACCCAAGAGGGAACTGCTGGGGTTGTGCTGGTGGCTGGTGGCTTTCTGGTCACTCTGTGTGGGAGGTACTGGTGGCTCCACAGCCCTCCCTGTACTAAGGGAGATAGAGTTGGTAATAGATGTTTTTAGGTGATTGCCAAACCTCAGTAGAAGGAAAACAGAGAACATGGTGGGACACAGCGTGGGAAACAACTGAGATTAATAGTGTCCTTGAGAGCACCAGATGAGCTTGGGGCCACCAAGATAATGAGCTCTGCACTACTATCTTGGGTACATGTGTGGGTTGAAAGTTGGGCACTGTCAGTCTGGACTGCAGTGAGTGACTGGAGCTCTGGGATGAGCTGGTGGGCATTGTTTTGGAAAGTGGGAGCAGGCCATTTTGGTTCTTCTGACAGTAATATGCTGACTTTGCAGGTTACTTCAGACATTAAACACCCTGCCTGTTTTGGGGGATACAGCAAAGGCTGCAGCCTTGAGAGAGAAGCACGTCCATGGTGTGACTGCAGATGGGAAGCTGTGGATCTTTCTCCTTGTTGAGTATGCCAACAAGCTGCTCTCCAGTGAGCATGTCAAAACTGTGAAACCTTTTACCAAGGAACAGAGGGATATCTGGAAGAGGTGAGAGGCTTGGGAAACCAGGTGCAGGGTTGGTGAAGTGAGAAGGGTGGGAAAGCCCTGGTCTTGGTTTCTCTTTGAGGCAGTAAGAGAGACATTGTATTTTCTCTGCCTCCTGCTGTTCTGGCTGCTGTAGCACAGCCATTTCACAGGCAGTGGCAGTTCTTTTTCTTTCCTTTGAGTATCCTGCGCCCATGGATGGGTTTCAGAGTGTCTTTCTGTTTCTTTTCACCTTATTCCTTTCTTCCTCTCCCTTCTATGTGTTAACTATATGATAGCCATGTCGTTTTTTATCTTTGCTCATAGTCCTTCTCCCAGGCAGGATTGTAACAGTCTGTTCATCTGTTCTCCTAATAATGCCTGTACTAACTTCTCAATGACTCTTTTCTGCGTTCGATTTTCCATAAAGGTCTAGCTTTGGCTGTGGTATTAGGAATGTAGTCTGCGCACAGACTTATATAACCCACATTCAGTGAGATACTCTTACTGGGTTAAGATTGTGTACTACATGTGTATCCAGTGCCAATAAATTAAATGTCAAGTACACAAAACAGTACTATAGGTTTGGTCACATTTTTAGTCTGAGCATATGAGAAGATTTGTGTTGTAATTGTGAAAAACTCAGAGAGGTTTCTTTCTTCAGAACACTTCAGTCTGTGAAGGATCTGCAGAAGAAGGAAAACAAATCAGACAGTGCCAAAGTTGGAGCTTTCCAACAACTTCTGCTTTCAATGGCCATTCATCTTTTCAAGGTAAGACCTCTGAAGAATATTTCTGTAGTATAAAACAGGCCAATAGCTGGGCTTTCTGAGCACCGAGATGGGAAGTTTCTTCTGTGTTCAGAGATCCAGCCTTTCAGAACCTTTCTATTCTGAAAATGGGCAACTGGCAGCTAATAAACTATGATTCTTACACTGCCTGTAGCTGTGTAGGGGGCAAAGCTTGGCCTGATCATTAGTTCTGCCCTTGATTTGCTGCTGACTGGAGCAATTTTTACTTAATTTCATGGGGTTTTTTCTGCAAAAGAGTTGTAGTAGTTGATTGTAATATTTGTACCTGTTTAGAGTGGTCCTTAGATTTGGAGCATATTCCTTCTGTTGTTGGTAGTGGGGAATTCTGAGCCTGTTTACTGTCTGCTTGTGATCAAACAGAATCAGTCTGACACAGTGGATGTTCTCAGTGACCTTCTGAACTGCACAGAGAGAGCGTTCAGCAAAGAATCCAAGAAGAAGACTGGTGAGTCCTTCCTACAGAAAGAACGGGAGTGGTATTGGTAGTAGTCTGTCAAAGACAGAAGATGGCCGTTCTGCATTAGTGAAGCAATCCGCATTGCTTCTGGCTCGATGGCACTTACCCCCAGGAGAATCCCTTCTTCATTCTCTTTCCGTGCCTTTCTCAGCCTTCTGCTCCAGCTCTCTGTCTGCCCCGTTTGGTGGGTTGTGTTCCTTTGTGCCTCGGAAAGGAGAGCTGAGCTCCGTAGCTGCCCTTGTTCGGGTGAGCACTCCAAGGGAGTTCACTCTTCTTGAGTACTTGTTCTGTGTAGACCATGAGCTTGACTGGTGGTGAACTCGTGGTGTCTGCCTGGCATGAAACATGGTTTCTTCTTAGCTTGAGTTCTGAGCAAACTAAATGTGTCCTGTGTGTATACACAGCATGTTTGGAGATGGATGCTGATCCTTGTTTAGGGCCTCTGGACCCTCTAGTTTGGGACTTGACCAGGAAAAACACTTTGCTCAATCTTTTGGTTACCTCTCCAACTGTGGTCTTGTTCTGAAATCTGTGTAAATCAATTTGAGGGCAATGTGACAATAAAAGCTGTAATTCTTTAGTGGTTTGGTTGGTTGTAGATCAGGATTCCCAAACTTTTGGACTAAAGGATGAATTTCAAATGTCATCACTTTTCGTGGGCTGTTGTGATTTCTGATTTCATTGGAAACTCTATAAAATGCATATAATTTTGCTGACTAGCTGCTAATTGCTTTATTGTGGCTGAGCAGGTGTCACGAGACTTGAAGAACTGCTAATCTAAGTAATGATTTAATATAAAGTAGCTTTTGTTACCTGGTAAGGCTTTGCAGTGGTCAAAAGACCACTTCAGGCATGTTTCTCCCTCCCAGCCTTCTGGTCTGTGTTGCTCAGTGGGTATTTTTAAGAGTCAGCTAGAAGGACAATTTATTTTTTATTCCTTGGTGAATTTTTCTGTAGTTTCTTACTGATGTACCACCGCCTCTTCCTGTCATTGTTTGTTTGTTCCTGTGCAGACATCTCAGAGCCAGGATGGGTTGAGGTGATGGTGGAAATCCTTCTCTCCCTTCTTGCTCAGCCCAGCCTCCTCTTACGTCGGATTTCCAAGAGTGTGTTTGTATGGATATGCCCTAACCTGACCAAGAGGGGCTTGCAGCTGATCCTGGACGTAAGTGAGACACTAGCAGGGCCTTGTCCTGTTTGGCTGTTTGGTCCCTAACAGATGTATGTGCAAACATGTCTCGATTTTGGGTTTAATTTAAAGTCTACTTGATTTAGGAAATGTTTGATGATGTGTGCTACTGAATTTGAACTGTACTTTGGAGAGAGTTGGGGCTTTTTTTTGGTTTTGGAGGAATTTGTTGGGTTTTTTCGTTTAGTTGTTTTTTTACAGGAGCCTGAGATCTGCTAGTGTTAAGCTGTATTATTTGGTAGTTTTAAGCTGAAGAAATTCCTGGGTCAGTTTATATAACTGGTAGATCTTATATGTGAGAATAAATGGTAACATTTATTTTTTCTAGAAAGCTGCTTTTTTCATAGATGTGCTAAAAATAAGTGACGCTAAAAATAAGTGACACTGAAAATCTGAATTGGTCATACCCCTAAGAAAGGCGGTGTCTACTGAGAAAATAATATGTGGATTGCAAAGATGGCCTGTCAGGTACTTTGTGATGAACCAACTACTTCATTTGTAACAAACCAAGATGTGTGATGCCACCAGCCTCTTCAGTTTTCTCCACCTTTTTTGTTACTTACAGAGAGACCTTGGCATGTTAACAAGCAGAAAGTTAATACCCACACTTAAAATTTTGTTATTTAGCTGGTTTACTGTGCTGAAATTTCTGTCTTGTACACAAGAAATGCTTTAAAACAAAACATTGAAAAAACACAAGTCCCCCTTTTTTTTTGTAGGTTTTTGACCCTAACCAAGAGCAAAATGAAGAAAGCGCAGTTGTTGTGATGGAAGAATTGAACAAAAAGAACAAATCTTCACAGGACACGGTAATTGTGGCATTGCTGGTGACAAACACTCTTCATCTCCTCAGTATATAATGTTTCTCCTGATCTGTGGTAATAGATTAACAACATTTTTCTATTTGAGGAAGATGGCTTGTTGCTTTATTAAGATTTATTTTAAAGGTGCAGCACACAAATGGCTTGTTGGAAGTGCATGCTTGAGCGTCTTGGCCTGCTGTTGTAGGTGTGGCTGGCTGAATAGATGCCTTTCTGAGAAGAAATAGCTGCATCCTGAAATGAGCGTAGGCCTCTCCTTTTTGCAGCCACAGATGGAATCGTGGCTGTGATGCACAACCAGCTGGATTCCAGGTCTCACTTTTTAAAGGACTATAGAGATTCATGTCACAAAGCGTTACAGGCATCAGCAGAGAGGAGGGTCAGATGGGAGCTGTTCTTTGGAAGCTTCTCTTTGATACTTATTTAATATGACAGAGAAGTCTGTATTATGTTCTGCTTTTAGCTCTTGTGGAGACCTGGTATCTGTTATCTGAGGTGTCTGTACTTGGATCTGAGGGCTAGAAGGAAGGCAGTAGGGGAGGGGAGGGTTGAAGTTTTATTTCTGAACTGTGACACATCTGAGAATTGTGTTGGGCTTGTATGGTGGGCTCAGGAGATGAACTTTCCCTCCTTAGGATGAGGAAGAAAGTGAGGACTCCTCAGATGAAGACAGCACTGACAGTGGAGATGAGGAGAGTGAAGAAGTTGACGATAATTTTCGCAGTCAGCTGATGAAAGTTCTCCAAGCAGGGAATACTTTGGTATGTTTTCACTGCCTACCTTGAGAGATAGCAGGAAGTTGGGGTGGTGGGAGATGATCTAGTAACCCACATCTAGTAAACCAGCCTGCATGAACTCATGCAGTCGCAGCCCTGGCAGCCATTTCTGCATGGCACTTCAAACAGCTCAGGATCTAGGTGAGCTGTGGGAATAAGTCACTTGTTCTTTTATTTATTGTTGCTATGTCTTGAGCACTTTAGCTTGTCCAGTCTAGCCTGACACAACTTGTGCTCCTGCCTGTAATAAATGAGATTGATGTGAACTAAAGCACTGAGATGCTGTTATGTGTGTTGGCTGGCCTGTGTGGAGGAGTGTTCCCTGAAGGCCACTCTGGAGACTTACTGTAGCAGTGATAGAGATTGGTTTAATGATTCCAATAAAGGTTGCAGACATAGCAACATATGAACCTCTTTACTGAAGGAAGAACAGCACAGAGAGAGTCAGGTCAAAACCTCAGCCTCTTTCCTCTTCTGATCCTCTCTACATGTTAGTGCTGTGCAGCCAGATTACCTGGTGGGAAATATAAGTGAGATTTCTCATGGGCCTGAGCATGTGTGTTTCCTCCCTACAGTATTATTCTGGATTAGCTATATGCCTGCTTCAGTCTGGTCTTGGCTCTGGTTCCCTCCCCACTGTCTTTTTGAAGTATTTGACTTGCTGTGTTGGGTTTTGTCTTCTAAAAACAAAAGGAAGGAGATAAGAGTGATGAAGAGCTGGATGATGAGGCTATGATGGCTCTTGACAAGAACATCTCAGCCCTTTTTGCTGAGCAGCAGAAACGGATCCAGGCAAAGAAAGATGAAAAAGACAGAATGCGGAAAGAGAAGATCCTGCGGAGGGATTTCAAGGCTAAGGTGGGGGAGAAGTGTTTGGTGTGAAGACCTCTGGCTTAGTAGCATGTTAGTTGAAGCCTACGCATGCTGTGAGCTACCTAACGCGGAACAGCTTGGGCATTCACATATGTCATGAGCTCCTGGAAGCTGGGACTGGATTGTTCTGGCTTTGTACAGCACCACTGTTGGCATCAGTGACTGGGACTTCACAGGATTGTGCTGTCAAAAAGTGCACTGTGGTTTTCTTTTGCTGATCTGAAATGCTTAAATTTATAAGATCCTTTCCCGCAGCTACCCAAAGATGCCTGTCAGTTTTTTTAAACTGGACAAGCTTGGTGTTCCTTAGTGAGATGTGCATAAAATGCCTCGGGTCATTTTGCAACATGAGCTTTTTTTGGCTTGTTATGCCCGTAAAATCAGGGGGGATTGTGATAAGCCCCCTGGCTGGTTGTGACTGTAATGCTGAGTTCAGGCCGCCTGGTGTCAGCATAGACCTTCTGGGACATTCTAGCATCCAGGGACAACTCCAGCTGCTCCCAGACGGAAGTGGGAGTCAGGAGTCAAGTTAGCCATGGTGAAGGCTGAACAGTGAAGTGAGCCAGTGGTTCTGCTTCATTTCCCTTCTGATGCTGTTTTATAAAAAAGGCTGATATTTTGCTAATGCACTGTCTGGAATTCAAGAGGGCCTCGAAGGGGTGAGAGCTGTCCGTCAGTGGTGCTAACAGGGACCTGTGCCAGGTTAAAGTGAGTGCAGGTCTGGCCAAGTGACATGGATTCTTGTAAGTGTTCTTTCTAAATGGCGTCACTGCACAAAATAGAGTTGAAACCAACAGACAACTCTTAATCTTCAGTTTCAAATTTTAATTTTCAGTTTCCTGTGTCCTAACTGTACAGATGATACCAGAATGTGTACAGATCTCAACTGCAAATAATTTTCTTCAGCCCCCTCCAGCTGCTCCAGAGCCTGCCAGTATCTGCTCTGGGTAAATCCATCTTGTTTCCCTGCCATACTCCTCCTATCAGTAACTCTGTGTTTGCAGGTGTTGGATCTGATTGATGTGTTCCTGGTTAAGCAAGCAGAGAACCCCTTGGTATTTGATATCATTGAGCCCTTGCTCCAACTGATTGAACAGTGCATGAGCTCAGACTCTGACAAGCAGGAGGTTGACTTCCTCCAGAAAACAGCCAGTATCTTCAAGTAAGTGTCCTTAGACCTCCAGATAATTGACAATGGCTTTTGATAAACAGCTGTGGTATTGTCTGAATACCAGGAGCTGGTCTTTCTGAGGTTCAAGGCAATTGCTATGCTTATGGATTGTGTAGGGTTAGATTACCAGCACCACACACATACACAATGCTTAGTCATAACCTGCAGGAAAGGAATTAGGGTCTGGATTTTCTAGGCTAAAGGACTTCAAGTGTCAAACCTGTTTGCAGGTGGAAGCTTCCAGAACAAACACAGGTATTTGCGGGTATGGAGCCATGTCACTGAATACCTCCATGGGCCTCTGACCTCTGAGTCAGACATACAACAACTCCCGAGGCTTACAGAATTGTTGCTGTGGCTGGAAAAAACTCTCAACAAGTTATTTCTGAGACAGGCAGAGTGCAAATTCTCTGTTGAGGGCCAGAAGTGAGGGATGATACCAGCTAGACAGATTTAACACATGGTGTGTCACATGTGTCCTCTGTGCACTACTTCTTGACATCGTCAGCACTCTCTAAAGCATTTTCAGTGCTGCTCTCTTGCCCCAGTTGAGAAGCAGTTGTGAAGAAACAAGATTTGAGGTAGCTAGTCTCCCTTTTGTGGGAGCTCTGAAGGAAAGTTGGCTCTGATGCCTAAATTTGTGCTTGAAGATGAAGAGTGGTAAATGTCCTCACCCTTCTTGCCACAGCCATGTGCTGCCCACAGGTAGCATTGTTTGTTACCAGTCACTGTGTTCTGGTTTTGTTTTCACTCACCCCTATAAAGTGCTAAGTGTTCCTGGCCATCTGTTCCCCAGAGCTCTCTCTGTAGGTAATGGCTTTGGGTTTGTTTTAATGCCGTGCAGGAACTCGCTGTGCCGCAATAAGCAGTACTGCAAGAGAGTGGCCTCCCTGCAAGAAGATGTGCATGCTTTAGTGCAGAGACTTGTCGAGAAAGCCTGCAAGCACACCGACTCTGCAGTGGCTCTCTATTACTTCAGGTGAGTGTTCATAAGGGGCATCTCAGATCTGAGCAGGTGTGATATTGTGTGATGTTAAGAGGTCTGGGAAGCAAGAGCCTTGCAGAAGGCTTGGTACCAGCATCTGTGTCTTACATAAGGACTAGGCAGTCCTGGCAGTCTGAAGCATTTTCAAACATGTCTATTTTTTGGTGATTGTCCTTTAGCTTCTGTGATACCAAAATGGTCTGGTACAGCTTTGCTGTTGTTGCTGGTGGCAAGTGCGTTCTGAGGCTTCTTCTGGGAGTAATGCAGTGCATGTGATTCAGTGGGGGAAAAGTGTAATTCCCAATCAACCTGTGATGATTGTTCTTTAAATGCAGTGTTTACTGTCTCTGTGATAGCACAATGAGGACAACAGTGATCAAGTTCTGACTGTACATACCAGTATTTTCTCCTTTATTGAACACAGAAAAATTAGGATAAGCCAGATACGTATTTGTTAGAAAGATGAGTGATCTCGCTGTTCTGTGGTGTGAATAGGAGCGCTGTTTCCCAGCAGGCTCTTTTGTGACGTGCAGCCAGTTTCACGAGGACTTTCATATTCAATCTGGGATTTTTCAACTCAACTGTATGTGCACTGGGTACCATGTTGCATGGTCGACCCAGTGCCATGGGACAAGTGTTGCCTCTGCAGCACATCTGCCCCATGGCTGTGCAGGAACCATGGTACTTCTGACACCACGGGGCTGGCTGTGTGTGCTGCATGCCTCCCTGACAGCTTCCCAGCAGTGGTGGTCCTCATTGGAGCAGTGCCCAGTAGATACTGCATTTTCTAAAAGCACAGAGGTTGCATGCTCTCCCAATGGATACGCCTGAGTTCTCCAGCACATGGCAGCTGGAGCTGAGAGGCCATGCTGCAGCACTGGCTGAGCTGTGCAGGCTGGACAAATGCAGAACTCCTCCAGCAGTGCAAAAGCATGATCCTGAGGAAACCAAGCTGACAGTGGGCATATCTGACTGTGATGACAGATAATGAAATGATTCAGCCTCCTAAGATTTCTCTGTCTTTAGGTCTGGCCAGAGTGGGTTAGACTGAGAGAAGGAGCCCTCTCAAATTCTGTAACCGTCTTTGCTATAGAATAAGCTGCCTGCACTGCTTGGCTCAACCTCAGGTAGCTTTGCAGTGGCACTGTGGTAACTGCTATGTTCTCCCCTTTTCTTTTATAGTGCCTCATTATACCTGCTCAAAGTGCTGAAAGGAAACATGTCATCAACTCTTCCTCCCCCTGAGCCAGAGAAACAGAGTGACAGCAGAGCGAAGCAGGCGTGTCAGGTAAGAAACAAGGCTGCTCCTGAGGGTGTGTTTTTTGCCAGTAAAGCTGCATTACCTGGTTTTGCTGAGTGGGCCTTGTTTGTTCATTACCGCTGGGCCTGCTGCTTGCAGGTACCTGTCTACATGATTTCTGTAACACCGAAAAGTTCCCCATTCCTTTCTGGTTCTTACCCTCCTGCCTATAGGCATAGGGGCAGCTGATTCAGTCGATCCAGGTTGATATCTAAAGAAGCCTGATGTGTATTTGTGCTGTTCTCCTCCCTGATTTGCTGTTTTTTCCATTAAACTCCTTGCAGTCACTCTTTTTTCCAGAGTGTGCTGAGGAGCAGTAAGACACAGAACAGGGGTGAATGAGAGTAAACTCCAGTTCCCCTGAGGTTTGGTCTAAGGTGAAGAGTGAAGGGTGAAGAGTGCGTGGAGCAGCCCTAATTTCGGTGGTAGTTGTTTGGAGGGAAACTTCATTTAATTGTGCTACAGGTGTCCATTGCTAGGGGACCCTTACTCTGATCCCCTTTTACCTACTGTCTCTGCTGCATTTCACAGGTCTCAGAGTATGGTAACCCTTTATATTGGGCAGCCCACTCCACTCACCTCCACTACAAACATAGCAAGTAGTGTCTCAGTCTCACCAGCTGACCCTGACCTTGCCTCTGAACCCCTCAAATTGAGCACAGGAGTTAGTGCCTTAATCCTGCTGACATCTTGTGGGGTAGAAAAATAAATGGAGCTCCCTCATGGAAATTACACACACTGAGATATTACTGGAGGCTGAAAAGACAGTCAGTGTTTCTAGGGCTTAGTCAGAAGTGGAGAGTGTTAATCCAAGT
Organism: Erpornis zantholeuca; assembly: GCA_013400515.1. NCBI lineage: Eukaryota > Metazoa > Chordata > Aves > Passeriformes > Timaliidae > Erpornis > Erpornis zantholeuca. Next base: position 2,219,084 of record VZTN01022780.1, on the reverse strand, counting down.
AGCTCCTGTGCAGTGCTGGGCCTTTTGTGAAAGAAAAACAAAATGGGAGATCTGGGGGGGAATATAAAACATATTGACTTTGAGGCTAGAGTCAGGCATGCTTCACAGCATCCTTGTGCAGCTTCACAGGGAAGCAGAGCAGAGCTCTGGTTCTGACCAGGCAGGGGCAGAGCCAGCAGCTGATGTGAGCTGCTGGTTTGAGGGAAGAGACAGCTCAGTGTATGTGATGCTGTTGATGCTGACATTGTGTTGAGGCTAGGGGGGTTTTGCTGTGGGGAGCCAGAGACAGGGGTGTGGTGTCTTTCCTGTGAGCTGTGTTTTGTGAGCATAATTTGGAGCTTTTCAATAAGCAGGAAAGTGGAACTAGAGCAGACACTAGGATGCAGTAGCCAAATTTATGGAAAAACTATTGAAGAAGTTTTTTACAGTAAATATATGCATGGAAGGAGGGATCAGTTTCTTCCCCCTGTGTGTGTCAAATAAGTGCTAAGTAAAGACACTCAACTTGAAAAACTGAGGTCACATATTTTAAGACCCATCTGCCTTGTTCCACTTCAGCCTGTGTTCAGCTGCAGTAGCACTGGGAGTTTGACCTGAGAACGGGATACCACTTTAACATGGCTTTAGCTTCCATGGGGCCAAGGAAAAATTCCTTGGGCACATGTTCACTACTGTGAAGATTACAGCTTTTTCCTCCTAGGCCCTAATTTTTCACTCTAAGAGCAGTACTTCCCTAGTAATATGAGAACAGTCAGGAACGTTGCAATGCAGTGCTCCATACTTGGCTCTTCAATGCAGTGCTCTATACTTGGCTCTTCAGTGTCTCCTGATTGTTTAGATCCGTGTAGCCTGAGCAGATCTCAACTGGATGCTGTGTGTCTGGGATTCTTGTTCCCCACCAGAGGGGGATATTGGAACATGGACGCAGTTTTGGGATTGCTGGATCCCTGATCAGTGCTAGGGTTTGTCTGCTGAATACCTAGGAGTCCTGGATATAGCTGCTAAGTGTATGTAGATACAGATATGTACATACACTAAAATCTACAAATTCTAGTAGCTCTTCAGCTGAGAACACCATGTGCACAACCCAGCTACTGCAGAATGGGCTTGGAGTACTCTGTGAGCCGAGTGTGTAAGACGTGTCACCCACAAACCTAGAGCATAGCCCCCACACTACGTGGAGTGTGTGTAGTCCTACTAGGAAGCTGTGCTGCCCTTCAGTGACAAGGTCATATGGCTGTCAGAGCCTGGGAGAGCATATCTGGGGCCCACTTGGTTGTTTCTTCATGATTCTTTGTCATATCTCAAGTATATTTAGTTGTTGGAAAAATCTCTGAGAAATGATGAAAATTAATTTGTTCACTGTTAGTGATTCATTCTTGTGTTTCACTGGGAAAGCTTTTGTTCTGTTTTTTACCATACAGCTTTTGAACCCAGGCTGTTTGAATGTGAAGAAGGTGGCTGTTATCTATCAGCAGGCACTGACCCAGTTCCTTAGTAAACGGAACAGTCCCCTTACATGCTCCATGTTCCACGATCTCTTCAAACGCTTCCCAGTAAGTGCTGCTGACTGTGTGCTATGTTGTCTTCTGCTGACTCCAAAGCATGATTATAATTCTGGGGAAAGTAGGGAGAGAAACTTCTCCGATTTATTGCAGACTTTTGAAACTTTTGTGAGGTTTCCTTGGATCTTCGCCTGCTAAGACTCTTAATACTGCATGTTTTTATAGCAACACTGCAGGAGGGCAGGATCTTACTTATGTTTTGGACTGGGATACTGCATTCAGAAAGCAGGTGAACAGAAGGCTGCTCTTTAAAACATAGCTTAAGAAGCTCTAACTTTTTACCAGTATTCAAGACAACATGAATGAGCAAGTTTTGCATAAAGGCAAAACAGGTAATGTTGTTTGAACAACCAATGTAGATCCTGTTCAGCTCTGCTCTGACTGCATTCTCAGTTTCTCAGTTTTCTTCCAAGAAGGGCTGAGGAGTGTAAAGTGTAATTGGAGTCTAATCTTCAAGCCTGATATTCAGACAGTGTCAGTGTCTGAAATGTTTGAGGTATTTTCTGCAAGCTTCACCTATGCCTGGGGCTGGTCTCCAGTATGAGGACAACCAGTTTTTAAGAAACAGGCCTTGGGCCTGAATGTCATAGAATTCTTCAGGGATTTTTAGGTCAGAGAAAGCTAGAAACAGCTGCCAGAAGGCCTTTCTCAAAACCTTTTAGAATTGATGGCTCATGTGAGGGTGGGAGGAGCTGTAGGCTTGTGTAACTGGGGGAAGATGCTTCCAGATGCTGAGGGACTCCATCTATGAGAGAGTTCCTCTACTTGGCATGTTTCTTAGGACACCAGCCCATGATGCCTTATAGGTAAGTTTGACAAATGGAGGGAGAGCAGGGTTGTGTGTTGTCCACATGGACAGCAAACGTAAGATCCCATCTGCAGGTTTCTAGAGCTTGTGGATTCCATATGACTGTTCCTTGTAGAAATGTCTTTTAAAATCAGTACTCCACATGTCTTTCTAAATACCTCCAGGGATGGTGACTCAACCACTTCCCTGAGAAGCCTGTGAGAGTACCCGACAACCCTTTCAGTTAAGAGATTTTTCCTAATACCTAATGTAAACCTCCCCTGGTGCAACTTTAGGCTCTTTCCTTTTGTCCTATCATTTCTTCCCTGGGAGAAGACCAACCCATACCTGGCTACAACTCAACATGTTCTCCTTTGTCTGGGACTGGGGCTCTGCACAAAGTGAACTGACACTACAGAAAGTGTCAGCCAGATGCAGACTTTAGTCATCACTAGGCAGAACACATGGGGTGAAAAATACTCGCCTGATTTTTCCAAGTGAATAGAGGTGAAGTTTTGCTGCTGCATTTTGTCGTGATCAAAATTTCACTCAGGTGGTGTGAACAAAGCTATTAATTTTCAAATAAGCTGTTGCTGATTTCTGGGCACTTGCCTTTCTTGTGGAATTTTCTTCTTATTCAATAAGCTGTGTAAAATATAGGCTGTTTTTCTTGAAAAACAAACTGCTGTCTGTCAGCAAACCACTAATAAGAGACTGTGTCTTTCTTTGTTACAGATCATGTGTAAGCCATTAGTAGATACTCTTGTTGAGTTTATCACAGCATCATCCAGGCAACATCAGCAGGTAAGAATGAAAATAAACAAACAGAGCTATGTAACAGAAGTCACTTAAACATGGCAGCTCAGATGATTTTTAATATGTTTATTGTATGCCTTTAGGGCTGCCCAGTTTTGGAAGTGGCTTCCGGGGTGGGGGGGCAGAGCTTTTGCAAATACTGCCTTGCTGCTTCGGGTGTGTGAAGTTGTGGAAGTGCCACACAATATATCCACAATCATGGGGATTCTTTGGTAGCATCTCCATTAAAAACTGCCTGCAGCTTTCAGGGTTGAGGCCAGATGGTGGTAGGCGTTGACTCCAGTTGCTTATTCCTTGATTACTTCCTTCTTGGTAAGATGTTCCTTGGTATTAATGGAGCATGCTGTAATCCCTGCCTCCTCATGCTACCTCGAGGTCAGGTTCTGTGCCTTGCTAGTTGTCCTGCATTTTCTAGTCCATGTGCTGCTGTATTTAGTCTAAAACCACCTGTACCACAGATCTGATTTTTGATGGTTGGTTGCCTGTGCCTGACTAACACAAAATTAGTGGAGCCTTATCAATAAAACATTGCAGGGTGAGTGCACAGCTCACTGTTGCTGGTGCAGGGAATGAGGCCTGTCTGGATTTTCACTGCAGTGGGGGGGCCTTCCACACAGTTAATAACCAAAATCCCCCTAGGCCAGTGACACTGTCTCAAACTTTCCCACCCCCCAGCTGTACCCTGTGTGTTTCTTCTGCAGAAGTGCATCCTAGATTGATCTTTCTGTTTCATAAATAGCTGTTTTATTGTCTCTGATCATTGGAGGCAATGTGAAGGGGTAGGTATGTGTTTACCCCACATCACAGTAGGGCTGCTTTACACTGTCAGTGCAAATTGCACTTCCGACTCTTTTAACCAACAGGAATGGCTTTGATTTAAAGAACCAAAAAAAAAAAAAAAATTCAGTGGATGGTAATAAAGATGTGTTACACAAATAGCAAATTAATTGTAAGGCCCATACTTGATCCCATCCTCAAGAGACCAGAACAGCATCCCAAACAACTCCATTATATGAGTATCTTTGCTTCTCCACAGGGAATAGCATTGTCCTTCTACCAGGGCCTTCCACAAAGCTGCTCAAGCTTTGTTTGCAGAGCCTGTTTGCCTGTGGGTGGGAGGAGTAGGGGAGGACGTGTGGAGTGTGTGGGAGCTGGGTACAGAACATGGATATACTGCTGTTCAAACAAAGGCATATGGAGAATGAGCTCTCGAAAGCCTGTGGAGCTTGGAGTTGCAGCTTTACGTTTTTTACACAGTGCTTCCTTTTCAGGAATTCTGGCTTCCCAGCATAAAATGTCCAGTTTGTCAGGTCTTCAATTAAATTTTCCCACTGATTCTCAATTGAAATGCGTTTTGGTGGTATCCTGGTGGGTAGGGTAGAAGTCAAGTTAGGTGGGTGTATATGGCAAAGTGATGTGGGTAAAGCAGGGGGATAACTTGCTTCTCCCTGGCAGCTTCTGGGAAAATGAGGTGAAAGGACTCAACTTCCAAAAGGACTGTACTAACTCAGAGTCCTGAAGACACCAAAAATCCCATGACACTCTGAATTTGGCCAGCCCTAATGACTGAGAGGCAGATGGGGTGGTCTTCCAGTTTTAGCCCTGAATACTGGCATATAATCATTGAACTAGCTTCATCCCAGGGACTGGAGGCTTAATTTGTGTTCTAACACTCCTGTTAGTGGTGATTGTTCTGGATATGGCTGTTGGATCTGTATGGACAGCTAATCCTCCTGGGATTCTGACTTGGCTCTGCAGATACCTTTAGGAGGGTGTCCCCAGGGCCACGCCAGGTGGTAAGAGCTGTACTCTGCACAGGAAGGTGGAGGCTCAGCTCTGGGCAGATGTCTTGTGTTGGCCTGATAATGAACCCTGGGGCTCTGGCCCAACAGAGCTGCTGGCCACTGTCCCCACCAGCCTGGGGGAGAAGGAGATGTACCTTCAGGTTGAGCTTTAAGGTAGTCGTGAACAAAATGAAAAGCGATTCATGAAGAGGATGTGAGGCAGGTGTTCCTTCCTCCTCACTCCATACATCTGGGAAGTTTGTGAGAGCAGCATGGAGGCTGGGGGTCTGTTCCACAGCTTGCTGGTCCCTATGTTTTTAGGGCCTCTAAGCAAGATCTTGTGGCCAGTGGCCTGCATGTCCAGCTCTTACTTCAAGGAACTCTCTGCTCTTGCTGGGGCCTCTAGTGTAAAGTTAAACTTGATCATTAAATGATTACCCTGGACCAGCCTGGCTGAGTTGGTTTGCAGAACACAGTGTACAGCAAGGCCTGGGCCACCCTGGGGTCTGGTCAAGAAACAGCAAACCTGAACTGTGCGTGCACTGTTATTCCTGTGCCTGCTGTTGTGGACTGCTGCAGATCTGTCAAACTCAGTTTCTGGGCAGTGCTAACAGAGAAGATCCTGTAGGAAATGCAGGAGCCATTCAGATGCTGTTCAGCTGGCACTGGCTTGGAGAGAGCAGTCTGGCCTCTCCAGCCCCAGCCATTTGTCCTGACCCCAGGGACCTCACTGTCTGCCTGCTGCCCAGGTGTTCGTGCATTTACGTCACAAAATGGGACATGAGGATGATTTGGCTGGAAATTTATCTTGCCCTTGCACACATACTTTTTTCCCCCTTTTTACCATGTTAAAGTTAACTTCAGTCAGTTCACTGGTCTGGTTTAGGGCAAAGGAACAGTCTGTTCAGGGGCAGGAGTATCTGGCCGAAAGCTGTGATTTATTTCATCAGGGGCAGTGCTCATTAACACGAAATTATGGCTTCTGTGAAGTCAGTACAAGAATATTGGAATGGAGAAATTGTCTGTGGACTGTTGGCTGTAGCTGATGACCCAAGAAACTGGGTCTCACACTGGTGCAGCCTTTCCGTGCATCCTGTCTCCCTCGGTCGGTCACCTCTAAAACCTGGAGAACAGCAAACTCTCAGTGGCAGTGTTGTGTCTTTACAGACACAGAGATGTTTGTAGCTACTGGATGGGTGATACTTGTCTTTCTGGGAGGCACTTTTCTTTGGCCTGGGTGTTTTCTGTAGAGTAGGGTGTTTTGGAGATATCCAGGTTGCATCTTGATGCAGAATTTAGCAAAAGAAGCTTTAAAACAAAAACTTTATATAGTGTCACTGACATTGTCAGCCCTTTTCCTCTGACCCTGTTCCTACATGCCTAAAGGAGCAGTGGGGTTGTTCATCTCCATGTTGAAGTAATTTGTGAGATAAAACAACACTTTAGGGGGGTGAGAGCTCTCAAGGCAGTTTTAAGTGTGGCTCACAGTGATTGGGTTGGTTTTCTTAGCATTAAGCTCAACCTGTATAACAAGTTTTAAACTGGAAAGGTGTATTTGCAATGGTCTTACTGAGACTGGACTTGAGACTGAAGCTTGTACTTGTGGCCAAGTTCTGCTCCTCTGATGTTATGACTGGGGCACAGAATCACTTGATTGCAAGCAGCTACTGTGAAGGTTTTCAAGAGGATCTTTAGTATGGGAGAAGTGCTACAAGTTAAAGTAAAAAAAGGAAGGAGGTAAAGAATGACTTCATAGTGCAGTCTAATCTAGGTTGTTCTGCAGACTGAGGTCCTAAGAATCAGTCACATCATGACCTTGTTCTTGGAGAAATGTCTTCGGTCGTAGGAGAATGGGGCAGTGCCCCAGCACAATCTTTTGGTACATCCAGGCAGATCTGAGAACTTTCCCTTACAATCAAGGTGCTTATACGAGAGTAAAGTGTAGGTACCATTTCTGGAATGCAGTGACCCGGCAGATACCTGTCACACACTGGTGTTCCAAGGGACTCAGGTACAAAATGGCAGCTGGGGAAAGAGACCCAGTGATAACTGGTATGGGAAAATGACAAGCCATCACAAGTGGAGCTTGCATTATACCTTGGAGTTGTCCTGGTGCTAGTGAATTGTGACAAGTGTCTGGCACGGATGATCTCACTGGCAGTGCAGTTAGCCAGCAGAATGTGTGTGGTGCTGACAGGTTGGGGGAGGCTTGTGCTGTTTCATGGACGAAGGATGTTCCTGTCAGCCTGATGTCTTCCGCAAGTGCTAAACATATTCTCTCAAATTCTGTTTGGAAAAAAATGTGTGCGAGCTAGTCCTCACTTTCTCCTTTCCTAGTGCAATTTGTTCTTACTGCTGCAATTGCTTTCCAGGAGACCTTAACCTTCAAATTACTTCCCTGTGCCTTGTTTCAGTGGATGCAGTGTTGCTTTTTCAATATGCACAAAAGCTTGATTTTTTGGTTTGTGCTGATGGAACATAAACCAGCGTTCAAGATGTATTTAATTTAATGATTATTGCATGACTCAGCTACATACCAGAACCCTCCTGAGCCTTAGGTGAGGAATGTCTTCCTGGTTTATTTTTAGGTGTATTGGTCTGATGAGCAGAGCTACAGTAACATCTAATTCTGTAATTGTGCAGTCCTGGGCTGTCCCTTGGCTGATGCTGTTGCAACACAAGCCCCTCAGTGCTGCACTGGTAATTGTGGTGAGGTTCTCACTGCAGTATCCCCCCATTCTCATATATGAGGACTGGATGAGTCCATGAACTAATGTTTTTACTCTAAAAACTCCCTCTTGTGAGCCTGGGGATTGGGTGAAGAGGGAAAGCATGTGGCTCGTTGCACTGCAGTACCCTGGTGTGCTGCTGATACAGGCTCCAGCAGGCAAGGGCACCTGCCAGCTCCCAAATGGAAACAGTTTGAAGCACAGCCTTTCTCAAGCCTGGCCTGGAACAGCTGTCCTTTTCTCTGAGAAGTCCAGCTTGTTGGCCAGTGGTATTGGAACCAGTTTGGAAATGAGCACTAATAAATGAAGCATCACTACTACCAGGAATAACGTGTTGTCTCCATCTTGCTCATGGCAGACACTTAAAACCTCTTTTAGTCTGTAACTTTTTCCTAGGATTTACAGAAATGATTTAATATCCATCCCTTATTATTTTCCTTTGAGAAAGCACTGGCAGTGTACACATCAACACAATTGCTAAGAGCCTCTGCAATTACTTTTGCACTGTGGTCACACATCAATTTAAATACATTCCTGCCTTCTTATTTACAGTCAAAGCTATATTGATTGAGGATGTTGCAGTAGCTGGAAGCATAATGAGGCTATATTTGTCCATCAAGTGAGTTTATTTTCTATGATTTGGCTGGAACACTGCAGAGCTGATGGAAGTGCAGAGCTGTCATGAAACTAATAAAAGTCATTTTACTTAGTGTGGAAATGAGAATGGGCACTGAGACAGAGTTCAAAATGTCATCTTATGTCATATAGATTCATTAGGAGTTCAGAATGTGTTTTTATAAAGCTGTCTGTGACAAGGAACCCTTTAAGATCTATCTAACAGAGAGTATATTTTAGGTAAGCTGCTAATTAATCTTGGTGCTTTGGCAGTCTCCCCAAAGGGATCAAACATATATAGACGTAATTTTACAGAACTGAAGCAGGTCTGTGCCAGGGCTGCCATCACCACAAGAGTAAAATACGATCCCAAAGTCCTGCCAAAGAGATATTGGCTGGCTGAAAGTTGTCCTTCTGAATAGTTTATGTTCTATGTAAATATCTAAGTTAAAAAGTAATTAATACAGCAAGAGCAGTAAAAGTGCTGCAAAGCCTCAGAAGCTAGCACCCCTCTGTGCGAGTGTTTGGGAGTGTTTCACTTCATGCTGGGGGAGATGAATGAATCCCCACATTAATGCACTGTGGCCTGCCTGCATACTCACAGATAGCTTCCAGCAGGTGGTAGATGAAGAGCTTGTTATGGAACATTTTGCATAAGCTGTTACTAAAAATGAGCCAAGACAAGAACCAACACCAGTTCAGCTCTACCTCTTTTGCATCAGGAATGAGCACTGGCCAGCTGATGGGAGCTGAGCAATAGGCCATGAGTGAAGGGCTCCGTTCCTTCAGAGCATCCTACGTCTCTTGGCACAGGTTAGACACCCTGTGCCTGTGTCCTTTGTGGAGGTGTCACGGGTGGACAGACCTTCAGAGGGTGAATTGTCCACAGGTAGTGAGATCCAAGGGATGCAGTGCTGTAGAGGCTGTTGCTTGTAGAATCCATCCTTTTCATCTTCCTTAGTTCAGTATGTGCCTTCTCCTCAATGAAAAGAAATCATGTGCAGCTGGAAAATCTACATCAAACTGACATATTTGGCTGCAGTCAGTGTCCTGTTCCTGTTTTTGTTTAGTGTAAGGTGATGGTCAAGGGGAGTCAATGTTTTGCAAGGTGAAGCTGAACTATGGATGGGCTCTTGGCCATTTTTGATCTATTTCATCACAAGCCAGCAAAGCCCTCTGACATGAACTAGCTCTAGTAAACTGTCCACTGAAGTTGGATGGGAAGCAGTTGAATGCTTAAGTGCTTTGCTGGGTCGGGGCCAGAGTGTTCTATGCTTTTGTGTGGAGATTTTTAGTTCCCAGACCTTTAGGATGGTTGTGCATGTGGATTATTGCATCCCAGCCTTTCATTTTCAAGAGTGTTTCTTGCATTGGAATTGCTCAAAGAAACCATTTTCCTTTGGTGAGAAGGAGGACATTGACAGCATCTGTAAGTAGTCTGATGTTCTTTGGAAAGGTGTCTGACTCCACAGCAAAGTGTGTCTCAATGAGGTACTGTTTTCTAAGCTGTGTTTCCTTCTTACTTGTGTGAGATGGTTGAAAATTTAAAAAGGTCTGTGTAAATTTTTTAGGTCCTTCTGACTGCATTTAAGCTGAGTGCTCAGAATCCCATGGCATACAAGTGAGTTTTCACTTGTATTTGCATTGAGAACTTGGTGTGCTCATGGTGTATTTCAGGTGTTGAATGTGGGACCCCTGTCACTGAACCTGCAGGGTCTCTTGGGAGCATCATGCATGTTGTGAGCTGTTTCTGTTTGTTTATTTTTCCTTCATACAGGTTTTTTTTTGGTTGTGCTTCTTGGTGCCTTCTAATGACCTCTGAGTCTTTTGCCAGAAGTGTCTAGCAGACAGATGCCTGCATTGCCCACAAACAAAGCCATAGTGATACCAGGCATTAATTGACTGGCACAGAGACACTGCCCTAATATCAGCCCCAGTCTTTATGTTCCACCGTACTCGGTACAGCACAAGCAGAACATGAAAAAGCTTCTGTTTGCCTCTTTATTGTGATTCTGGAGGTATAGGCTGTGTGTATTCTGCTCACTACTGTTCAGCTGATTGTGTTGATGATCATGTAGCAAATCCTCAGTAATGAAGGAAACATTCTAGTCTGTTGCTGGGAAGAAATAAGAAAATTAAAATGTCACATAAACTTTAGTACTTGCTGTAGACACAGCTGTTGGTAAGAGCTGTCCCAAGGAGGGAAGTGCTCCAGAGCAGTAACAGCCCTGCATGTAGGATGGACTTGCTGAGTTAGATCTATTCCATATTGCAGTGATTTTCCAACTCTGAGTAATTAACTAGCCTACTAAATTAAATTTGCCATCTGACACATGGGTAGTTGAAAGTTTTTAAAAAGTGAGTTGATAGTTTTTAAAGAGATTGAACCACCCAAGTGTGTTGTGCTCAGCCTGCCAAACACAGCCCCTTCCATAGTTTGAGGAGTAGATGTTTGTATAGAGCAAATGGGAAAAGTTTGCTCAGAGACAAGGTCATTTATTTAATAATGGCATAACAAACACAGGAGGGGAAGAAGTGCCTGTGGTGTGATAAAATTATCGACTCTCAGTCATATGGACTCAAGATTAATGTTACAAAATACAAAAAACCATCAGGATAGAATCCTGTTGAAGTTCTGGGGAATGATTTTTGTTCTGTTTACAGTGAGCTATGGGATCTTGGTGTGGGAGTACTGGCAGGTGTGTTGGAAGGGTGTTTCACTGGCAAGCAAAGAAAGATTAGGGCTTCTACAGCATAAAATGAAATGCCAGTCTGGACTCTGCTCACTGGCAAGGATGTCCCCAACTTTTTCTGTGCTAAGTGGCAGGTCCATTTTTGTTGTAGTATGGGAGTGTGCGAGTAGTGGGGTTTGGCTGCTTCTCTTTCTGCTTTCCCTTGGCACATAATAAAATGCCACTCTGCAAGAGTTGAAACACAAGAAAAGAGTTCAGGTTCCTCTGCAGGATATCTCAGCAACCTCCACACCAAAGAGGGTTTCCAGCCCTGTCCCTCTTCCCAAGGGCACTGTGCCCCCTGTCTTGTCATCATGCCTCTCTCGGTGGATTTTGCAAAATGAAAAGAGGTCTGCTGGTAAGCATCCAAAACAATGAATCTTCAAAGTTAAACCCAGTACAATTTCCAACTTTTTTTTGTGCTTAGCAATGCTTTTTATTTCAGTATTCCAAGCTAACAATTTCACTCATGTGTGAGTACCTTTTCTTTTTATACTGCATGAAAGCTATACTTCAGTGGTTGATGTTTGAGTGAATTGGAATTCTAATTTTTCATTATCTGCTGATAAATGTTCTCAAAAGGTGAAAACCTTTGTCCTTGCAACATCAAGCCTGGTCTAGTGTATTGGGGGCAGCAGCTAAAAGCACACAATTCCTAGGCAACATGGGCTTTTTTTAAATGTGTGCTGCTCTTAAATCTCCTAAATTATTAAATTTTACTTCAGCAAAGTCTCCTTAAATAGACTGCATTATGCTGTAGCTGCCTTCTGAATTGCCTCAAGAAAATCCTATTGCGAGTCTCTCCTGAATTGAGGGCTTTGTTGTGCAGAGGAGACATCTGGCTTGGAAAGTATTGGGAGGAGCATTGAAGGGGGACAGTTTTGGTCTTGGTCTTACCAGTGTGTGTGAGTAACTTGAGGTGTCAGTGGAGCCTCTTGGTGTTCGACATTACAATATATAAATAATAAATAAAGTTAAATAGAAACTGACAAAATAACAGCTTTGGGGATAGGCTGGTTTGGGGTTTTTTTTCAAGAGGAAAGCCAGAGTTGAGAGAAAGGAGAGTGTCCCAGATAATTTCCTGAGAGGTTTCTTGGTCATGTTTCTTTGAGCCTCAGATACTGGGATGTCCTTTAAGAGTCTTTGCTTTGATTTCTTAACAAAAGAGCATTTCTCGCTCTAATGTTTGGAGTGAGAAACTTGTAAAAGCAAAGTAGAAATGCTCTAAAATAAACAAGGTCATATTAAGAAACCCAATTGTTATAGATTATTTTTTTTTAAATTGTGACTGTGTCCTTAACTTGGGAGAGAAGGAGGAAAACGGGCATATTTTCTGATTTTTTAGTGTGGCAAAGGGAGGCTTGGTTACATTGCACAGCGTCCATTCCTGTTCTTTTCTCCTCTGGTCTCAGTATGCCCCTTGGTACCAGTATTCCCCACCAGTGTTTCACTCCTGTAATTGGGCATTACAGGAAGAGCAAGAAAACATTAGAGCTCATGGATGCTAATCTGTGTTCTGATGCTGATTTATCTTGTGTCCTCATGGCTCACTTAATTATGGCATCTTTTCATTTTCCAAGAATTTAGGGTAATAATATATTGACTTTTTTTGGAGCAAAACATTAAGACTGATTGGCCTTTCTGATATGGTAAGTGGTTACCCCAGGGAGAAATGAAACTCTGTGTTGACCAAAGCAGCAGACCAATATATGGATTGTGCTGTATGGATTGCTGTGTCCCAAGGGTCTGCCTGTTTGCCTCGGGTGAAAGAAGAGCATAAGGTTTTCACCAGCCCTGAATGCTCACCATTTGTTGTATGCAAATGAAATACTCAGAGCTGGTATCTAATACCATCAGCCTGGCCCAGGGGTCCTGTGTTTTATTTTATATATTCATTGCTTTGATGGAACAAATGTCCTGCATACCCTTTATCTGAGGCAGAAAACCTGCCACTGCACACCACTATTTACCATGAATGTATCCTCTGAAAAACTGCAGTGTCAGACCTCTCTGTGTGTACTGACTCCTCTCTACTCCCTTTAAAATACAGCAGCTTCTTATTTGTATCACTGTCTTGTTAGACTGTGGTGACCATAAGAGGAAGCTTTAATTTTTTTTTTTAATTTTTTTTTTTGCCTCTCCCAGCTGCCAACAGAACAGTGCTGAAGGAAGCAGCTGTACCTGTGCACACTTGTATTGGGCACAGATGTTCTGCTGCAGTGAGCAGACTCTCCCAAATGGGCCCCTCTGGTTATGCAAGTGCAAGTTGAGGCTTTTCCTCTGGCAAGAACATCCTCCAGAGCACTGTTTGCAGGGGAACCAGGCATCGAGAAAGTCCATTCCTTAGGATAAGTGAAGAGAATGTGATTTGCAGGGTCCCTGGTTAAAAAAGTACTGATGATTTAGGGGATGAAGAAACCTGTAAGTGAATGCTGTATATATGGTCTGCAGGCTGTAAATATAATCTGCCAGGACTGCTAGTCCTGGGATTTCTGCTGTGTCAAGTACATTTAAAACCTATCTTGTGTGACTGTGTCAGTGAAATGAATGAGTATCTTTATCTGTAGGGTCTAGACTGACACAACTCTTGTAGGTGCAGCTGCATTATATGAAGGTGGTTTGTTTGGGGTGTAGCTCAATCCACATTTTCAGACAGATTGAGCAGCAGTGGTTAAACAGCTCGTTTGATCAATCAGCTGCTGCTCTTCAGACCCTTGGGTATAGTAGTGGACAGGTTGCTTAACTTCTCCTTGCTACTGCCTGGAGCAGGACATCTGAGCCATAGGTGAAGATGTTTATGAAGGGCAATAAAAATAGAGAGGAGAGGGGAGTTTGCAGGAGGGGTAGGAAGATGGAGATTTCTTCACAGCCACTTTTGTCTCTGCTTCCAGGGAGCTTTGTTCTTTTTCAGAAGAAAGGTAGCAAAACCTGAAACCCAAAAGTAGAGTATCCAAAGTGGGGACCAACGTATGACCTAGCTCCACATCCTGTGGTTTTCCTCTACTTGGAGGCATTGTAGCCAGAGATTTTCACCATCTCCGAGTCTTGGTCTTGAGCCTCTCTCATGGAGGCCAGGCATCCATGGATGCAAGGGATCCTTAGCAGGTGATGAGCAGGTGATTGATTTTCCATTTTTTCCACTGCCGAGATAGTGACTGGGAAGTTGATCTGCACTGGGAATTACTGGGATGTATGTTCAAAGAGTCCCAGGAGGACACACAACCCCCTTTGTTAGCAAACTGCTGTTCTGCATGTTAAACCAGCCAGAGAGAGGGAGAGGTTTAGGAATAAAAGTTAAACCCACAGAGTTCATTCATCATTTTTGTGCTCAGGAAGGCCTAAACACATGATCTATACAATGGTAATGGTCAAATGAGCAAAACATGTCTTGAATGGCAATTATTTTCAATGTGCTAATTATATGTAAGCTGTTGTGAGTGGTTTAAGGGTTCCCGCCAGATCTATGGAAATCTGCATTTTTACTGGGAAGGAGGAACAGGTAAAAGTGCCTGAAGCTGGGCTGCAATGCAGGTAGGCTTTTTGTAAACCCCTGAAGATTGAAAGAGCTTGATGATATAGGATGTTCGGTGGGAGTACACTGAGATTCCCTTTCTCATCCAGGGATGTAAAATGTGATTTAGGTGTCACTTAAATGCTTTACATGTTGTAATTAACCAGGCTTGCAAATTTTTTCTCATCCATTTGTCTCAGGAACTTAATTTCAGCTGTAAAACATCATTTGTTTTCATCACTTTTTAGCAAGGAAAATTTTATTCCTGAGCTCGTAAATCTCTTATTTGGCTTTTTTTTGGCAAGGCCAGACTGAGGGAGGAACCTGCTTTCTGGCCCAGAGTGTGATGTTTGGAGCACTGTGAAGGTGTGGGAGCAGGGAATGGTGGGTGATGGCTGGGGGTTTCTGCTCAGTGTTTACTTCTCCTGTATTCTTTTATGATCTCTGTTTCTGGAGAAACTGGAGAGTGTGAGCTCTCTCTGTGCTTTCAGGCACCAGGAGTCTGTCTAGTGACTGACAATGTCCTTGTGCCAGGCAGGACAGAGGAGCCAGCCAGGAACAGGGTGCAGGAAAAGCTCTCCTTGGGTCTCTTAATCAGAGGGATAACAGGGTAAATTTGGGGTGAAAGTTGATGTCTAATTTTTAAACCAAGAAATAGTTGTGTTGTTGCTCAGATGTCCTTGCATGAGCAGTTCTGCATAGCTGAACATGTCAGCCATATTCTCCTAACAATTCACTTATCCCAGAAGGTGTGAGCACTGAAACCTTTTAGACAGCTATTAATTAACAATCTCTACTGCTTGTGTGTGCCTTGTTTCAGTGGTGGTGAGGAGGAAAAATTAGTTTTTGTTATCAAAAATCGTTTTCTTAAGCCGCAGCCAGGGCTTTGTCTTATCCTCTCTCCCCATTGGATTTGAACTATGTATCAATCATGTCTGTGTGCATATGCTGTGTGTGAGATACTGCAGTTACATCTCAGGGATTGAGGAAAAGTGATTTAGCAAACATTTCTTAAGCGCCTCTGGTTTTCACTTTTTGTATCTAAAGCCTTCAAATAAGTTTTGTATGTTTTAAGTAAATAATTGGTATTCAATGCTTGTTCAGTGAGGATACATGTTAAGGATCTAGAAGCAAAATTTCTTGTTTGTCCTTAAAGAATTTGGAAACAATCCTGTTCTGTCCCTCTTGTCTCCCCTCAAGGAGGCCACAGAGGTGTTCTAAGGGGTGGAGCCCCTCTGCTCTGGAGCCAGGCTGGAAGAGTGGGGTTGTTCAGCCTGGAGAAGAGAAGGCTCCAGGGACACTTCAGAGCCCCTTCCAGTGCCTAAAGGGGCTTCAGAAGAGCTGGAGAGGGACTTTGGACAAGAGCCTGGCATGACAGGACAAGGGGGAAGGACTTACCACTGCCAGAGGGCAGGGTTAGGTGGGATATTGGGAAGAAATTCTTCCCTGTGAGGGTGGTGAGGCCCTGGCATGGGTTGCCCAGAGCAGCTGTGGCTGCCCCATTCCTGGAAGTGCTGAAGGCCAGGTTGGACAGGGCTTGGAGCAACCTGGGATAGAGGAAGCCCGTGGCAGTGGTGGAAGAGGGTGGGCTTTAAGGTGTCCCATCCAGGCCAAATCATTCCATGATCGTATGGGATATACAGCATACACTGAAGTGCTGTTGCTTCTGAACAGCCTGCTGGGAATTTGCTGCATGGAAATTTGCTGATCCATTTTTGTGGGTCTTACTGTCCCATCCCTCTCATAATTTGTCCTTTTGGATAACCTTCAAGGCTGAGTTTCTAATTTAGACTCAGCTGCCAAACCAATATCAAACAGACTTGTAGCTCATGGGCTCAGAAATGGTCAAATGGGTGAATCAAATATTGGTTGAGAAATAAGAAATAGGAAGCCCTGAAACTCAAGACTGCTCTGTTGGAGCCTTTGTCTCCATCCCACATCCAATGTGAACGTAAAAATAAAATAGTTTGACTGTATGAGCAGAAATGGGGATAGATTGGCACTTGCTTCATGGCTTTGGATGCTCTTTGTTTTCTTTCTAAAAATGCTTTGACAGTAATTGGAAGAGGCTTTTGCTGTGGTCCTCTGGATCTCCTGCTCTACAGTAATAAATGACAGGTTGTTCTCCTGTAGCCAACAGCCCTGTAAGGTGGACCTTTTGGGTTTTGGAGTGGGTTGGTTGGTTTATTTTAAACATATAATAAATTACATATAGCTGAGGATTTATTTCATAGTTTGATTATTTATTCAAATTCAAACAAAACATATTTAGAATTTCCCATATTCTTGGCCTCTGTTCTTTTACCCAGCTTTCCTGGTAGCATTTGTCACAAATGCAGCATGTGATTCATGAGATTGCAGTCTCAAAGGGCTTGGGAGGAGAGAATTTCTGGAAGTGCAATTATTTTTTGCCATGTCCCTGTTGCTGTAGAATAATCTTTATGCAGAGGATTACACACTGAGAGCTGCTGTTTTATGCTGTGTTCTGGCACTGGGTTAGATGTGCTGGCAGGGCAGGCTCTGTGCCAGAAGGGAGACTTTAGTGCTCTGAAATACCAGTGGCCTCTGTGTGTGATACCAACTGTATATTTTTGTCTCCTGGACTTCCAAGAACAATGGAATGGCATAAAACTCCTGATGCTTCTTCACTTCTAAAAATGTATTTGAGTTGCACAAACCTGTGATTTTCCAGGTAAAATGTTTTTTATATATATTGCATAAAGGGAATGAGAAGCTCTTGCCACACTGGTAACATTTTTCATGTTGATCAACTTTGTTCATGCTGCAAAAATAACAGGCAAAAAGATGAGGAAAATCCATCTTCATGTCTTTGGTAACCATTTAAACTCCCCACTGCTTCTCTTACAAAGTGTGAGGAGGTGTGATAAGCTGAAATACTGTCCTGGGTCAGATCTAATGAGAGTTTCTGTCCTGCCATGTGCGTGAGGCAAGCCAGACAAACTTGCTGCCTCTTGACTGAAAGCTGGAAATAGCTGTCAGGGAATTTGGAGGGGTTACTCAGCTGTAGCCTGCAAACCGCTTTGGGATCACCCAGCTGAACAGCTGTGTGAAAACTCAGGCTTTGTGTGTCACAGTGCAGGCATATCTTAAGGTTCCTGCTCTTCTGATGGTGGCAGTGGTGGCTGCTGATTTCAGTGTCTTTTCTCTCAGGAGTGTGCCTGGGTGGCAGTTTTTTTCACTTGTTTGCAAAGCCACCTCCAGCCAGTATCCTAAACCACCTGGGACTGAATAGTGTTTCTTTTTGCATCAGAAACAAGTGTCCTTCTTTTCTTTGGAAAAACAACTTTAAATTTAGGTCATGCCTTCATCTCTTCAGGATTGCAAACAGAATCTCTCCAGTATTGCAAAGGCTTATTTGTTTTGTTCTTTTCTCTTTCACAACTGCAGTGATTGAAAGACATCTTGATCTGACATCTGTTCCCCTCCATCCAGGGTCACCTGGATGGTGGCTGGGGAGAGCAACTTCTGACCTACCTGTGCTAGATAACCCGCTTTCAATAGGAAAACAATGGCTAGATGGGTAGGAGTTTAATCCATTATCATATTTAATGGTTAGGCCAAATGTCTTTCCTTCCCTGTGTAGGATAAAGTTGGATTGTATGCAACCTCCACTCACACTCTTTTTTAGTATCTAAGGTGGGTGAGCACACCTGGGAATTACCAGTACATCTTGGTTACTGCAGTGAGCATGTTGCCTGATTCAGAAAGAAATCACAACCATTTGCACTGGATGGCATTTTGTGTAATTGTTGCAGATAAGAGAGAAATGAACAAAGCCGCAGAAAATTTTAGGGCCGGCACTGCCCTTAGTTATTGTTTGTTCTCTGCTCCCACCTGGACTGATAATGAGCCTTTCTGCCTCATTTAGTTGTGTGCTTGATAGATACATGTGGGAGTCTGTATGTGTATCTACTGTGCCTGCTTGAATAGACTTCCCTTGTATTTTTATTTTTTTTTTTTTACTATTTTTACTATTTTATGGTCTTTTTAAAAACTGGCATTAAAGAGAAGATGTTTTGATTCGGCAACTGGGTGGCTTCTAGCACACAGAATGCACTGCAGCATTCAGCTCCTTTTAGAAAAAGCTCTAATCTGGCTGTCAGCTGTTAGTAACTATTCTCACACATTCTCATTTCAGAGACTGTGCATATGGAGGGATGACAGTGCTCTTTTCTGAACTGGAGTGGAGTTTGGTAGCTGGGACTCTTGAATCTTCTGCTATATTTGTCCATTTGTGAAGTGTTGACAATACTTGGCTCTGTCAGGAACACAGTAGGCTTGATTTGCCACTGAGAAAATGGAGACAATCTTCTGTGATATTCTTGGGGACAGTATTGTTCTGCCAGCTTCCAAAATTGCCAAATGCTTGTAATACATTCCAAAATACCAGTGTTGTTGGGGAGGGCAGGAGGGAGAGAGACAACTGGCTTGTCTAGTGGTTGAGCTCCTGGTCTCTGCTGTGTTTTGTGGAAGTACTCCCCAAACTTCAAATTGCAGCTGGTCCCTGTGTCATGTGTAAAAGACACATCATGAACATATTATGGGTAAATGATGAGCTGCGAGAAATTACAAGGGTTGAAAGTATTGATGCAAAAGATTTAACTAGCTGGGGTGGCTTGGCTCCTCCTAAGGTGCTCTGTGTGTGGTCTTGTATTTCAAAAGTTTCGATGAAACCTCTGCATCACAGAAGAGAACATAGGTAAATTTTGTGACTGTTCTTCATTTCTGAAAAGTATTTCTGGATTACTAGTATTGCCATTCCTGTTTAGTGGTGCTCCATTGACGTGTTTCCTGAAGTGGCTGGGGTTTGGAAGATCCTCATTTCAGGAGATGGCTTGAAAAATCCTCTGAGCAGTCTCATTTTCTTTTTTTAGGCTATTAAAATAGCCTAAAAATGTTAAAAATTAAAAATGTTTGCATTTCCGAAAAGTGAGATGTGTTGAGATGGGTAAGAAAGTGGCTTGTGGTATCTCTGACTTGCCCTCTAAAGCAGGTGTGGATCAATGAATGTTCACTCCCATCTGCATGGATGTCACGTCTCTAACATTTGTGCTTTCAGCTGCGTTGTGTCCATGTATTTGAGAAGATAAAACAAGGAAAATGAAATGTAACTGCAGATCTGTTTCTCTGCCACCTGAAGGAAATAGTTCCTGAACATCTGTCTGACTTTGTGTCTTTCCTTTCTTAAGCAAAGCACTCATACTCTTAGCCCCCTTACATTAGGTGATAAAGCAAAGCTTTTGTTATCTGGTGAAGCTCCTGAAGGTCGTGAAAGTGATTGCTCTTTGAGTGTTGAAAATCTTTTTTGCAAATCCTGCCAGGGATATTCTACAGGGAGCAATTCCATGCCCTCCCAGCCAGTGGTTTGATGTTTCTCAGCCCTGACAGATGAACTGTGGCTGAAAGGCCATTGCTGAGGACCGTTGCTTTCCAAGGGGATGTGGCAGCTTTGTGCTCTTGGTTGCTAGATTGTTTTCTCTGGGTACACTTGCTTGTTAACCAATCTTCTGATGACATCCAGTATCCTTCTTCATGTGCTTATGGATGCTGTGAGTGACATGTGACATTGCACCACCTTCTAAAAAAAAATATTTGGTGCCCCTCCTCATTTGGTTTGAACTTACTGAGGTGGGATGGCATCAGCAGGAGGAGTGAGAAGTGTTGTTTCTTATCAGGTTTATCCTCAGACCAGGATTGAAGAACTTGATTTAATTTTGGTTCTGCCCCTGATGTTTTTGGCTGAGTCCACTGACATCAGTCCCTCTCCCTGTGGTTTAACTTTTGCTGTTAAACAGTTCAGTTTGTTGTGAAAGAATAGGCTGTACAAGGGCTGTATAAGCTGTACAAGCTCTAGGAACAGAGAAATCATTGACTCTGGGATGAATATGATAACCTTAAACTACAGCATAGCATGGTACTGACAACCCTGAAGTTATTAGTGTCATGTTTACTCTCTTACTGAGATGTTTTAAAGCCAAATTTTATTTCAACCAACAAGTAAATATTTTATTTTTGTTGTTTCAAATGAGAAAAGTTGTTTATGCTTAGTACTAAATTATCATTGGCTTAAAAAACAATCAGGAAAAAGGGTAATGTTGAGTAGAGCAATAGCAGTGTTTTAATTATGTGAAACTTAAAACATATTTTCACTTTGCTGGAATCTAATACACAGGCTGGAGTCGTTAAAACTGTGAATGTGACAGAATTACTAAAGACTGATAGCACCAGCCAGGAACCTCTGATTGGGTCTTGTGACTTCCTCATTTATGTCACACAGAAGGGACTGCTCAGTGGTTTGGGTGTTTTTTTTCTTTCTTTCTTTCTTTTAAAATACTTTTCAAGCTTAGTGCTTACCGAGGAGCAGGTCCCATTCAGGGACTGTTCTCAGACCCATATGAGTCTGGGTTCTCCAGAGCTCCCATTCCTTTGGATGGCTTTGATTTCCTTCCAGTTCTTTTCCTCATTAACTTGCAGTGCTCCTACCCACTGCTGACTGGAGCAGTTCCTGAGCAGGCCCTTGTCACTGGTGCCTCTGGAGTAAACCTGTATTCCTGAGATGTCCCAGGATACTTTAACACAACCCTTCTCTCTCACTTGCAGTATAAATGTGTTTGTAATTGTGAGAGAAGAGCTGGTGCCTGGAGGTTTGTGACCCTGCCTGGACCTTTCAGAATGAATTACAGTCTTTCATCTACTCCGAGGCTCATGTTCCTTTTGTAATTGCACTGAAGTGACTTTCCACTACATTTGGTACACGCATGCAGACATGCCATAATTTGTTCTGTAAGACACAGCATTCACATAATTACAAGGAATACCTAAGCCTGCCTGCCTTGAAGATTAGGGTGTTTTCTCTCATCAAATGAGCGTAAATCATCTGACATGGTCTCATTGGTTCCCTGCTGCATTTTCACCTTCCAGTAATGAACAGAATTTCTATGTGTAATGAAAGCTCTCTCTATTTGGATAATTCTCTTTACTGGCCATACTAGTGCAAACTGGAGGTAAGCCTCCAAGGATGTGTGACATTATCTGTTGTGATACAGATACAAGTGCTGGTATTCTACAGGGAGCAACCTGTGTTCCAGTATCCCATCTATCCCAGAAGCCTGGAGTGTATTGTATAGGAAACACAGACCTCCTTGAGTTTGTGACGTGTTCTGTTTGACTGCCTACAACTCTGTCTGGTCGTGCTGCTCTCCGGAGATCCGGGGATTTCTTCTCTTTGCTCACTTTGAATTGTTCAGTAAATAGTTCCCTAGAAATGATCCAGTAGAAGTCTGGATCAGGTTTTAGCCTCCTGCTCCATGTTTTTCAGGTTGCTTCTTTTCAACCCGAGAGGTACCTGGAGGCCAGGTTGGGTATCACCAAGTCGCTTTTATTATTGAGGTCTCAGACTTTTAATCTCAATGATGTCTTTGATAAGGAGCTTTACAAACTTTGCGCATTTGTTTTCTGTGATACGTGGTTAAAGAACAGCAGCCGTTGCTTTCTTTGGATGAGATTAGCTCTTGTAATTCCTTCTGTTCTTTGATATTTGTAACTGCATTCAATTTTGGCCTGTGTGATGGCAGCTAGAGGCAACATTTTTTTCTTTATATGAGTAGAATTTGCTCACTAACTCCGTGCTGCTATGAAAAATCCCCCCTTAAATCCTCTAAGCTGTTTGTACTAATCCTCATTACTGTATTTTGTGCATTTCTATATTTTGCCTTTGACTAATGCTGCATTTTTCTCTTGTACCTAAGAAAGCCTTAAAATAGGAATTCTGGAATAGAAAAAGATGTGTGAGAAGATTGCAGATTACAGTTGGTTTTCTAGTGGCCATTCTTTTCATTGCTGTGTTAATGGAGAGACTTACTCATTAAGTTTGACTCCAGGGCAAGGCCAAGTGCTGCTCTGAACAGCATTTTCCATCTAGGATTCCTTTGAAATTAAGGAATTCCTTTGAATTTGCTATCCTGCCAGCTTTTATTTTTTATTATTTGTGCCTATTGCATTTGTCAGGGTGCAGTAAAGGGTACGGTCACTCAAAGGTGCTGCCTCAAAACTTGGGGAGACCGATAGTGATGTCCTTGGAGCAGCTGATAACACATGTTTTAGATATTCGTGCCTAAATCTAGAACTGTAATGATCCACTCCACTCCCCTTTGACCTTCTCTTTTATATATGTGCATTCAACCAAAATCCACCACCCTGTCTACTGAGGGGTGACTCTATAAGGACCTAGAGAATGTTTCCAAACAGAGCCTTTTGCTGAAGGAGGCCAGGTTTAGGTTGGATATTAGGAAGAAATTCTTCCCTGTGAGGGTGGTGGGGCATTGGCACAGGTTGCCCAGAGAAGCTGTGGCTGCTCCATCTCTGGAATTGTTCAAGGCCACGTTGGACAGGGCTTGGAGCAGCCTGGGGTAGTGGAAGGTGTCCCTGTCCCTCTTCTGGTCCCTGACAGGGGGTTGGGATGAGATGATCACTAGGCTCCTTTCCAACCCAAACCAGTCTGTGACATACTTGTTTGGTGAGGATATGCAGCCTTTGTAACCTGGCCTCCCCTAGATGGGGTACGTAGCTGTTTACTTTAGCAGGGTATTTACATTGCTAACACCTTCCCTGGAGAGTTTCATGTTCTTTCTCCCCTTTCTCTTTCAGGCCATGGCCTGTTTGCTTCTCCACAAAGTTCTGCAACTTCATGAACTGAAGCTCTTCATTACAGAGGAGGAGTGGGAGGAATTGATCAGCAGAAGCATCAGCCAAGTGACAGAGGTAACAAGCTCCAACAAGTTTAAAGTACAGGTGACACCTAATGCGTGCTGCTTTCATCCATCTGGTGCTCAGTCTCAGAGCTGCAGTCTGGGACTGTGCTCAGCTTAAGAGGTCTTAAAAACCTTGTGCCTGCTGACTAGGTCTGAGTAGTACCCACCAGGCTGGCAGAATTCTTGTAACACCACTGTGATATTCCTGGTGCAGCTCAGCAACGCTGTGTATGGACCCAAGAGACAAAGCTCGAATTTTAGGGAATACACTAATACAGATCAATTTAAGATGTTAAAAAAAAAAATATATATAAAAAGAAAATAATGGAACAGTATCGTGAACATTAATTTCAGGACATGTCATGCAAGTTCTTTATTAGAATGAACTTTAGAGTCACAAAAGTAGAGCTGAGGTGCACTGGACTTTGGCTGCTGGTGTATTGCAGGCCTTCTGGACCAGACTCTCTTGCTAATATCATTCATCAAGGAAACCTTAAAATACGTTGGAAAATAATTTGTACAGGAGAAACAGTGACAGAAATTGCAGGGCTCCTGAGTCAGTGGCAAGTGCAACTTGTACCTTAGGACAGTGTTTGGGTGCAGCTGTTACATGGGAGATGATCTGTGGGACAGGAGGTTGAAGAAGCAAATGCCATTCACTTTTATTCTTGGGGATTGATGTGGGGGGAACCAAGGAGCCAAATTAATGTTGTGATGTGGTGACTAAACTTGATGACATGGGAGATTCCAGTGTTGGAGTTTCTGTGTAACTGTAATAATGACCTCTTTCTAAGGATAGCTTTCATTCTTTACTTCCTTCTTCAGATGCTGCTTACA
Organism: Erpornis zantholeuca; assembly: GCA_013400515.1. Taxonomy (NCBI): domain Eukaryota; kingdom Metazoa; phylum Chordata; class Aves; order Passeriformes; family Timaliidae; genus Erpornis; species Erpornis zantholeuca. The sequence continues at coordinate 2,194,937 of VZTN01022780.1, read as the reverse complement.
TGGTAATTTAGGCTATTCTGTAGTTTGCTGTATTGAAACAGAACAATTAGGTCTGTTTCTTTCTGTCAAGGAGGGACAAAATCTAAGCAAGTTTAAAACAGGGAATTTAAAGATGCTGTTTATAATTCTGGAGAAAGCAGGTGATCCTGAGTTTCATTAAATACTTTTTATTTAAAGATTACATCAGGAATCCAATGGGTGGAGTTATGTATGATTTTGTTTCTCAGCTACATAAAACATGCCACTCGTCTCAACCTGGTCATCTCCATGTTTCTCTCTAGCAGCTGAATACTTGCAGAACTCAGTGATTCACTGAGAAACCACAAACATTTACAATGCCTTTATGTTGTTCTTGTCAGGGAGAGGTTAGCATCTTGCAACCCATCCAAGATTATAATGAGCTTTGCTATTAAAGTTTCCTCTGTGTCTCTCATTTCTGTGGTCATGTGTGTTTAAAGAAAAATTCCTTAGAAATACTGTCAGTTTGTTTGGGTTGTCCAAGGTTTACCCTGCGGGCAGGAGGCCTCCCATACTCTTAAATAGTATAGTGGCATATAGCTGCTGGTTCTTTTTTTGGCCTGCAAAAGCCCTGAGATAACATTTTTACAGACTGCTGTTGGCGTTCATACATGTGGGGATTTTGTCTCCCTTTCTCCTGCTCCCCCCATGTACCTAACCCAGCTGGTGTGGCTCTGTGGGGCTGGGGCTGCTGCACATTAAATATTGCTGTAGTGAGAAGGGGTCAAGGACTTTATATTCCACATAACAGCTCTGATTCATAGCGAAAGGCTGGCACTTGTGCTGCAAGACTTTCTAAAGCTGCAAAAGGAATTCTGTGTCTTTTTCGTGATGCAGAAATGCTCACTTCTCTGAGTAGGAGCTGTAAAAACATGTAGTGGCTCTATGGTGTAGTAAAACAGTATTCACAGTGTCACTGATTTCTTTTGAAGATGGTAAAAAATCTCTTGTAGTCAAAGTCAGAGGCTGGAAACGGAGCAAATTTAGAATCTGTAGAAAGTACGTATTCGTCAAAGAGACTATTCCACCATTAAAGTAACTTTCTGAAGAGTTTATTAGCCCTGAATCTCCAGGTGGAAGTTGTGTGCTTGGCTGACAGAGAAGCTGCAGGTTAGGTAGAAGTTCCAGGCCTGATATCGAAGTTATGGAGTGAGTTTGTTTGGGAAGAGCTTGGACTAAACAACAGCCCTTTCTGTCACTGCTGTCCTCACACGCTTCTGCTTAGCTTGGGAGGATGTTTGCAGAACTAACTTTCTCCTGCAGCTCATTCTCATCCCTCTTCTTCTGAGACTTGTTTCCATGGGCTATTCCAGGTCAGCTGTGATTTCAGAGGTGAGTATGTAAGTGAGTAGATGCTGGCAGATGTAAGTGCTTACCTGTGAGAACCTGGACTGAGAGCTGCAAGATGTTGTGGAAAATGATATTTATTGCCCTGCCTCTGCTTGAAATGTTTTCCTTTGTTGTCATTGGCCATCCATGCCATTGTCCTTCACAAATAGCTGTTTTAAGAGGAAAAAATGATAATCTAGACTTTTGTACCTTTCTTTGACCCAGGGAGAGGTTTGTAATGCTTTAACTGATGTGCCCTTGTAATTCAAGCAGTGCTGTTGCTCACAAGGAGACTCACCTGGAGGCTTTGCCACGCTCTATGTCCTGCGTCACATTTGCAACTCGGAGGCATTAGCTCCCCAGGTACAGGATTGCCCTGTCAGGCTTAAGGCTGTCAGAGAGGACAAGATACTATCTCTTGGTGTCTGCCTACTTATCCTGTCTTGCCTCAGGGATTGCATTGCATACCTGCTGAGATCCCTTGGTGAGGAGCATCCTCACCAGGGAAATCTGGGATGGGTTAGGTAGTGATATGAGCTGGAACTGGGGAAGAAGCAATGTGAGACAAGTGCAGTCTTGGGTATCACCGAATTATGCAGGCAAAGCTAAGAGGCAGATGAGGGAGAATCAGTGGCCAGGAACGTTAAGTGAAGAGACAGGTTCCCAAAATAGCAGCTCTGGCTGCTGCGAGGCAATGGCTCTTGTGCTTACATAAACTAACTTGACCTTATTTGTTCCCACATTGTTTAAGCATGCTTATAAAACATACATCACATGAGAGATCCATGTTTGCCCTACCCTTGCTATCAGCGACGCAGGTCTTGATGTCCCATCAGGTACTTTGGAGTTGTGTTGTTAGTCAAGCAGTGAGAGCCCTGCTTGCTGCTGGTGCTCTTGACTTGTGCTGCTGAGTCAGCTTGGCAGAAAGCCTCATCCACAGCCCTGCACTGCAAAAGTGAGGAAGCAGAAAAACAGCTCTGGCACAGTTTAGGCCTCCCAAATCCTAAATACTTTACACAGAGGAGAACCTTGCTACAGTTGTTCAAGTCTGTTCTAAATGGGGGTCTGGATGGCTCAGTTGTGTTCATGATATAAAGAAATAGAGTTGCTTCAAGTTGTAAGGGACAGAGCTCACCTGGGATGCTGAACATTTGACAGAAACAGCTTCCTCTTGGAGAGCTTTGTTCTTTATCAGTAGGTCTCAAAGTGCTTTACAAAGGAAACTCAAACCAGGGAGCTGTTGATGTAATGCAGAAAATATTTTGCAGAAACCCAAGACATAATTTGGTTTGCTAAAGTTGTTCATCCTGTTTTACAGGTGACGCTCCTTGGCTGGGAGCTGAACCAAGAATCAAACTTAGTTCTCCAGAGACATCTCAGAGACCCTTTTTGTGCATGGACAATCTGACTGTCTCTTAACTTGGCTTCAGAACAGCCCAGTTTGTTGGACAGTAATTTCTGTCCCACGGTTACCTCTGCCTAGTGTTGTGAGTTCAGGCTGCCCCCAATCACACAGTAAAGTATTGCAGAGCCTGAGAGGTCCAGTTCCCCATTCCATACAGGAAGCTCTCACCCAGTTTTGGTGAGGAATCTCTGGGTTTGCTGTTAGGGCTCACACACTCTTTTTTACTCTATCCAGCATCTCTCATTTTGATCTTTCGGGCTCTTCTGGTTGTCACTGGAGGCACATTTTTGTGTTTGCTTCCCTTGTTGAGATACATTTATGTTTCCTTTTTATATGTTACAAAATTGCTGTCTTGACTTTGGAGAGATCTTGAACCTCTGCCAATTTTTTAGTAACTCACTGATAGATATGGGCAGGAAGTTCCAGGTTCTGAATACATAATTTCATTACCTTTTTTTGTCATCCCTTTCCTAGGGACCAGCTTATCCTCCCAAATGGAGGTGCTCTGTGTAACTCCCAATTTATGCTGAAACTCCCAGTTACGATGTGAATCAAAGGTAGTGGGAATAGTCCAGAAAATACATATTTTGATGGCTGTGAACTTCAAAACAGAACAGCCCTCAGAAAACTGTTATTAAAACTGTTTTCTCTGGCTTGAACACAGTGGTTTCATGAGGGTTTCCTTTGTCTTTCTTCTGCAATAAATACATCATAGGAAGAGACAAACTTTACTACTGGTTCTCCCTTTGCTTGTTTTGGCAGTGTCATAAGGAATGGGCAGAGCAGACAGTGTTCCAGTTTGCTGTTTGAAACCCAAAGAGGATCAAGGCATCCTGCACTGTAAAAGTACTGACAGAATATGATACCTAAGTTCAGTGCAAGACCAAAGCACTCCTAGTCACCAGTTCTGGGGCTTTCAGAGAATTACACATAATCCCAATGAGATGCATTTCATGCCTCCATACACTTAGGTGGTTGCTTAGGCTTGGATTGGGCAGGCATAAATGTAGACAGATAGGGAATTACATGCCTGGGGAAGGGCTGGCATAGATAACCCAAGACCTCTTTTCCATATCATGTGGAAGTTACTGAAGACTTTTGTTGTATGGCATTCCAGGGTTTTGTTACTACGGTGTTGTTCAGTGAGGGATCTAAAATAACTATCTGGAGCTACTGAGAATGTGTAGGGGGGAGAGGGATATCTGGCTTTCCAGTGTAGACATGCCCTTAATTTCTGAAGGGCATCACATTTGATTATCGGTGTCCTAATTTGTAGTGAGATGAATTATTAAAGTGACTTCATCAAATCTCTAAAAAAGCCATCCTTCAATTTTTTCCTTGAAGATTGCCTGAACTTTTATCTATCCATCTTTATAAATTCTTAATTCACTGCCCTTTCTCAGCCTCTTAGCTTGTAACATGAGGCCAGAAGTGATTTAACTGATATTTTCAACGTGCTTTCAGAATACTGGATGTCTCTGTGGAGACTTCCTTCTCCTCTGTTCCCTCAGCTGTCATGTGTGGTTTTTCCCTGCTGCATTTTCATCTGGCCTTTGGAAAAATAATCAGATCATTAAACTTGGGAAAGCGTTGACATTTTCTGTGAGAATGGCTTCTAGATTTTTTGTCTGTTCCTGATAATAACTGCCAGAGTAAGCATCACCAAAAATGTGCTTTATTTACAACCTGCAGCATGCGGGTCTTAGTCCCCTGTCTTCCCTCCTTCTCAGTCAGGGCAGGCAGAGAAGGTGCTTCCCTCCTTTGGTGCTTCCCTCCCTTTAGGAGCATTTCTTGATGACTTGTTTGGTTAGAAATGCAAGGAAGTAAGTTTTCCACAGTTATGATTTCAGTCTAGAAACTTAGTGAGGGAAAATGGATGGGGGAGGGACTTAGAGTGCTTCTTTTCTGCCTTTAAGTGCTCTCAGCAGCAGCTGCTATGCTGGTCAGGTGGGTGGTGTGAGAACCTCTCCTTGTGTGCCTATGTACCTGGCGTACGTGGAGTTGGGAATGGACGTGGCTCTGTGGATAGATGGAAACTAGAGTTAAGAGACATACTCCTCTTCCCTCCTCTCTTCTTTGTCTTCCATGATTTAGCTCTAAGTTCTGGTTTGGGATCTTATCGTGTGGTGAATATTATTGTCTTGGTTTTGGAGACAAATTTAGGAGAAAACGTTCTGAAATGAGCGCTCCCTCTGAAGAGAAGGGCTCCAGTAATCGCTTTTGCCAATGAGAGCAATGGATACCAGTGGGCGAAAGTGAAAGAAACCCATTTATTAACAAAAAAAGGGTGCCTGCAAGGCACAGAGAAAAAAAGAGAGTGAGAAAGAAAGAAAGAAAGAAAGAAAGAAAGAAAGAAAGAAAGAAAGAAAGAAAGACATATCGAAACTGTGGAACATTGCCCGCCCAGACAATCAGTGCCAGCCTCTCTGGGCCGCAGGCACTTTCCCCTCGGTGCAGTTCCGCTCATGGCCGCCAGGGGCGCTGGTGGCTCCCGGCCGGGCAGGGGGTGCGATGGTTCCTCCGCGCCTGCAGGGGGCGCTGTGGCGCGAGCGTGACCGTCTCTCTCCACACGGTAATGGCGGCTCAGCCAGTGGAGAGGGATGGAGAAAAGCCTTCCTCTTAAATTCACAGGGGGAGCCGATCCTGGTGCCCCTCTGGATAGCGAAAGGCGCTGTAGGAGGGACTTCAGAAGCAGTAGCAGGCTGGAATAGCAGGGTGGGCTTCCCCGGGGCAGCAAGCAAGAGGCAGCAGAAATGCTGGAGCTGGAGTGCAGGGCAGAGAGGAAACTGCAGGCAGGGAGGAAACAGTTACAGTGTAGCACAAACCCGCAGCAATGGCAGGCGAATGGCAGGGGCTGGGTAGCCTGGTTCACAAGCACGGCAGAGAACTGGGTCTGGCCTGTGCAGAGGACGGGGCAGACCCCCAGCGGGAAACGAGGGTGGTCCTGGGTGCTGGCGCGGCACGCACTGGCTCTGGGCTTTCCCAACAGCAGAACAGCAGAGGAAAAAAAAGCAAGCCAGCAAGCCCAGTCACAGTGCCGAAGCAGGCAAAACCCACAGAAACAGCAGGATCCCTGGTCAGAGATACCAGTTGCGTGTGTCCAGTGGAACGGCCCGTCCCCAAAAAGGGGGGCTGCCTCACCCTGCCCCCACCTCTCTCTGGAAACTTCGGCCTGGCTCCCATTCGATGGCCCCAGAGCCAGAGCCAGGGAGGATGGGGGGGCAAACAACAGGGACAGCAGCCACCCCAGGCACAAACAAAACCAAACAGATCAAAAACCCCCAAAATGGTATGGGATCATAAACCATGCCCCGGACAATTACCATGAAAGGAAGCATTTGGGGCCAGCTTGTCTAGGTTTTGGGAAGCTCAGGAGTTGATTCCTGGCTTTGTCATAGTTTGTGTGGCATCATGTGACTTGGGTGCTGTGAGATATGGGGAATGATGCTGGCTTACCTCCCTCTCAAGAGAAGCAGAATTACAGGTGAGGTGAGGGGATACTGAGCACACAGTATTCTGTATGCTCACATGGGATAGTAACAGGAACTGTGAGCATACAGAATATTGCAGTCCTTCAGTTGGTTGTTAGTTTCCTCTTAACCTCTCAATAACACAGGCAGACTCTGCCCTTCCCAAACCTCACCTGTATGGTGATATGGGAAATCTTGTACTTTGGTACAGGTAGGATGTGGCTTGTAAGGCCCCCAATGCTCTTGATGGGCCCCTCTGGGTGTGATTCCACCACAGGGACCTGAGCCACACCACCAGCAAAATCCCAGACTGTGCCATTGCTCTGGGATCCTGCATGCAGCACGGAGCTGGGGCACAGCTTGGATCTCAGCATTTGGAGCTCAGACCTCTGGCACTTCCTCACTGGGCACATTCTGTGGGGTAGAACCTTTGCTGAACTCTGCTGCTACAGAAGAGACTTTACCTGAGGAACCCCAGGCTGTCCAGTGGTGTAAGGTTGCGGAGGGGAGTGTCTGCAAGAAGGTCTTGGCGCTGTGTCCAGCCATGAATCCACACGTTCATCCATCAGTGTCTGGTCTGCTTTGTGGGAGGAGGGGCTGGATGGAGGTAGTGCAGTGTGCAGAAAGAATGCAAGTTGGCCAGGCTTCTCCAGCTCTCACTCATGGATCTGTCAGGCTCATCCCTTGGGGGGGAAGGGCTGTTTCTTTCAAACAGTGGACTAGGCTGAAGGACATGCTGGGAATGCATAAATATTAAATGGTATTCAGACTTCCCACTGGGAGCTGAGCTTGTCTCTGGTGGCAGGGCACTCCGTGGCTCTGAGATGCTGCTGTGTCTTGTTAGTCTGGGCTGAGCGTGTCCCCCAGTGGTGCCTGTGATAAGGGGCAGAGGTGCAGGCAGGTGTGGATGTGGAGACTTCCAGAAACATTGCATGGCTCCATGTAACAGCATACCTCCATCTCTCCTGCAGGGAAGTTGGGCACTGGCTGGGATACTGACTTTGGCTCTAGGTGCACATACAGCGCTTTCGCTGTGTGACAGGTTTCAGGGGAGCTTTGGACTTAGAAACTGAGCTGTGTGGTTATAACTACCTGCCAGCCCTCTGTCCTACCTGTGTGACTGAATTACTACAGATATTCACCTCCTGTGCTCTAACTTGTTTTACACTTAGTGAAGATGGAGGAATGCTGTGAAGTGCAATGCCACATGGAGCAAAGGCTGGATCCTGTAGTAGTTGGGATATATTCATGCATGATACAGGAATGAGGGGTATAATAAAACCCACTGATTGTTAAGATGCTGGCAGTTCTTCTTGTAGAAATCTGAGAAGCAGAGAACTTTGGATCCAGGAGTGCCCTCCTCCAGAAACAGCCAGAGGCTTTTGGAAGCAGCATGTCTGACATAACAAGACAAAACCATCTCTGTCAGCTGAATTCACGTAGGGTGAGGCAGGAGCTGTACTGCTGTATTGGCTTGAGGTGAGATGGGAGTTCCAGCTCTGAACTTCATAGTTCACAGAACTTCAGTACTGCCTTCATAGTTTTTCTTTTTGGAAAAGGACCTGCCCAGATCTGCTGACAGCTCAGCTGTACAGGCATGATTACCCATCACAGGTATTGCTGGGCTGGAACTGGAACTGAGATATCCTGTGAAATGTGACAGGCTGTTCCTGAAGCAGTAGAGTAAGAAAAGCAGAAAATGGGAGAAAAGCAACGTAAATCAGTGAGTGATGCCAATGTAGCTGTTGGGTGTAAATCATGTGGTCTCTCTGCTTTTAGTATTGTGCAATTGGGTTGTGTGACCCTTGGGCTGGTAATGCTTTCAGAGGCCAGAGAAAGAGGGAGTTGGATACCTCTGGAACAGCACGTGGCAGGGAATCACAGAATAGGTGGTTAGACAAGTTCTTCTGGGTTTTCCTTTAACGCTCCATCACTGACCTGTAGCATAGCTGGAAGCAAACCCCTGCTTTGTGCCTCAGTCTTGCTATGTAAAACAGATATTTGCCAGCCTTGTGCAAGTGTTAGTGATCTGGTCAGTGTTCAGGACTCTTCCAGGGGTGCTGCAGAGGACTGAAGTACTACTTCTGTTCTTAAGGCATGTTTGCCATGTGTTGCATTTTGCCATCTGTTACATAATAGCTTTTGCTTTGATTTTATGATTGGATTATGTACATTACCCAAATAAAATCAGGGTAGGCCTGTAAAATGATTGACCTCTGCAACTGGGATGGCAGAGCTGATTTCATCTCTCGGGGAGCTGAGTGAAGGAGCATAACACAGCATGCAAACAATGGTCAGTACCCTATGTAGCAGGAAGTTTTATAATTACTTAAGATTAAGTTATATAAATTCTTGAGAAAGCTCCTTTTGAGTTCCGGACCCCAGTTCCCATTGAAGAAGCTTTGGATTTCATTCCCTGGGAGCCATTTCCCCTGGCTTGCCAGCAGTCCCAGCCCAAAGTCAGCTTCTTTTGCATAACCAGAGTGAGCATGTTTGTGTTGGTGTCTCATGCTAACACAAATAACACAAATCCCATTGAATCAAACAACGCAAATAACACAGATCCCATGGAAGCAAACACTCCATTCTGTGTCCTCCCTGCTAAGGGAGGAGGAGAATGAAGCAATGCCTAATCAGAAATACCATCTCATGGAATGCTAATGGGAAGTGCTGTGAGTGGTGATATCTAGATAATAAGTGACTCTGGGCTGAGCAGGAACTGGGCTCAAGTCTTTAAGGAGGCTCAACTGTCTCAACCTACCACATACAGAGGTGGTGGCAGTTTTGTGCTTTAGTAGCATATTTGTTTGTAGCAGAAGGGAGAAGGGCATATGTTGAGAAACAGTTAAACTTTATCTGAATCCAACTTCCTTAAAGCCAATCCTTTCTGCTTCTGGGCTAGAGAAAATTGTACAGTCTGTAGGAATGAATTATCTGCTGCTTCTTTGCAGCTTCTTTGGCTTCTCCACTCACCCTCCTTGTTCCTTCCTGGTCTTTGAGAGCTGTTTTGAAGTGATCTATTTCAGTAGGGAGCTCTTTGTTTGCAGAGTGTCTTAATTGTACCAGTTTGCTTTTGGCTGTTTATACTGGTGGAAGTGCGGTTATGTTTCTAGATTCATGCAAAACACTGCTTTTAATACAGATGTTTAGTCACTAGACTAGTGATGTTTTCCATCTCCAGCTGGGCCAGCCACTCTTTTCTTTCCACAGGTCTGCATGAATTTGGTTGCAGATGCACTAGATGCACGTCCCAGTTTCCCCAGTACCTGAAAACTTGCGTGCTGCTGAAAATCAGCCCCTCAGGTGTTGTTTCAGAGCTACAGGACTTTTCTGTTGTCTTCAGTAGGTTTTATTCAAACCCTTCAAAGCATCAGGGCAGCAAGAACAGGCAGAGTCAAGCCAGCATGATTTAAATGCAGTTGTCTACATCACTCATGTACGGTGAAGAGAAAATGCAATTTATTTTTAACACCTTTTTAATTCTGAAGTGTTTGTATTGAAAAGATGAAATGACAGTTGACTTCACTCTGGCTCCATCTCACAGCACTGCCCTGATTCTTCTTGTCCCAAGGACTTGGCAATCCATGGTGATTTTCTCATACTCTGAACTTGTGCACAACTTAGCAAAATAAGGATCTCAACCTAGTAGCCTCTCTGAAAGCTGATTTAACCAAAAGGAAGACTGTTAGCCTGGCAATATTTAGTTTTTCAAATTGCAGAGAAAATATTTATGTAAATCAGCCTTTTTGTTTATTATTATTTTTATTATTAGTGGTAAGCCTAATAAACTGAATGTGCCTGACTCCCAAGGGTTTTATATCCTACATGTGAAGATTTATTTTTCTTCCCAATCACACACCCTATATTTGTTTCTCTTTTTACCTGGGAGACTTCAGAGCTGTGGAATTGTGTGACCTTGTAGGTTAATGACAGCTCTGGAATAGAGTTGCAGTGCATCTGTCTATATCAGGAGAGAGTAATTAGCAAGTTATTGATAGTCAGATGAAGTTGCAGCTTGAATTCCAGCCAGCAGAATGGCTTTCTAATACAGGGCTTGAGTGGACCATCCTGAACAGGAAATAACTGTATCTTTATTATTTTAAAAAGATACTCCCAGTGCAGGAGTATCCACAGGGTATGGAGCCTGTACAGATAGTGAATAATTGTACTTGAAGGCTGCTATTTTTGCAGACATGTTATCTTGTCTCCTCTCTTTCTGTGCTGAAAGTGTTCTCTACACTCTTCCTGGGTGTCATAGTTTTTCTGTTGTGTCATTACTGAAAGAATTTGCCTTGGGGAATAGATTTTGTACTTCTCTCAGTGTGTGCAAGGATTTTCTATGTTATTTGCCAACTTTATGCTGACTGATGCAGATGGAGAATAGTTTGCTGAGTCCTTAAATTGTTTCCAGTATGGTTGGAATACAGGATCTGTCACATCTGTGAGAGAATGATGACATTCCATTGCTGGGTACAGGTTTGGGGCATGTTCCTGAGGAACTGAGGATGCTGAACATGGGGTGGGCTTTGCCCCTTGGCTGTGTTAAAATGTCCAAATTCCAAGGAAAGGAGGGCCTGGCCACAAGTGCAGCCTTCTCTAGAGGAGCAGTCTTTGATAGGACATGCCACTGTCTACAGTGCACTTGTCTTGCAAATCCTGTTTCATATTAGTGTTATCTGTGTGGGGTTTGCTGTGGTGAGTGTGTCTACACAGAAATAGAGTGGGGAGGAAAATGACCATGTAAGCAGGGATGAAGGACTAGCTGCAGGCAGAGGGTCAGTGTCCCTGAGCCACTGGGCCACCTCTTTGATCCAGCCGCTTTTTTATGGCTGTTTTCTGCCATTTTTGTAAATAACTGGCTTTTATTTGACCTGTCTTTGGAGCAATTTTCCTCTAAGCCAGACCTTTCAGTGTCTTGGAAACCCTGCAGCACACAGAGAGAACACAGGGGAGATTTTTCCCTCAGTTATTTCAGTGAACTTAAGCTTGACAAACACTGTTATAGGCTGGCACCTGGGATTTCCTGGGCATAAGTCGTAATGGATTTTTGCAGTAATGATTTATGTGTAAATCCCAGCTCCTGAAGCTGAGTAGCCATGGTCCCTCAGGTGAGTCTGTTGTCTGGCAGCTTCTTGGCGGGGTCAGGGATTATTGTACCTGTTTTTCTCCAGGAAAGCATCTTCGGTTGTGCTTTAGCTTAGAAACTATGGACAGTGGCAAGGTCGTCTTCTATGATATTGCTTGCTCTTACTTTGTCCAGTTGTTTCTTAATTAACCTTAATTAATCAGAAGCTTTCACCAAGTGCCTTCCTGAGCTTTTCCAGAGTTTGGTGGGGTTTGTATTCCAGAATTACTTTGCTGACAGGTGAATCCTGCCATTCCCTTACTTGTTTTCTGCTTTCTCCTGTGAAGTGTGATTTGTTTCCCCATCTAATGTGTATTTCCTCTCAATCTTCTCATTTAATTTGCAGTGTTTGAAAACACTTGGAAAACCCATCAAGAAGGCTGAGAAAGAGAAAGTTGCCAAGAGCTTGGAGCTGTTGAACTTTCTCCTTAAAACTGTGACAGGGCAGGTGAGTGTGTGACCCAGTATGTGACAAATGGCTGTTTTCTGAGTATCTTTTAAAAATGTCATACTTAGATTTTGTCATGTAATTACTACATCCCACCTCATTTCCTACCAAAAGTACCTCTAGAGGGAATGCCTGGTTGGATCAGAGGACAGAAGAGCCTTCCTGTCTTAAGGAGTGATCCATAGTCTTTATGAACTAATCTCCAGAGGAGAATTTGTGCAGTGTTCAGCAAACACTTGTGGCATCTGCTTTCTTAGCAGCAGAAATACAACCTGGGGTACAGTGAGGGTGGGCTTTATCTCAGGTGATTGTTCTTTCCTCTCTACTGAACTCCAGAAATCATGGTTCCCAAAAACAGTCTTAATAGCTTTAACAGCAGGAGTGAAGCTTTTTTCTGGGACTTTGTTTAACCTAATAAAAAATGATTTTTTTTGAGCATGCAAAGATTTTCTATAGATGACAAAATATGTTCCTAATGCAGTCTTATTTACTGGAGGAGAACACCACAAGCAGCAGAATTGCTGAAGCCCAGTTTCCTACTGATAAGCCCAGAGCTCAGACCACAGCCTGTTTCTTTGTGAAGACCTAATAGGAAAGTGGGTGGAGAAGAGAGGTTGTTTCCAAGGCTCTTGTAGGAGCTGGATAGCCTTTGAGACACCCCTTTCTGCCTGGTTTGACTGAGATTATGCAGTGGGGGAAGAGGGAGCCAGAATCTTTAGAAACCAGAGTGAACATGCTGCTGCTTTGCTCCTGGATGGGTATATAGTCATGAGTCTTTTCCCTGCTCCCAGCCATGGACAGGAAAGGAGAGTGGATGGAAGGACCCTCCAGTTCTTTTTATGCCACTACAGTTCTGTTAGACTGATGCTTCTCCTGTTTAGAAACTCAAGTTGGCAAACAAATCCAGTACCTGATGGTGTGGTGTGATTCACCAGTTTGTGTCCCAAACCGAAGTAGTGTTGCAAACGGACTCAAGGCAGTGGTTTGGGGAGGCCAGGCAGAATTGGTAATTCCTGCCATAGCCTTCCCCTAAGGATGGCCTGTGCCTTGCTGCTGTGAGTGCCCCTCCTGAGTTCGCTCTGCAGATTGTCTCTACTTGCCTCTTGCAGAAGCTGAATGTGAAGTTGACAGAGGTGGAGAAAGTGCTGCTCACTCTGAACCAGCTGGAAGACATTGGGAATTCGCCACGGCTTGACTCTCTCTACTGGAACGTCATGCGCTGGCTGAATTATACGTATGTGTGCTTGGCAGCCTGGCATTCTGCCTTGTCTGGGGCCTGGCTGCCTGTCCTGCTTGTGTACAATGATGTGGGGAGGTGGGAGGAGAAAGGAAGTCAAGGGCAGTGAGCTCAGGGTGGAGTTTAATGGAGCTCTTTGGTTGGTGGGGGCGAGACACTCATTAATGCTTGTTTGGAGTAATACTGGGCTCATTGTTCTTTGTGCTTACATCTTGGGATTGGTCCTTGATGGGAAAGGGTTGTAACACATGACTGACATGTTGGATACCTGATCATGTGTTGCTTGAGAAGAAGTCCCGGACTTAGAAGACTAAGAAAGCCAGGGCCACAGGCAGGCGTTATCCCACCTCCATGGATAATGCTCATCCTCACAGCATTCATCCTCATCCTGTGCTTCCTTCACCTTTCTGATGCTTCTGCCTTTTGGTGGACTGCCTGTCAAATGGATCACACTGTTCCCTGGCTGTAAATTAAGTTGCTCTTGATTTTTGGCATTCTCTCTGCAGGAAGCCCAAGAAAGAGAAGGCAGCTAGTAAGCCCGCACAGGGAGCCGAGTCGCTTAAGCGGAAGAAAAAAGGCTTCCTGCCAGAGACCAAGAAACGCAAGAATCGAAAGAAAGGCATCCAGGAGAATGAGGTGACACCGGGGGAAAATGGAGAACCAGCAGGACCAGAGGAGCAGCTGCTGGGAATAGAAACCCCCAAGCAGAAGAAAGGCCTTTTGCCTGGTGGCAGCAAAAAGAATCCAAACAGGGGGGGCAGGGAGAATGGAGTGGCAAAGGTGGGTGGTGGGGACCTCCCCACGGCTAATGGAGGAGATGCTGTGGCTAAAAAGAATAAGAAGAGGAAGAGGAAAAACACAAACAGAAAAAACAAAGATGCTGCAGGCGATGAAGTGGAGCAGGTTCCAGCTGCAAAGAAAACCAAGGGGAGTGTTGTCCAGGAGACCCAGCAGAAGCAGGACAAAGCCAAGAAGAAAAGAAAAGAGAAAAAAGCTTGAGTGCTGCAGGAGTAAACTCACCCATGGACTCACTCAGGCCTGGCAGGGCTAGCATGGCTCAGTAGACTGTTGAAATACCTTTTATATCTATAGTTTTTATGCTCTCCATGACTTTTAAATAAACCTTCCACAATGCTGAGCTCTAAAGCTGCGGGTCTGGCTTGTGTGGAGGGTTCAGCCTAGAGCACATAGAGCTTCAGGAGGTTACATACCCTCCAGGCTCTTGGGGATTCCCACTCTCTCTTCTCTGACAGTGCCAAAGAGTCTTGTCTCCATGATTTCCCAAGGCAGAAGTGAGAGGCTGGTTTGGATTCCTTGGGGAGTTGGGGTGGGTGTGCTGACACTGCTGAGTTATGTAGGCAAGCCCTTGTGGGACATTCAGAAGTAGCTCCTAAAGGAGCCCTAAAGTAGCTTCCTAAAGGCCCAGGACTGCTCACAGCTTTTCCAGTGTGGGAGATGCAGCCTCTAAAATGCTTGGGGTTAAGTGGGTTTGCACATGCAAAATCTGGGGTCAGCTATTTCCAGTTTGACCACTCTGGTGTTGTCGGTAACCACTGCAATCTGGTTTTTCTTGCCTTTTTGCTTCTGGGTGCAGGAGGGGTCATGGCCCTTGTGGTAGTGCAGGGACATCAATAAATCAATGAAACAATTGAAATGGTTGATTGGCCACTCTGCCAGGCCAGCAGCCTGTCAGGGAACAGCAGGCTTGCAGCAAACAGTCTGTGAGGAGGTGACTGCGTGGAATTGCATCTGCTTATTTATCCCAGACTCCTGAATGCTGGAATACCATAATTCCTTGGGAGAGTGCCAGGACCAAGTTCTCCCATGTGTTGGGTACCTGGTTCTTGTTGAGAGCTGAAGCTCAAAGTGTTTGAAATGCTACTCACACTGTAGTGCCACTAAAGCCTCCTCCCTCCCCTGCTCCTCCCCACCTGCTGAGCAGCCTGCTCCTGGATGCCAGAACATGGGTGTTGGTGCCTGGCCCTGACTCCTCTCCAGCATCCGAGGGAGCAGTGCTTGGTTAACGGTGGGACTTGATGATCTTACTGATTCTGTGATTCTCTGAAGGCCTCGGTGCTCTCCTCCCTACTGCAGAGGACTTTGGTGCTGGCTCCTGGCAGAAGCTACTGCTGGCAGAGGGCAGGGCCAGGAGCAGGGCTGTGCCTGTTTTGCCTTTGGTGGGTCTGTACCACCAGGCAGAGATAAAGGCACTGGAAATGTCATACTGCTTTTGGAGGGGGTGAGAGAAGAGCTGCAAAGAGCTGTGTTTGCCCATGGTTATTTATCTGCCTTAGAACGATTCTCTGTTCCAGTGGCGCAGAACTCCTGGGAGTCAGCAGCTGGCAGCGGCACAGACACATCCCATTGCAGACCCACAGCTTCCTCTTTCCCTGTCCCAGCAGTGATCCCACAAGCTGAGCTGCACATCCAAGGTGTGTGCTGTCTCCTGCAAACAGGTGACAGCTGGAGCTTCTGTGCCCACAGCTCAGCACAGTAGCCTTTCTGTTCCTACCTTTCACTTCCTGCCTCCACAGCTGGCTCCCTCAGGCACTTGGGCAAGTCAGGACTGAAGGGCACTGTGGTGTTGCCTTGGAGGACACAGCCTTTGTGCATGCTGGATGAGAAGGAGTTGGCAGGCTCTGGACTCTGCCAGTCGGGAGTCTTTCAGGTATTGGCACAGATTGGGCAGGAGGTGAAGGGAAGCTCTCCCTGTGCCCACCCTTGATGACTGTTGGCTTCCAGCCTCTGAAGGATTTGCAGAGGTACCCAGATAGGATGGAGATTTGGGCTGCAGATATGTGGCAGGATCAAACCTTCAGGAGGTGGCTAGTTCTTGCCCTCTGTGGTGCTCCCATACTTGTCTGATCAATTCAGGGCTGGACTTACCCTGCTGGACCTTTTCTCCCAAAGCACTTATTCATCTGGAGGTAGCTGTAGGCTCTTGACTGGAACAGCTGCTGTTGCAGCCTGCAGAAGAACTGCAAATCTCTATTCCCAGGCAGAAGGTATTGGCAATTATTGCCAATCCTGTCTCCATGAAAAGAAGGTGCCTCTGCTCCTAAGGGGCCTGTTGGCACTGGGGATGCTGCCCTGCCTCTGCCTTTTACTGCTTAAAGCTAGTTCATTGCCTCGTTAAAACCTCAATCCCAGCTAAGCCCCTCCAGCTGTCCCCTGAGTAATGACTTCTCATGTATTATGCAAATGCAGCATGCAGAAGGCCAGCAGGTCAGGGCTGTCCATGGTTTAATGATCCAGAGGGGCTCCAAAGGGGACCAGGGGCTTCAGATCTGACCTGGCTCACTAATGATTTCTTTCTTTCTGTGCCTCTAAGTAGGACATCCTGGGATTTTGTGCCTCTGCTATATGGAACCAGAGGAACAGCAGGCAGGTGTGGTGGGTGGGAAGCAAGGAGTGAGCTGGATGAGAGGGTTCTCTGCAGGCAGCTTAGGGAGGGAACATTCACCTGCCTGCAGAGAGCACAGCTGTGGCACCCAGAGCCACGACGCTGGGCAAGTCCCAGAGCTGGCTGAGCCGCTCTGGGATACCTGCTAGGGTCAGTGCAGTGAAGAGTTCATGTGGATCAGCTTGTCACTGTCATTTTGGGAAGGGCAAAGCACGAGGCCAAAGCCATGCCAGCTGTTGTTTCTGACAGAAGGATGGCCACTGTGTAGTGCCAGATGTCAGCTGTCAGGCTGGAGAGGTTGACCGACCTCTGCCTTCTGTGTTCATCGGTGTGTTTAGTCTCCAGGGCAAGCAGAGTGGTCGAGAGGAAAAGGGACAGGAGAGCTGCAGGGCACAGTGTGAGTCATGCCTCCCTAACAACTCTTTTGCCAATTAAATTTCCTGACTGTAGGCTGGTTTTGATGCACAGCTTATAGAACGCAGTCACTAATCGACCAAATTGTGTTTTACCAGTACTTATCTGGGCCTTTTAATAATCACAAAGGTTTAATTTTACTTGATTTCAGGTCCTGTCTGTTGCTCAACCTTTAGGACTTTAGATGACTGAGCATGCTTTGATTTAAATGAAGCATTTTCTTCTCAGCTGACCTGGACTCACAGCTCTTTGGCAGAGAGCTCAACGGTTCTTCTGGATGCAAGAAAACGGCCACAGGCCCTGGGCACTGAGCTCAGGGGAGGGATGTAATGCTGGAGACTGGCCAAAATCATTGGAACAAATCCAGGCACGTGGAGTCCTGGGAGAGTGGTGATGTCCTGGCACAGGGTGTCCAGAAAAGCTGTGGCTGCCCCATCCCTGGACGTGTCCAAGACCAGGCTGGACAGGTCTTGGAGCAACCTGGGATAGTGAAAGGTGTCCCTGCCCATGGCAGGAGGGTGGAATTAATTGGTCTTTATGGTCCTTCCAGCCCAAACCATTGCATGATTCTGTGATTTCTGATGTAATACCCTGTATGCCATACAGGGACTCTGGCAATGGGTGTAGTGTTGGAGTTGCTCAGGAGAGGTTGCCATGCAATCAGCACCTCTTTGTACAATGTGATAAATGTAAATCCACCAGTGACACCACGGCACTGCAGCACAGAGAGCATCAGCTTGTACAGAGCAGCTCAGGAGAGGGTCAGAGTGGTCAGCCTGTGCCAGCCCATGAGGCTGTTTGTCAGAGCATGGGTGGCCCTGTGAAAGATCTACAGGCAGTGAGGGGAGGGTTTGTGAAGTGGGAATGGGGAGTGAGTGAGTGTGTGGGGACACATACACACACACACGGGTATGGCCGTGATCCAAACCCAGTGTGGACAGCACGCTCTTGTTAGCAGTAGTTGATGGATGAAAGCTAAAGCTGCTGAGCTTTGAAGCTTATCTATCTCCTGGAACACCAAAATTTGGAAAATTATTCTAAATAAAGTCATTTACAAGAATGATTAAGCAGAAAGCCCCGAGAAGCACTGACAAAAGGCTAGCAGGGATGACTGTTTTAAGTGACAGGGCCTGTGCTTTCGCGGTGCCCTGGCTTGGACACTTGCCCTCTGCTGAAGGACACTGAAGGGAGGCACTGTGGGGTGCTGTAGGAGGGGTCTCTCCCAGCTGGTCAGGGGAACCTCAGACACCCTTGTCTGAGTGTCATGGCTGCTCAAGGCAGAGCTGCAGGGCTCCTGATACAGCAGGACCAGCCCCTTCACTCCTTTTTCCACAAACCACCATCCTGTGAGGTTGGTGGGCATGGCTGCTGCAGGATCACTGGAGAAGGGCAGTCTTGATGCCCACTGTGGCACCACTTGGGAATTAATTTTCTGGCTTCCTGTCCATCTTCCTGAGCACCTGGACCATGGTGCCCACACCATCCATTTTCATCAATCCCTCAGCCAGGTCCTTTAGTTGTGCTGGGAGGAGCCTAAATGGGGCTGGACCAGGACCCCACCTCTGTGCCCACCACTGACTCCTCCCCCCCAGCTCTGATCCTGGCTGGATCCAGCTCAGAGGGAAGAGGAAGCTGTAATCCACCACCTTCCCTGCTCCTAGTGTTACTTCTCAACAAACTCCAGGCAGGCTGGTGTCCAGCTAAGTCCTTGGCAGCTCTGTGGCTACTGGAGCTTGGAGCATCCTTATCCTGGGGACCAGCCCTGCAGGTAGCAACCACAGGAGTGCACAGCCAAGAGGTGACACAAGAAAAGGAGCCAGGATGTACATTTTAAATACTTTTATTTCTTAATTTACATAAAGATCTATATTTGGCTTATCTTTTTTTATACTCTGAGATTCACAATCAATTGCTCTTAAAAAATAAAATAGTCATTTGCTTCTGAAAGAAATCAGAGAACTATTTTATACTCCTCCCTTGTATAACAAGAAAATATACTAATACTCCCAGTACATCACATAGTAAAAGTGATTGTAAGTGCTGGTTTACCAAACAGTAAAGCAAATGGAGAAGGAAACAAGCATTTGGAATGGAGCTTGGAAGAACTCTGCTTCCCAGAGCACAGCCAGACATTTATGGGATTTAGTCACTCTGACTGTAAGGGGAGAGGCTCCTCAGGCCACCCAGACCTGCTAGGGGAGCAGTGGCAGCAGGAGCCACTTGGGTTGGCAGCTTGCTGCCTTTTCTTGCCTCTTTGCCATTCTCTTGCCTCTTTGAGCAGGTCCCACTGCCTCAGTTTCCCACACTGTGTACAAACCACCACACTGCCAGTTCAGGATCAGCTGGGGGGAGTTGATGCTTCAAAAGATCCCCTTTATGAAGTGGAGTAGAAAAAAACCCTCGTGATTAACTCAGGGGCATCTGGAGTCTCCCTGGTGCCCCATGACACTTGCACAGACCCTGGTGAATACAGCAAGGATCTGGAAGGAGCCTGAGCCTTCCTATCTTAGCCTGGAACGTGTGGGAGCAGGGATTCAGGGATCCCTTGGTGAAGGTAGGACTCATTTCTCACTCCTGTGTTTGCTCCCTTCCCCCTGTCCTTGTTTGAACAGAATTCACAGCATTTCCTTCATGTGCACAGAGGATAAAACCAGCACCGAGCTCTGACAGGGACTGGAGTCTGTCACAAACAAGGACTGCCAGTGACATTACAGAACATTTCAGTTCCCTTTTCATTGTTGACTCCTGAGAATTAAGTTTAAGGAGAATTTTTAATCTCTGAACCTTAGCAGGAATGTTCTATTTTGTTGACAGTAAATGCTACAACAGAGAGAGCCTATCAGAAAAGCAATTTAGGAAATGTGGTTAATCTTCTTTGGTCTCTGAGATGAATTGACTGATTGTTGGGTTGCTTTTTGTTTCTTTTTAAACAGCTTAAAAAGGAATTTCTTAATGGAAATCAGAAATTCATGTGCCTTTAAAGCCAAGTGTTTGGCTCCCAGACTACAGCTGCTGTTTCCCCTCCAAGTGTAAATACTGGCACGAGGTAGGAAGTGAAGCATTGTTTGGGATTTGCTTTGCTTTGTTATTTCTAGCACCTGCTTGCTCAGGCACTCGAGGAACACTTCTGGCTCTGGTTCTTTAGCCAAGTCTTAGAGCTATTGTTAAGGTATTTCAGGTGACAGAACCCTTGCAGAGGAGTTCTGTGAGGTCTGAGGAGGAGGAAAGGCTCACAGGATTATAGGGCAGGGACTTGCTATGGGGTGAGCACTTGCAATTACAACCATCTCTGCTGTGCTCTAGGTCCCAGCACATCCTGGCAGGGAATGGGAGATAAACCCAGATTTACTAACAATACCTTCCTGTGCCTGACTAATCTTATGGCACAACCAAGACAGCAGCTCCCAGCCTTAACTCACATCCAGTCCTGGTCTGGCATTTCCTGAGCTGATTTAATCCTCCTTGGAGCCCAAATGCAGCCACTTGTGAGCCATGAGCACAAGAGTGAGGTACTTTCATCTGCTCAAGTTCTGCTGAACTGGAGGGGGGATCTGAACTGTGAAAGAGAGCTCCAAACAGAGGCAATGGCAGTGCCCTTCCTATGGCAGTGCCCTTCCTGTGGCAGCCTGGCCCTCTGCAGGGTCTGTGCTCCCCTTCCTCCCCCATCCAGCTGACACAGCATAAATTTGGCTTGTGGAGGCCAAGTGCAGGAAACAAGAGCCCAGTGGAATGGCACCATGACATGCTTCTGCATTTGAGTCTAACCCAGTTCAGACACTGGCCTTGTCTGAAAGGTCTCAAATGCACCTTTGTAAAGGAACAAGTGACACCCCACTGACAGCGCTCTGGGACAGGTCATGGTTGGGTGTGCAGGAACCCAAGCACTGCTCCAAAGTGTCAGCCACCTGCTTTGGAATATTGACAGGGAGAATTAGCATTGACAGGCCAAGTGATATGATATCATGTAAACAAAGCACGAGGTCACTGGCACAGCAGTATTGCACTCCCAGGCCCAAGGTACAGCCATTCATCCACGTGGATTTTGGTTTTTTAAAAGCCTGTGAACCTCCTAGGCAAGGCTGAATTTAGCATATGGAAAACTCTAGAGCCCATAGGGATTTCTGTCCAATGTTCTTCTGGGCCTTTCTGTGACAACCAGCAGCATACCCAGTGCAGTGAAACTCTCTCCTCTGTCCCATTGCTCAGTCTCAGTGGCAGGTAGGTCACCCACTGGAAGTTTTTCTGTGGTGCCCTTGAAGGACCTGGCACCAGAGCACTGAGAGGAGGAGAGCTCATGTCTGCTATGGTTGCACAGGCAGCTCCAGATTTCAAATGTTTAAATAAAAACTGTTTATCTAAATATATATATATATATATATCTCATCTAATGTCTTCAGCAGAGATAAAGCATCTTACAACATATTTAAATAAAAAATAATAATCTGAATTGAGCCTTCAGTGTCAAAGAAAAGGTGATGTACAGAACAGGTCCCCAACTAGTGCAGTTTGTGGGAGTGCTGGCAGAGCAGCAGCATTCCATAGGACACCAGCTGCCCTACAAACAATGCAGACTTCATTGGCTACAACTAAAACCATTTACACAATCTACAGTTTCTCACTTGGGCAGCATTTTCTGGGTCCAGGGGACAGTAGGTTTCCATGCTCAGGGGACCCCGTGAATGTCCTTGTTCTCCAGGAGCTCCCACGTGCCCTGCTTGTCTCCTGGTGCCCAATCCTGCAAGCTGGAGCAGTGGGATGGATTTGGTGCTAGAGAACCCCTCTGTGATGTGGAGCTGAAGGATCCACTGATACCCAGTACAGAAGGGCTTCGAGCTTGAGATTGGTATGGTGGGAGCAGGAGTCCATGTGTCATTGCATTCACTGGCAGCTGCAAACAGGGAACAGAAGGAGGTGGTTACTGGGGAAGTCCACAGTATGGATTGGTGATGGTGCATCCTGACATTGTGGTGGGGGCCAGTTAAGAGACCCTGGGTCTCTGTGCAAGCTGGGGGATGGCAGCTGTGGGACATGCTGTAGCCATTTGGAATGGAAACAAATGCACTGTGATCCAGACCCAGTCTGCTCCAGGAGGTGACTGGCGGCAGGTGTAGCTCCTGTGTAGTACTTAAGGGCAGGTGTGGAGATACAACTGCTCCTGGTATGGGCTGAAGCAGCACATTACAGGCTCCATTTTTATAGACTGTTTTTGATGCCCTCACTTTACTAAAGAAAAGAGAGACTGCCTTGTGCCTTAAATTGTCATTTTCAAAACTGCTGTTCCTTGGAGAGCCCAGCTCGGGTGTCAGCCCAGCTTGGGTGTCAGCCCAGCACAGCCCAGCTCAGAATGCTGCTGACAAGGCAGAGCAGGCACTGCTAGTGGTCCATGCTGGCTTTAAGGAGCATGTCAGGACCTCTCCTCACTGCTGAGGTACTACTGTGGTGGCCTATCTAGCAGCCAACAGCTTTCCTAGATAACAAGTTCTCTCACTGCAGGATTTCCAGTGAGAGGGTCTGTACTCCATGTTATGCAGGAAATTGCCCCTGACCTTAAAAATCAGTGACTGCTGCATTACAGAAGAATTCCCCTATGATGGTGCCCTGGTTTCTTTCAACCTGTATAAAACTGGAGCAAAAAAGAAGAAAGTGCAGTGAAAAACCTTGGTGTGCCCAGGACCCAGGTAGACACTGGTTTATAAGGCAAATTTCAGCAACAGCACCAAGTACTTCCTTCCAGATTTGTTCATGGCTTTTTTTTAAAAAAAACTCCAACTTTATCTAAAAGCTACTGTTAATCCTGTGTGAGTACACATCCAGCCCAGAACCTGCAAGCTCCAGGCAGCCCTATGCCTGAATCCACTCCCCTCTGTGGAAGTAACACATCTGCTGTGCTAGAGATTGTATTAAATCTTTTCCCTCAAAAGGCCATTCTGAAGTGTCTTATTGAGTTCTGATTTTCTGATTAGTCTTTCAATGCATTTAATTTATGGGAAAGAAATCACCTCTTCAAAAACTTGCTTTAATTAATTTTGGCTCAACTAAAATGGTGGGAAGTGTTTATCACTTGCAGTGGCTCCAAGCGGCAGCGCTGTGGCTATGGGGGAGTGATAAGGACAGCATGAACACCAGGGACAGGGTGGGCAGCAGGAAGGGAACGCTCCCTCTGGCTCAGTGCTGTGGCCCTGGATCAAGGGTCGCAGAAGGGACAGTCCCACAAAAACATGCAGGGTCAGGTGCTGCCAGAAAACACTTCCTGCTGAAAATTTGGACTATGCCAGGAAGGGTGGTTTGGGAGCAGCCCACGTTTGACCTAGAGCAGGGCAGCAGAAGGTTTTGTGAACACCAAAAAGTTTTAAGTTATGGCCTGGGACAGTCACACTGCTGGTAGTCAAGGGGGCAGGGGTAACATAAGCTTTTCTGCTCAAAGAAGGGAGTACCAGGTTCTGGAAAAACCTCAATACCACAAAGAGAACTTGAGTTGAGCCCTGGTTTCCCTGTTCTTGATCTGCTCTGCTTTGGGCTGGGGGCAACAAAGGTGCAAACCAGAGCAGGCTAAGGAAATGTCTCTGCAATTCATAAGGAAAGAAATGGGCTGACAGGGGTTTGGAGCAGAGGGGGTAGCTTGAAACCTACTGCTGGTTTGGGTCACTCACCATCTCAGACTTTCACAGAGGCTGGTGGCATCACAAGTTGATTCACCCTGGTGAAGGGAAAATGAAAGTGTTGTGTGAGAGCTGCAATTAGCAAAGAAATGGATTCCTGATAACACACCAGCCTGGTAAATTCAGCTTTTGGTTGCTTAACAGTGTTTAAAGAAGTGGGACATTAATAACTGTCCTGCACAATGGTATAAAACTGAAGCCCTGTCACACAGGGGTGCCTGACAGCAATGCTGACAGTGGCTGAAATATGCCAAGTAACACTGCTGGCAGTAATTGACAAGGATTTGGGAACATCCCAAAGGCATCCAGACGTAGCAACTGTTTCCCCAAGCCAGTACAAGATTGTATAGTGGCTGTCAGTGTCCTTCAGCCTGACAGCACAAATGTAAACAGTCATCACTGATAAAGATTAAATTAAGAAAAAATGAGTTGTCTTTCAGTTTCAAGCTCCTGAAGACCTGCTGCTGTTGCAGGGACCTGCTCCCAGGTGATGGACAGCATCTGGCATGGACTGCAGTGTCTCCAGACCTGGGATGAGGGCAGCAAGAGGACAGCCCCTGTCTGCTCTGTGGGACCCAGCGACAGCAGCAATAGTCCTATGAAGTCCATCCCTTGCACCTGCTGCTTGTCCTTGCAGTACATGCCCTGGAAAATCCAACTTTCCTCAAGAGCAGCTCCTCTCCTGAACAAGAACACGCTGTTCTTGTTACTCAGGACAGGAGTGAGTGCCTTTGATAGTGATGCACACAGCAGGGCCCCCAGGTGAACTGTCGAAGGTGTCATCCTCGGATTCCAAGACCTTTGGAAATTGCTTTCTAGCTCAGATGCTCACTGACCTCAGTGGGAACACCTGGATTCTTACAGCACTGGGAAACCCCCACCACACCTATGGACCTGCCCTGACGTGGTGGTTTGAGTGCTTTACCCAAGGGCTCTCTGGCTGTATTTGGGCAGTAGCAGCATAAACAAATCTGACTCACAAAGGGAGACAGCTTTCCTACCAGTGGAGGTCAGCTGTGCCACTTGCAACTAAGAACCAAACTGCCCCAGCAGTGGTTTGTACCTCTGCTGTCAAAAGCAGCTTCTCTCTGCACCAGTGAAATCCTTGGAGAGGTGCACAGGGGATGTCACAGAACTGCTAGTGTCTGAGGCCCTGCCAGGTGACAAATTCTCAGGAAACATCATTCTCCTTTCAACACATTAAAACTTAGTTGTGGCTCTTCACCACGCTTTGTACGTGACTCAGAACACTTTTTTTGGCTGAATTGGAGTCAAACATGTTCCAGGATAAAAATTAGCCAGTACTCAGGGGACCCCTTCCAAGAAATCAGCATCAGGAACTGGTCCAGTTCAGCCCACAGCTCTTAACTTCACACCAACCCCACAGGTCTCCAAGGTGCATAGAAGCCTCTGTGCTTTTTCTGCCTTTCCGGGCTATAAATTGAAATATTTCTGATGCAAGAGCTGACCCAAGTTTCTTTGTACAAGTCCCATTCTTGGTAACCCCACTGCACTGGAAATCACATTGTATTGAACATTGGAATTGTGCAGAATACATCAGAGAAAATTACCTGGGAATGCTACAGCCAACTTTGGAAGTAGGAAGGAAGCTATGGAATGTCACAAAACTATCACAGAACACTAAACCTCCAGAGGTTTGAGTGAGCCATAATGTTTGAAAGTCATATCCCTTGCCACATCATTCCACGTTCTTAGAGGATACAGAATTTATACAGAAGAAGTTAGTTTTGCCATGACTTTAGCATAGAGAACCCACCAGCATTGCTGACACAACTGTAAATAGACACAACTTTCCTGCTCATGTAATAGTTCAGCCTCCTATGGGATAAAATGTACCTCTCCTTTATTTTAACACATTTCTCTCAAGTTCTGCTTTATCTCTGTTTCACAGATGGGAACACAGGCCTGAAGGGGCTAATCCTGAAATGCATTTCGAAGATTTCATGGGAAATTAGACGGCACATGACTTGTGAACCTGCTGGGGAGAGAAATTACTTTCAGGGATCACACAAGAAGCTGGTGGGCAGGAGGGAGAATTGAAATAGTCCCCAAATTTGGGACAGTGTCTCCTCAGTCCCTCTGAAGCCCCGTGCTGCAGACAGTGGCCACTGCCACAACCGATGGCAGTGGGGCTCAGCTTATGGGTCAGGTGGGATTTTGTTTACTTTTTTTAAAGCAAATCCACAAATAATAAATTTTAAACTCTCTTAGGTGGCAAAGTGTACTACATGGATTTAAAATAACAAGGCTCAAGAGCAACTAAATCCCTGATTAAGCACCACTTGCCTTCCTAATAATGATAATCCAACACTGAATGGATCACTGAACAGTGGCTCCTAAATTGTTCTGTTTTCTCTGCAATGTTTTCTTAAGATTGTGAATGTTTTCATTCCTTGAAGAGAGCAGGGTGGGAACCAGTCTGTTATTTCTGGAGGAGGAGGAAACTCACTCAAATTGCCTTTTAAGAACAGAAGCTGTACAACTTTTTTGGTTTTTTTACTGACTCCTCCAGCAGTTAAAAATGTGGCTGATTCTCTCTAACCCTATCACGTCCTCTCCTGTCAAACCTAAATATTTCTCCTAGATCCTATCAAGTAATTTCCATGTACAGTGACAGCATCTATAATTCTGAAGTATTTATAAGACTGTCTGTTTAATATTAAACTACATGCTCTAGAGCTGTTAAATATTTATGCTATGTAAAATGGATCTAGTTTCACTGCACCTCAGCTGGTTAGAGACCTGCATGAGGACAAGACAGCCAATTTAAGATAACAGATGACTGGCCAGGATCTTTTACAGGTCAACCATGCTCTATTTCAGGAACTGGGCAGGATTATTCTCCAAATGCTCTGTCCCTTCCAGCCTTGCTGGTGCCCAAGCCAGCATCTAATGGAGATTACAGGTTGTACTGCAGCCAGCACTGCTGGGCAGTCTCAGGGATTTGAAAGAATTCCTGCTGCCTACATCCAGTGCTCCACCCTGGGCCAGCAAGGGGAGAACCCAGATCCCCCTTCTCACCTGCAGCTCCATCTGCTCCAGCTGTGAGGAGCACTGGTGGGATGTGTGTCCCACTGACTGTCCTGCTGAGCTCCAGGGATGCGTCCCCTCTGTCCCTGAGCTCCAGCCAGAAGCAGGATGTCAGGAAGAAGGACACACCTCAGTGTGTGCAGCACTACTGTGCCCAAGGTTCCAAGAGAGGCTGGGCTTACAGCAAGCTTTTGGGAATGCTGCCAGCCCAGTTAATGTCTAGTTTCATGCCTAAGTTAAACACCACCTGTATTTCAGTATCCTGCAGCTTTCCCAAAGCCCAGTTTTCTTGCTATCTAAACAAGCCAGACTTTGGCTTTTGTAACTGAGAAGCATATTAGGAAATGATGTCCCAGTTTTTACAGCCTGCTGTACTTAACATCACTTAACTTTTACAACCAACAATAAAATGCTTCAGTAGGGTCCTTCTAGCTTGAAAATAACTCAATTTTTGAGTTATTGTACAGGAGTTTTTTAGTATTGAGTTTTTGAGCAGGAGCTCATTCAGCAGACAAAAGTACTGGGACTACAGGAGCAGCTGGACCACTGGATTTAGCAGCAACTCCTGCCAGTGATTAAGGATCCTTCTCCTTAATTTCAATGGAGAGAATTCTGTGTTTCTGCTGCAATGTGCAGTTAAGTGCCTGTTTGAAGCAGTGCTTTAGGAAGGGACACAGGGGGACCAGTCAATAATGGCAGCCCCCAGCAGATTCTTCCTTGTCTGAACTTCCTCAGATGTTGTTGGGAGGTTAAAAAACATCTCCAAAAGGCCTTGTGAACACACTGAAACCTGAAATTTTAGGTGATGAATGGTTCATGGCCAGACATCCTTGAAAGGTAATGAGACCTTATGGCCTTAATCTATGAAAAACAAGTATCTTTTTCAAATACAGCCAGTTAAAGGGTGTTTTTTGGCATCAGCGCATAAGGGACAACATCACCCTCCCTCCACCTGTGCCTCAGGAATGATGAGCAGCCCAGCCAGATGCAGCAGTCTGCAATTCCAGCTACTGGAACAGCAGCATTCAAAGCTGATGTTGCTGCCTGAGATTGGACAAAGAAAGAGGCTAAGGATGGTCATTTTTAGCTCCACACCTGTATGACTTCAGCTGTAAGAGTGAATTTTATCAACTGATACATGAACACAGGAAGGGACTTGCATTGATGCTGCTGTTATCACTAATTCCTGTAGATAACTGACCAAAGAGTTACAGAGTAGGAGAGCCAGAGCAGCCCCTGTAAGGAATCAAAGCCACAGCTGTTCTGCTTTCTCTCACTGTTTTGCTCAGTGCAGAAGCCAAAACAAACCTGGACTCTGCCACACCCCGAGTGCGAACACTGGCCCCAGTCCTGCACCACCTTTCCACCAGACACTTTATAAGGAGCAAACCCAGGCTGGACACTCCAGTTCAGGTGTGTACATTTTATGCCCTTCATTATACAGTTTTTGATCCACAGTGCAGAAGGTAACTGCGTTCGCCGTTGCTGCCCTGCAGTACGCTAAGCATAGTTCCTATTTTCACCTGCAGCTGGAAGGAGATGGCTTTGGTTCCCTCCTCCACAGCAGTTCTCCCAGGATGCTGAACAAGCTGCCACAGCCTCCAACTCCTCCCAAAAAAAGGCTGCAGAACATTAACCCTCACTACAACCTGTTACCTTCAGTAAGAACAGCAGAATCAAGGATTGCTCCCAGAGAGCAGCTCCTGCTCTGACTGACCTCAAGCTGTTTTGATGGTGAAGTCAGTAATTCTGGGACAAGACTCATGATTGACAACATGAATTCCTGCAGAACTTCAGACTCCAAGCAGTCTGCAGCTGGAAACAGTGACTGAAAGGGAAGGAGAGCAACAGTGATACATCAGCCTAGAGAGCTCCCAGTGAGTGGCACAGGGATAGGATGGCAGTTAAAAATACTCAAAGCACTGAGCTTCCTGATGCATCTGACAGGTTATCCAGCCTGCAGGAATGGGCTGTCAATGGAGTTGAGGTCAGTTTGCTAAAGGAAAAGGATGCTAAGAGAACTCTAACAAAATTCAACCAATAATCTGGCACAGGAGGAGTTTGCTCTGAGCACAGGAATAGTGCTCACTGTGGCTGCTGCCTGCCTGTGCTCTCATTCCCAGCCAGGGAGAGGGCCCGGGGCTTTGTGCACCTGCAGCCCTCCACCCCAAAGCTCACACAGGAGCTGATTGTGCACAGCCCTCCTGCAGCAGAGCCACCCTTCCCTCTGGATCGCTTGGTTGGTGAGGAGTGACAGCTCTCCAGCAGGGACAGGGGCTCCTCCAGCTGCTCTGAAATGAATTGGTTCAAATCCCCTTTTCTTCCTGCCTGTCAGTGGGTTTAGCAAACGAAATATGATAATCATGTCCAGAAAATATATTTTCCCCTCTATTTGGTTCAGCCCCTTAAAGCTGTACAGACTGTATCTTCCATCTGTTCATTTAATCCAGGTGCTGATTTGTCTCCAGAGGCAGAAACATGGGACAGCTTCACTTTTTCCTCTTTCACAGATCTTGATTGAGGAGAAAACTGGCATAAAGGAAAAATCCTTTCCTGCTATTTTCCCGGGCAGCTGTAGCAGAACAGATATGAAGACAAGCAGTTAACAGCACCAATCAGGGTCCCAAGGACCTGGATGGAAATGAGCTCCAGGGCTCACCAGTCTGACATGGACTCCTGAAGTCTGTGAAGACAGGGGTCTCAAAGCTTTGTGCCTGAGTCTGTCTCTGGAAGTATAATTCTGCCAGGTATTCATGGGCTCAGTATTGAGGTGGAAGGATTTTTATTGCCCTGGAAGATGTGTGTAACATCACACGCTTGTCTCCACTGAAATAATGGAGAAAACAGGCAGCGGAGTGTCTCAGTTTTTGATTGAATGATTGAATGGCAAGAGGGCAAAAACATGACATAAAAAGCAGGTAAGAACTAATTAAATCTTAAAATGGAAAATCCTGTAGAACTTCCTGATGGCACTTGATTAAAAACATATTTATCCTCCAAAATAACTGCATCATGCTACAGGTCTTTTCACCAACCTCTGAGATACCAGGTGTGGGGAATAATAGAGCTGTGGGAGGAGTTGGGTTGGAAGGACCATCTCATTCCAACTCCCTACCATGGGCAGGGACACATTCCAGTAGCCCAGGTTGCTCCAAGCCCTGTCCAAAATGGCCTGGAGGCCTCAAGGAAACATCCATCCATTTCACTCCACTGTAACAGTCCTGGCAATCCCCATGTGGCATGTAGTGGTCTAGCAGCAACTTTGGGAATGACCAAGCCAGAGCACTTAAGACACACCTTACTGGAGCACTGGAGGTAATATTCTAATGGTTTGTCCCTGTTTCTCTAAAAGATGTCATTCGTGCTGTGCTGGGTTTGGCTGGAAAATATTTAACTGAATTTTCCTCCCAGTGTCTAGAATGGGGCTGTGTTTTGGATTTGTGCTGAACATGGGCGATAATACAGAGATGTTTTTGTTATTCCTGAGCAGAGCTTGCACAGAGGCTTTTTCTGCTCCTCACCCTGCCAGCTGGTGAGGAATTGGGTGTCCAGGGGAAGTTGGAAGGAGATACAGCCAGGATGGGAGACCCAAACTGATATACCACACCTTATGACACCATGCTCAGTATATAAAACGGGGGGAAGAATGAGGAAGGGAGCATGTTTGGAGTGAAAGTGTTTGTCCTTGTTTGTAACTTGAGTGTGAAGGGGCCCTGCTCTCCTGGGGATGGCTGAACACCCACCTGCCATGGGAAGTGGGGAATGAATTCCTTGGTTTGCTTTGCTTTGCTTGTGGTGCAGCTTTGGCTTTCCCTATTAAACTGTCCATACTCAACCCACAAGTTTTCCAGCTCTTGCCTTCCAGTTCTCCCCAATGCACTGGTGGGGCAGGGAGCGAATGGCTGAGAGGGGCTTGCTGGGGTTAAAGCCTGGCCCAGGCCAAGGACCCAACCACAAGTTAATTGCTCTAACACACCCACAGTCACAGTACCTGCCTTGAAGATTGCTGCACAAGTAGAGATCATTGCTGTTGATAAAAGCGAATACCTTTGTAAAATGCTCTGACATCAGGAAACAGCAGGGCTGAATTTTTCATGATTTCTTCCATTTCCTTGTGTCAGAGATTGTTTCTTGCTTGGAAGGCTGCTGCCTTCTGCTCAGTGCTCCAGTCACCTGCATGGGATCTGATCAGATTTTGTCTCTGTGCCAGGGCAGCCTTAGCAAAGAATCTGTCTCAGTGAGAATGTAAAATCTCCTCCTGCATGGCAAAGTCCCTCCATGCCAAGAATTCTCCTTTGCAATGCTAACGCCAATTGACATGATGACTCCATGAAAAATCATAGATTTCAGTGCCCCTTGTATGTTGTGGGAAAGTACCTTCAATCCTGTTTTACAGCTGATGAGCATTTTAGGGACAGCATCTGACTTCTTGGGGCTCACAGCTAAAAGTCAGTAGCCAAGACAGCAGGAGGACTCCCAAGTAGCTCTTGATCTGGAGCTCTTGGAGAAGTGAGCTTTGGGTTTCCTATAACATAAAGCATATGGAGAAGTTCCACTCTTGCTGTGGGAGAGCACTAAGTAGCTAAGAATAGTGTAGGAATATTGTTTTCCTTTCTCTGTGGCACAGGGGATGAACCTGGGATGGTCAGTCTTGTGGGGAACAGGTGGTTTTGGAGAACCCAGAGCTCTGCCAGCAGCCCCTTCTGCAGCCTGGGGGTTCCCAGAGCTGTGCCAGCATCAGCTGCCCCCACCCTTCTGCCTGGGCTAAAACAAAGCTCCTGCTGCCAACGCTTAACTCCCATAGCGCGGTTCAAACATTGTGTAAGGACCACAGCTGAGTTCAAAATGCCTGTGAACAACCACACTGACCTTTGACACCTCCCTACCTGACCTGCAGGAAATCTGCAGGTTGACTAAAGTGACACAGCAAATCTGCAATTGTTCTATATGAGACTATTTTCCATCTACATGACACCAGCAGCTCCCAGCTGCAGTACAGAGATGTTTTTGTTATTTCAAGTCCCAAGCTGTTACATTCTTGGTTCTGCTACTCTGATTATGGAGTTACAAACGTGGCCAGTAAAGAGCTGAGAAAACAACAGCTCCACAAGCAGTTTTTCAACCAATAATAGAACTATTTTTATTTTCACCACCTCTCCCCTTCATATTCTTAACACAGATTCCATATAAAACATCTAATAGTCTAATCTTGTTCCATCTGCAATCTGTGAGTTTTTATCATGCCACTCTCAGATACTCAAAACTCACTTCTTGCCTCTCTCCTTCCATCACCACAAATCCTCTGCATCCTAATCCAGGCTTTTTGCTGTAAATTCACATGGCTTCAAAGGCCAAGGATATCTTATCTGGGCTAAAAAAACCTTGTGAGTTTCTACCACTGTAGGAAATGTTTAATTATTGTTCTTTTGTAAAGTCGAAACAAACAAAGCAATAATATTTCTCCCCCCTAAGCAGCTGAATATCAGCAGTGAGCACACTGTTCTCAAATATCCCTCTTTGGGAGCTGTTAAAATCCACTTGCAGCTCCTGAAATCCTCAAATCCAAACTCTGCCTCAATGCAACACTGATACATCTCTCTAAAATAAGTGTCCAGCCTCTTAAAACGCCCTGTGATATAGCTCCAGCTATTTCAGACAAGGAATGTTCTTTCTGGCAATGCAAACTACCAGAATGGAGCACACTCAGTGTCAGTCAGCTGCCACTTTAATACCTGGGAAATGGTTAATGGAGGGGACTCTGGGCTTTGCTGGCAACATCAGGTCACCTGATGGGTTCTTTCTAACTGCTGCCACAGAAAAATCAGAGAAAGGGAGGGTTGACAACTCTGAGTCCTTCCCCTGCCCCACATAATAGAATCTGCAAAGCAAAAATAAGGTCAGACACTTTCAAATTTCTGCAGTAGGAGAACTGGGAGATCATTTTATATCCAGTGCTGCAAAAGGCTAAAAATAAGCCTGATACGAGGCAGAAGAAAGAGCCTGAAAATGGATTATTCTCATTTTTCCTGTAATGCAATTTGCAGATGTGCCATGTTTAAGACAGCAGAAATGTCTGGACTAGGGATGGTTTTTTTTGTGGATTTTGCTATCTCCTCTGTAAAGAATTTTTTTTCTAATGTGTTTGTACCCACCACTCCTAAAATGAAAGGTTCACCAGCACTTCTTCTCAGCAAGAGCTCCCACATCTGATCAAAGGTGTTAAGAGTAAATTTTTTTTCTTATTAAATGTTTGATTTTCATATTAGGAGAAAAGAAATACCTGCTTGAGTTGTTTAAATAACCTGATTCTTGCCATGTAAACAAAGGAGTGAACGATTCAGGCTTGCAGGGCTCTCAAGTGCTGAGTGGTCACTAGTTAAAGACTTAAATTCTTCTGTTCTGATCAGCTGCTCTGGCTGCACCAGGGATGCACACTGCAGTTGCATCCCACTGCCTTATCTGGATTGCCATATCCTTGGAGAACATATCCAGCCTCTATCATGCATAGAGGGGCTGAGCCATTATAAAACTTGGACAGCCATCCTAAGCATCTTTTCATACCTCTGGAAAAAACCAAAAAATCTCATGTTTCCAGGTGTAAAACCAGGGATTAAGTTAAAAAAAAAAAAAAAAAGGCTCTAAAACAACAAAATCCTTTGAGGACTAGAGTATCCCACACCTGCACAGGGTGGTATTTCAGGAAGAATCCAGGTGAACTTGGTTTTCCCTCAGCAGCAGCTGGGAGTAGCCATGGCTGGGGTCAGGGCTGCAGGATCACTGCACTCACTGCCCAGGAAAGGATCCTGATACACACTAATTATGGTGATTTATATCCCTGGCACCCAAAAGTTGTCACAGCTTGGGAAAAGGACTTTTTAAAATCCCTCTTCATAACAAAAAGCACACATTTTTCCTAATTATTGATGGAGCTTCTAGCAAGTACCAAATGTAGGCTTTTCTTCTGCAGCTCTCCAGGGTGAAGCTTTGTTTGTCCCAGTTCTCTGCACTGTGAGTGAGGAAGGGGATGAACACAAACCACAGACACAACTCTCAGCAGTGCTGAGCTTTTACTTCCCTTGAATGAAGCACCTGGAGTGCTCCCAGCTTTGGAAATGGCTCTTTGCCAGGTCTGCACAGGTACCTGTGATGGAGCTTGAGGATAAAAATGCAATTATCAGATTTTTGATTCATTTCTGAGGGCTCTGCCATGGCAAGACTGTATTGTCTTCCAGAGAGTCTAAAATCTAGCTTGGGTCTCACCAATATTCCTCAAACAGGTAAGAGAAGTACAGTTCAGAGCGCTGATATTTGGAAATAAAATGCAACTGCTTTAACCCTCCTCTGCAGAGGTGCAGAGCAGGAAAGAAACAACAACAGAGTCAACTGAAATCACAGAAGAAATTGTAGTTGAGTGGTTTAAAAAACAATTGAAGTATTTATCATTACTAGTGCCTAAGACCTCTTACAGAACCCATTCTTAACTGTTTTCTCTCTTATCACTTTGGAAGGGTGGGATTAAATTTGTGTTATAGAACTTGTCCCCAAAATGACTGGATTATAGCACAGAGTGATGTACTCCATCATGTTCTCTGCTAGCACTAAATTTTCTAAAAGCATCTTGAGCTGTCAGACTTCTGAAGCAGCATGAAAATGTTTATAAAATAATTGTGTTTAAAAAAACCACAATTGCTACAGAAAGAATTTTTTTTCATTAATGTTTTGTGAGCAGCCTTGTTGACTGGAATTCCTGTGCTAAAAAAGTACAAAATATGCCAGGAATTGTGGCAATGATAAAAGTAGTGTGAAAGCCTGGAAATTCTTTTTTTGAAAGGAAGCATGGTGGAAACTGGAGGAAGCTTTACAGGAAAGACAGGTTGCTATCCTGGTATCTGCCCTGCCTGGAAGAAAAAGTTATCTCTAAGCAAATGCTCAGAGATGGTTACACAAAGGAACAAACAAACACAGAAATCCCAGCAATAAATCTCTGAACTACATTTCACAGAAGTGTGCGAACTAAAGCAGGGACAGCTCAGTTTCCATAGGCTGTGAGAGCAGTGTTTCACTTCTCTGCTTCTGTCTTAGTTCACTAGAGGGGTGGGTGACAGCTGCCCTGTGCCCTGACCCAGGGGTGATGGATGGGTTTAATGTCTGCCGTGTGACACTGGTGCTCCTGATTCCCGCAGGTTAATTGATTTCTTTTGGCAAAGCCCGTTTCCAACTCCTGTTGTCTGAGCAGCAGGACTGACTGCAGTGGGAAAACAAGGCATCCTGAAATAGAAATTCCTCTGTACCCAGCAAGTAATAGGTAGGATGGAGGGAAGGACTGGCTGGACAGAAAACAGCCTCTGCCAAAGGTGCATGATGCCAAATGCAGATGGCCTGACAGGTGGGAGATGGATGGTGGATCTGGGGTCCAGCATGGAGTTTTTAGCTGCTAATAGGAAAATGCTCTGTTACCTTTCCTCTTACAGGCAAGCACAGAGATACTAACAAATCAATCCTGTCCCATAAATTCTGAGGAGCCACTGAAGCTGCTGGTGGGGGCAGATGGGGCCTGGTCGACAGCACAGACCCTGCTGCACATGGGTCCCTCTGCAGTCTCCAGCCTTACTTCTATCTTTACTTAACTCTCACTTCTCAGTAATTTGACTGAAGCTGCACTCCAGGAATCTCACTGCAGGATGCCAGGGTATTTTTAACATAGGAATGGGCACATCCCAGAAAGAGTACCCTTCCTAGGAGTCACTTGAGAGAAATTATTTTGTTAACCATTATTTATGACAATTGTTCTCCCCAGTTTGCAACACAAAATATCTGTGAGTGACTAATTCAAAATTCATAAACAAATGTAAGTCAGGAAAGGGAAAGTTGTTAAAAGAGAAAAAGAAACAAAACCAGGTTTGACACCTGAATGTTTTTCTTCTAAGAGTGGAGCAGTGGCTGTTTGGGAGGCTGGTTTCTCTGGATGTGGATAGAGTACAACCAAAACTGCTCAGGGTAGACAGCAACAGAGGAATAATCCCTTCGTGCAGGAGCAATTTGAGGTGTGGATGTGATTTCCCTCTCACATTAACTCTGCTGCAAAAGCTGGGGCTTTGGCGAAATAACTGTGTAAGACACACCAGTGCTGGCAGCCAAGCAGAGTCACCCAGCTAGTGACCAGCCTGTGATGGTCTCCTGACCTGTGGTGACTCCTGAATGAACCAAAACCCTCTTCCTTGAGATCTCCACTGGAGCTGAGAACAGCTGGATACCACAGTGCCCTCCCTGTCCAGCATAAAGGTCCAGGTGGGCTTGACATGCTGAAAAAATGGGAGTCACCTGCAACCCATCAGTATCTGAATTTTGAGCCTCTTTCACCACCTGAGGTGCTGTCATACCACGCTAGCAGCATGTGTGATGCAAAGGGACACAAATTTCCACCACAGTTAGAAGTGGAACTAGCACTGCCCTCTCTGAATACAGGAAAGACAAGCCTTGAAGCTTCCCTAGGATCAGATGAGGGCCCTAAGCAAAGGCGAATGCTGCAGAGAGGGATTCATCTTCACTGATACCAAACAGGACTTTCAGCTCCTTGCAGAAAAGCTGCCACCCTGAGCACCAAGAAACTTATGTTCATCTTGCCATGTCTCCAGGTGGTCACTACCTGGACTGGCATGTACAGCTTATGTGCACAAGCACAAAACAGGGCTGGGAGGCAGCTGGAGACATCCCACCTTCCTGCCTCAAGGCATGCCAGGGAAGCCATCAGAAACAAGAGACAGCTTTCACATCTTCCCCAAATAATCTGCTGTAGGATTTACCTCTTTTTTCTCTTAGGAAGTCCTTCCTAGCATGTAATCTCCAACTTCCCTTCCTGCCATTTAAGGCCCTTCTATGCAGATAACAAACCAGGCACACACATCAAGTCCCCAAAGCCACACTGAAGTTCAGCTCTGTAGGACTTCCCATCCTTATGACATGAGGTCTTGTTTTTCCACAATGTTTAAACATCTCATTATAGTGCAACTTCTCCTTTCTTTGGTATTTATGTATGTTAGTAAATGGAAGGTGGAACTGCACTTACAGGGGCACAGCACCATCTGTGGCACTGCTTCCAAATCTCCTGCATCCATCTGATAAGACCGTGTGAGCCAGAAAGCATCACCCAAACTGTTCACACGCTTATGTCAACCTCCAAACACCTAATTTTCCTTCTAGCTGTACTATGCTTAGAGTGATATTTCAGGGCCCTTCTCCTTAAGGTAAACCAAGGCTCCCATTCTCCAGTGGGGGAAAGGCAAATACAACTTACAGTCAACACCAGACTAGTCACCTACCCACATATTCAGCATGACATTACACATAGTAACTCTTATTTTTCAACAATTATGAGAAAGAGACTAACCCCAGAAGTTTGTATGTCATGTGGAAGCGTCTTCCGAATTACTGTAGTTGCCAACCGTGAGATGCTCCGAATCGGTTTCTTTACTGAAAAACAGTAGCTTTTTTTTCACAGAGCTGCAAGAAGGGACTGGGAAAGACTCTATCACAGCAACCCTTGAGCGCACATGTTCCCATACACATGTTCCTTGCCTCATATTCCTGACTGCCAGAGGTGGTGAGCGGGGCTCCGGAGATGGAGGTGGGTGGGCGCAGCCTTGACCACCAAGCTCTGGGAAGCACCTCCCGCTCCTCGCCTCACACTCCACCGGTTCCAGCACATGGCAGCTCCTCACCATGGACAGCCTGGGCTGTGACATGCTCAGGCAAGGGTGTAAGGGGCTTGTGCTCCCCTCTCAGCCATGTGGCCATCAACTGAGATCCACCAGAGCAGAAGCGTGTAAAGGATGCCCAGCCAGCACGACCCAAGCCCCTGTGCTTCGTGCAGCCTCATGCACTCTGCTGAGCCCAGGTTCTTAACACACAAACCAACATCCTTTACCTGGAAGGACCAAGGCCAGGGGGAGAGTACAAGCATAAAGAGAGCAAACAGGCTGTGGTGCCTCCCCGTTTGCAATGGTCAGGCTACTCACTGTTGTTCAGCTTTGGCTCGGTCACTTAGGAAGAAGAGGGCTGTGGCCAGGAAAAACATCCCTCCCAGGACAACGACAAACGGGCAGAGCATGAGCGCATAACCCAGGCTGAGGAACTCCCAGACTGGGGACTCCTTTGTGCTTTGTCTTATCAGGTCGGAGATCTAGGAGAGAGGGGCAAAAAAATTAGTCACTTAGATGAAAAAGAGACATGATAACAGTGAAGGGAACACGATTTCCAAAACAACCACCCACCAAACATGTGTGAGGTTTAAAATGGAACACTGTGTTCACCAGAAGTTGAATGTCCCTCACACCCTTCAGCCTTCCACACTGGAGCCTGGGCAATTTATGCTGTGAGCAGCTTGGCAGGGCTTCTCCTCTCCCTGTCACTCTTCTGGCCTGATCTAATATTCTTCCCATGGCTCTTTCTATGTTCTCCCAGGGCTGCATTAGTGACAGCATCTGTGGGTGTCTGACCTTGCTGTACTGCCCAAACACCCTGAGGAGCCGGCAGGGCCACGGCAGTGTTGCTCAGTGTGTGAGGGAGTGATTAATCTTCTGCAATTCCTATCGAGTCCTGCTTACTCCCACACCTGACCTACCTTTCAGGAAAGGGAAGTATTAGATTCCATTTCTGTGGACTGGGTGGGAGGGGGGGAAATGTTTTTCAAAGAACAAAAAACCAGAGATCCTATCTGATTTGAGGAAACAGAACTTGAGCGTGGGGCGTTTATGCTCATGTCTGAGGTATGGGGCTCATTCCCTCTTCCAACCTTCTAAGCTTGAAGTGTAATGGTGTGCAAGATGTGGCTCTGTCCCAGGCTCAGATACAGGGCTGTGCTTGCACTGCACACCACCAAATTTATGGATTAAGACAACCTGCACCTTCTGACAACCAAAAAGCAACATTACATGAAAGTGAACACAAATTTGCACCTACACAAAGGAGCAGAGAGATGCAACAGCATTATTTAGTTAATTATGAAAAGCTTTTGCTAGAACTTGGTAAAATTTAATGTCCATCTCTACCACCACACATCTGTAGCTAAAACGGCCATATTTTAATATTTATTGCCCAGCAAACAACTGTACTTTCCATAAATCCAACAGAGAGCAGCAGTTGGGGTAGGTCTCAAGGCTTTGGGTATCTAAATGTCCAGCTCTGGTTCTATCCATGACCTTTTGTTGGGGGAGAAACACTAGTTTATACCAAAAGATGTCAGGGAATTTGCAACCTAAAATCCTACTGCTGTGCACATATGCAAATCAGCTCCAGAAATAGTCAAAGCTTGTGCAGCAACTTCTAAGCTGCCACATTACTGGTAATGGAAAAGGTGGAGTCAAACACAACCTACAAGCAAGTTCTGACATTCAAGGCTTAAATATTGACAGTGAAGAGGGGAACTGTCACATGCAGGAGAAATCACC
This sequence comes from Erpornis zantholeuca, assembly GCA_013400515.1. Classification (NCBI taxonomy): domain Eukaryota; kingdom Metazoa; phylum Chordata; class Aves; order Passeriformes; family Timaliidae; genus Erpornis; species Erpornis zantholeuca. The sequence goes on along the minus strand of VZTN01022780.1, from coordinate 2,155,932 downwards.
AATTTACACTGTGCAGAGACCTGGAAGGTAAATGCGTGGTGTGCCTCAGCAGAGCCTAGCACAACAGAAGGTCCCAGAAGGATGATGTTCACAGGAACTCAAAAGAACAGGTCACTGGGTGTGTTTTAGCAGGGACACTCTGGAGCACTGGGGGTCTCAGTGTATTTAGGCCACTCTCACAGCTCAGCCTCGCTCCCGTGGAGGGACAGAAAGGAGGAGCTGCCAGCCTGGTCCTGGAGGTGACACCACTGCACATGCCAGAACTGAGGTCTGTCCTATAGGATCTCAAGTAAGGGGGAGTGAATTAACACTGGAAGAGTGTAACTACAGAAAGAAAGGAAGGGTTTTAGCCTGGTTTCTGTTTCATTCACTGCCCTAGAAAGGACGAGGAGAAAATTTCAGTGCTTGGGATATAGAAGAGTTCTAGTCTTCTCAAAAAGAACTTTATTCACAGTGTAAAACACATAAAGAAAAGCAAGACTGTTATAAACAATTCTCACATGAGACCGAAGGCAAATAGCAGTGACCATTAGTCTGAGAGATTTATTAAAATATAGCAACAAGACTTGAATGTAAAAAGAATGCACCTCCAAGAAAGTAGCAGAACGTGCTCTGCACCCAGGAGATAGGGACGTCAGCTGATCATTAATTCTCTTTTGTATCCAGACACCTTAATTCCAAACATTTCCCTTACCCTTTGTTATGAAAGGAAGATGCCAGAATTTGGCATGAAGTCAACCTTTCTGTCAGGCTGCAATAGCCAGAATTGAGGATATTCTAAAATAGAAATCTAGACATTCTAAACCACTTTTCAATTTTGGGAATGGATACAATTATTCTCCAAAAGGACCAGACAATAAATCACTTGACAAATTGACATGATAGGTCAGCAGCAGAGGATGAAAAGCCAGGCATGTTCTCCTGATTGCTTTCTTCATGGATGACACAACATTCTAGGATAAAAACCAGCTTTGAAAGTGTAAAGTCTCCAACAAATAAATCTCCCAATGCAGTTTGTCTCACACCTTCTCTTTAAATGCACTGTGTTGACATTTTATAGCAACAAATGATGTTATTATTAAATCTGCTGTATTTTTCATCTTTAACCAAACACATTCTATAAACGCACAGTTTAGAAAAAGAAGTCTTTCCTCCCTTTCAAGGTATAATTCTTTCCACCAAGCCTGCTGGGCTTTCTAATCCAGGTTCCATATAATTCCCTCCCCAGTCTCTTCATCTCTTAACTCTAGAGTTTTATTAGGGCCCACATATATGTTTTTGCTGTTAACAGTCACCATTCTCTGTTGTTTTGTTCCATTTGGTTAAAAACCACCTGCTAAGGCTGGACCTTGGCATCTCCTCTCAAGAGGACACAGGACATAATTACAAACCTGGGTTCCAAGAATGACACACCATTTGCCAAATGTTCTGCTCTGTGTTTCAAATTTTGGGCTTTCCAGTCTCCTCATAATGACAGCATCCTGAGCTGGCCAACTGATTTGGCAAGACCAAATCAAGCATAATTTTTGGTGTCTTCTCTCTAACATGAGTAACAAACTGCGGGGGCTGTGTGTGGCCAGTGCCAGCTCTGCAGCACGGAGTCATGTGTGGGATTCCTTCCTTTGTTCCTCCAGCTGGGAGATGGAAAAAGGCTTCAAAACATTTACGCAGAAAGTGGGGGTGGAAAACCAAGAAGGAGGTCCCACTGCTGCTCTGCAGTCTAATCACAAGTCTTTGATACCAACCTAAGTGCCAATCATGAACTGTGAAAGTTCATGTCTCCTCCCTCGCTGTGTAGCACAGAGCTCAGACCAAGAGGAATGACTGCTAAATAAACCTCAGCTCGAGGCATTTTTACAGCAGAACACGGACAGCGTGTGCTCAGCCGGTGGCAGCCAATTGGATGGAGTCCAGCTGGAGAGAGCTCCTGCTTTCCGGAGAACCAACAGTGCAGCTGCAACGGGCATGATCCCAACCCCAAATCCCCAGCTGTGTCTCCATCTGAGTGCAGGAGACAACAGAGGAACAAAGAGAAACTTCATTACTTTCTTGGGAAGCATGTGGTGTGTGCTTTGGAACAGGGGACAGACCATGGATACAGTAGAAGCCAAGGTGGGCTGAAGCCCAAGGAAGGCATCTGGGATTCTGTGTTCTGTCTCTCCTGTACAGCCCAGGCAGGTAAATTAACGGATTTATTAATTACACAGTGTAATGGCAACAACATCTCTGAAATCACTGTTTCGCTTCCTCTCTCGTTGCCAAGTCAGTATCTCAATTCCTCTGCCATTGGATTTTCTGAATTTCTGATGTTGCCACTTGGGCACAAATCCTGTTACATAAAAGAGTATTTCTGGCACAAATACCTGATTTTCATGATTACCTCTTTGATACAAGCCAGGTTCTCCCTGGCTGATCACTTCAGTACAGTTCCTTAACACAGTATTCCCTGTAACCCCACAATGGTTTGGGATCCACCCAGTCCGAAGTCAGAGTGAATGCAAAAGGTTTATTTGCTTTTCAAAAAAAAAACCTGAAAGCAAATGAGGATGAGAAAGCAAAAATGAGGGATTTTATAATGTAAACAATTTGCTGGGCCTGTAGGGGAGCAGAAGCATTTACACTGTGCTAAATGGCATGAAGAACACTTTATAATAAGAGGAAGTAAACCTGTTTTTTTAATGATATTTTCGCCCTCCCAGGATGACCAGGCTGCATTAAATACATGGTGCTGCCTGGAAAATGGCTGCAGTAAATTAAGATGCTCCGTAGGGGTGCTGCTTGCAATGCCAGGACATGGACTTGGTACATCTGGAGGTCAGAGCAACATCTGCCCCATCTGCCCTGGAAAGGGTTGAATGTCTCTTTCCTTCAAGTCATTAACCACCTTTCTCTCCAGTGTAGTCTGCCCAGGATTTTCTAAGTTAACACTGGACTTTCTCTGATCCCAGAGGGAGATGCCTCATACTATGGGGAATGCAGAGGAACTCCCATGACAGGCCCCAGGTGTGTGAACATGTAGGGATGGGGGTGCCCATTCCCGTGTAGAAACAGGTCTGTGGCACAGGACCCTTAGCAGCATCCCTGTCCCCACCTCTCCTGGCACTTGGGCCCCTTCCCTGTCTGTACAACCTAGGAAACCTAAGTGATTCCTTGTGTTGAAGAATCTGGACACCTCATTCTGAAAGGTGCTCAGCACCATGAAAACTGCCTGTCTTGGGAGAGTGCACGATCCTTGGCAGCTCAGAGGAAGAAAACACTTATTTAAGGAGGCTTTCAGTGCAGAGGAGTGACAGAGCACATGGGACAGAGCTTGAAATACTCAAGTGCAACAATGACCTGCTCTGGATTTCTGGGCTTTCTCTAATGATATACTTTCATATACATTAAACATTTATCAAAAATACTGACAACCTGTACATCTAACACAGTCATTAACATGACAGATGCACAGAGCTCTGGATTAACACCAAGTCAGGCTTTGAACCCTTGGCACAGAGCATTTTATAGATGGGAAGTAATTTGGTATTTTATCGACAGACTTAAATCTCGTCTGTTGCTGAGTCATCAGAAGTGGAAAGCTTGTTGGCTTGTTGCAATGAGGAGATAAATCCCATGAGGATTGGTCTCCAGGTGGTTAATTCTCCTCTTATTTTGCAGCTGACAGCTACGTCAAAGATTTGGCCTTTCAGTGCACTATGAAAAAGGCTTTTAATTACTCAGTCAGGACCAGAGAAATCCTCAACTTAAAGTTACTCCTTGAAGAAACATGGAATAAGGATGAGGGGCTGGAGGTTCTCATCCTCACATTATTTCCCTGGCAAGCACAGCAGATGTTCAGACTAGCAAGGCCAAGTCCCATTTTACCCACCACAGTGGGTCATACACAAGCATGAATGCGGGGAGAGACCTCTACAGGAGGAGTGATGCCATCAGGGTTACACCACACCTGTCAAGCAGCTGGGACTTGGTTAAGAAAGAACAATAAAAATCATAAATGTGTATCACATTTCATCTACCAACTCTATCAGGTGATGGGAGATGCTGCTTATACAGACTCAGGTACACTATATTAGAACATGCAGGAAAAGGCAACGAGACAGAGACCTCTGTTCCATCCTCAACCCCACAAGAGCAGTGGAATTTCTCCTGATGGCCCATGAAACGGAGAGTGATGCCAGGGGAGTATTTTGCACATTTTTGTTACAGGACATTACTGCCTTTTTGACCTCGAGTTCATCTCTTCCCCTGCTTTGGCAGGAGAGACAGGACTGTGTAACTGCCAGCAAGTACCTAATGGACCATATTTGAGGAATGGCTGCATGGGTCAGACAGGGACAGAACACCCAGACTGCAGCATCACATCCCAAGGATCCACTTTTTTGCACTACCCTGTTTTTAAGTCAGACAGAAGTGGATTTGACTCTCAGTGGGCTATGGCTTGTTTTAATCTGGCAAACTAAACTGGAAGAAGTGTTCTTCCAGAGTAAGCATGTCCTACTCTGAAGCAGCCATAGCATTTCAAACCATAAAATATGAATTTTAAACCATAATATATGAATTTTGCTTTCTCAGGCAGGCAAGTCTTTACACACAGAGCTAATTTCTACATAGATATACTTGGTTAGGTAAACACCTTCAAACCAAATCAACAAAAAGGCTGTTTGAAACTGGACCAAGACACTGTGAAATCTGCACCTCCAGTTATAACTTTCATTAAAAAGTATCTTAATTGCTGCATTTATGACAGTTTTTCTTGCCTTGCTCCTAATGAAATGCTGATGTGCCTGTCCTGATACTCTGCACCAGGGATAATTAATGCTGCTCTGCTAACTACTTGCTAAAGAAAGGGCATTAGTACTCTTGCTGCTTAAATAGCTCATTAGATTTATCAACCTGCTTACAGGAAAGCTGGGGAAGGGAGAAAAGGGAAGGGTGCCAAGGCTCCCACAGCTCAGCTGGTCTGGAGTGGCTGGAGATGATGTCCCTCCAGTAAATCTGAAACAGCCCAGGAGGGCAGGAAAGATGGGAACCACCATCAGAGGAGTCCAGGGAGTAGGTTTTAGCCCATCAAAAGGTGCTGGTGGAGGAGAGCTGATCTCTGGCACTTTAGAACTCCCTCCTCACAGCTTGATGTTGCCAGGTGACAAGCAGATACAGACTGGTTTTCATCCCCAGACTTCATGAACAGCTGCACAGAGAAGATGAGAGAGTTTAAGCAAACAGGAGAGCAACCAGCACCAGGGCAGTGAGGACAGCGTGTGCCCACAGCAGCACCTGCCCTGCTGTAGGGAGAGCAATGCCTGCTGCAGGTCCTGTTGGCATCACAGTCAGAGTCAAGGCAAAGGTGGAAGAGGAAAGTGCTCGGGTAGTAAGCAAATTACAAACCTGGAAGAAGGAAAGAAAAAGTCCCAAGACACATCCTTGAAATAAAAAACCCCTTTTGCCTGTGTTCAGATTTCCAGAAGCAGAAGAGAAGTCAGGAAGTGGAGGGGGACACAACAAGAAGGATGATGTAAACCCTGAGTAGGGAAATTGGTTCATGCTTCTGCACGATGGACACAGGAGCATGGGCTTACAGTTGTTTTATTTTAAAGGGCAACCAAGATCTAACCAGAATTAGTGATACAAAGAGCTGGAGCTGTGATGCAGCCTGAGAAGAGTTAACTGTTTCACATGCTGCTGCCATCTCCCACCACTTGGTCTTTGGAGTCTGAAATGCAGTCTAGGGCAGCAGTTGGAGACCGTTATCTGATACCCAACATGAATGGTGCAATTTAGGGCATTTCTCTTAACTCTTCTGTGCTCCAGCAATCATGTCTGCATAATGGGAGCAAAGACAGAAAAGTACAACAGATATTTGAGTGTAATGCACTGAGCAGCTGAGATTTCTCACCAACGGCCTCAAGAATAAAGCATGGAATGACACTGGAGTTGTTAAAAAAGAGTTATTTAAACTCTGCAGATTGGTTATCACAAAGGTCCTGAAAAAAGTTACAGCTCTAGGAATAAAAGCTGTCTCATCTACTGAAATACCACAGCAATGCCTATTCTTATTTGTAAATGAACAGGCAGTGCTGACTTACAGTAATTGATCTCAGAGCTTGCCACTTCGTAAAGCTTTAAGCCAATTATTGCGGCCACCCTAAAGCTGCATTTGCATAACTCTTCTGTAAGTCAGTCTTAAGCTTTTTACCATAATAAAAGTTACCGATATTTAACTTTAGCCACACATAAGTGCTCCCTGCCACTTAGCTTTTAAGCACTAATGTGTATTTGGTGCTTTGGATGGTTTAAGGAGCTGCAGTGCAAGATTTGGAATGGGGCAAATTTACAGGAAGTCTGAGTGTGATCTGGAGCTCTCTGGACACACCACAGAGCATGGCAGCGATTGCTCACCTGAGGCTGTCGCTGATCAGCACCTGCTATGTTCCACATGGGGATTTTAAGATCAATACAACATTTATTGGTATTCAGCAGAGAGAACTGCCTGCCACAGCTCAGTCCTACAAGGACAAGAGTCGCCAGTTCTTTTTTAAGAGCACTGCTAGAGGGAATCTCACTATAAACTCACCAAAACCATGTAGGATTCCAGCCATGTTTGATCAAAGCACTTATAGTGAGGGAACTTCACAGGGATTCTGTAAGCAGTTGGAAAACACAGCAGAGCTCCAGGATCCCAGGTGAACCCAAGTGATCAGAGGGCTGAGTTTCACCCATTCTGAGCCTGCCTGTTACTGCAGCTCACAGAATCACAGAATCATTAAGGCTGGAAAAGACCTCTTATATGATCAAGTCCAACCTGTGACTGAATACCACCTTGTAAACCAGACCAGAGCACTGAGTGCCACATCCAGTTGTTCCTTGGACACATCCAGGGCCTTCTGCTGCTCTCCTTCAAAACCTACCCCTTGCTCTTGGTCTGCCTCGTGAAGAGTCTGGAGTCACAGTAGTGGGAGTTGATTCCTTCACAGTGGGGATTCCCAGAAGGGTTGTGGGATCAGGTTCCCAAACTTCCCTTAAACCCAGCGGGAGTAGGTTACTTAGCCCTCATAGACTGCCTTGAAAATCCTGGTCAGAATCTGAGCCCGTTCTGCAACCTGCCCAGGTGAGGTTTATGATGCAGCTGGACAATTCCCGTGGTTTTTAACACCCAGGTTCAGTGTTTGCCTTAGCTCTGGTGAAGAAGTTGGCTGTTTGTCCTTTTACTTTAAATAGTATTTGTTTTCCTGTGTTATGTGGAGCTGTAGTTGACCTTTTAGTCCTGGTAGCAGAGGGATGATGAATCAGCCCAGCCACAGAAGAGGCTGCACAAAGGGATGGTGGCTCCTTCCATGACATGAGTGCTTCACTCCTGCTCATCCGCACAGAGCCTTGGACCTGCACTGTCTCCTCCCAAATCACAACTGCCCAATAATTACAGCATTTAAAAAGGATAATTCAAAATAATAACTAGTATTTTCCCAGTCTAAAGAAAGCCTAAAGCAGCTATTAAATTGGGGCTATGCATATTTCAGCCAAGAATCCTTAAGTAACTCACAACTTGCTTAATCTCTGAATACCAGGAGGGCAAGGCACATTATTTCTACAACTGAATACCTTTTTTTTAAATCTATGACATTAAAGACCCGCAGGCAACTTTCAAGAATAACTGCAATCATTCAGGGTTCCAGGTATTTCTCCTGGACATCCCTCCTATGTAAGGAAAAGGATGAAGATGCAGCAGAGTCACGTGAGGCAGCCTGGCCTGCCCCAGCCTGCCCTCACCTCCCACCCCTGTCCTGCCTGTCTCCTTCTCCTCCCCCACATTCCCCACGTCACCTGCTCTGCACGAAGCAGCCGCTGCTGCAATTCCTTTGTTCTTGCCACCTTCAAGTAACTTCTAAAATAAGATCATTTCTCCCCAGGTACCCAGAACATGGAAGTAAACAAAGAGTAAGCTAAACTGTGCATTTTTATTCTCTTGAGAGATTTCTCATTTCTTTGGTCTTCTCAGTCTTATCTCTATCTGCCTTTTCCAGTGTGCTTCAGAGGGCTACAGAGCAGCCATAGCACTGCCATTCAAGAGCAAACATTTATGTATATTTAAACAGATATACTCACAAAATTAAATATATATAAATAAATATGTGTACCTACACACACCGGTGTCTACAGGATGAATGGATGAGCAATGATGGTTGTAAAAATAAAAAAGCCCCACAGCACCCAGCAGCTGTGTCTGAGCTGGAGAAGCACATCAAAGTCCTGCCTCTCAGGTGATGGGACCAGTGAAGATCCCAGTTACATCCCTGGGTAGCAGCAATTTCAACACACCATGAGCAGGGTCACCTAGGGATTTTTGTGGAAGCTACTAGATTTTATAAATGATGATCTGTGATCTCTGAAACTCCATGCATCAAACTCCACAGAAGGGAAAAGACATTTCCCCAGTATATCCAGATTTCTTTTCCTCATTAAATTTCCAAGGCCTGTGAATGTTCTCTGACTGCCAGATTTTGGAGCTGGGTCTCTCATTCTATTCTGCTGTAGGATAAAGGTGGCTTAGGAAGGGAGATCCCCAGTTGGACCAAGGCCAACCACTAAAGCAGTCACAGAAAGGAACACGAAGTGAACACCCCAGGAAGGAATACTAATAAAAACCCCTGGCTGGGCACCACCAGGCTCCCCAGGGAATGGGCATGGCCCCAAGGCTGCCAGAGCTCCAGGAGCTTTTGGACAATGCTCTCAGGCAGAAGCTGGGATTGTTGGGGTGTCTGTGCAGGGCCAGGAGTGGGACATGGATGATCCTTGCCAGTCCCTTCCAGCCCTGAACACTCTGTGGTTCTATGATTTACTGTCATACAAACCAGGTACAGCTGTGTGTTGCTGCCCATAAACAGGTATTTGGTTTCTGAGGTCAATAACAGCTAAACACACACACGACTCTCTTCCAACCTAATTTCTATTGGTCCCATGTCCACACCACAGCAAGAACATTCTCTCTTTACAGAGCTATCTGAGAGCTTTATAAACACCTTAGGGTAAAAAGATGTGGAAGCTTATTTCCCACACCCAAGTATTCTCCCGCCTTGTTTGAACTGCAGTTCACAATGACCCTAGCAGGTAAAAAAAGCTGCACTGCTCGGCAGCACTTCCCATTCTGCTGACAAACACAGGCCTTCCTTCCCAGCAGGATCTAACTTGGCATTTCAGATGAGCAGTTCAGAAAAAAAGCAAACCCTGCCAGAGCCTGCTGTGAGAACTTACAAATCCGATGAGATAAGGACTGCCAGCATCTCCCAGGAGGTGTGAAGTGAAACTCTGCAAGGCCACTGCGGTTGCACGGCGAGTTGGAATGACCACGTACTGCAAAGATGGGGAAAGAAACAAAAATAAGAAATAAGAACCTGCCTATCTGTCTTGTACTGCTCAGTTTATGCTCAGGACAGCACAAAAAAATCCCAGCCACCCCAGACAGAGCCAGTGTCCATGGCTGGCACAGACAACTGGGAGCTTCAGATACCCTTCCTGCTCTGGAGTTCTCTTGTTGGCAGGTGCAGAGGGAAGAAAGCTCTGCCCACTCTGCTCCACTCTCAGCAGTACTTAGACTATCAGCTTTGCCCACAAGACACTTTGCTGTTGCTCCTCAGACTGTATTTTGCTTTGCTGGTGGGGAGAATGAAATTTAAGGTTGCTCAACACCATCAGCCTTCCACTCAAGGACTGTACTATGACCTGGGATATTTGGTTTATTCCATAATAAAAGTTATTTTGTTTCCTAAACCATCAGCAATCCACACCAGTATGAAAGGTCATGGTCATGCATCCTTCCTTCCCATTCCATCTCTCGCCACTTTATATTTTTCTCAAAAATTTGTGATGCCATTTGTGAAAAGTGACAAAGTCACGTTAGGAAAATTTTCCATAGCCAAGATACTATATTTTGGTCTCCACTCCTCTAATAGGACATGACACCCTTAGCCAGGTCATGCAGAATCAGTCAGATTATACAGGAGCAGTGGAAAACACAAATTACTTCCCCATGAAGGGACTAGAGCTCACAGATAACAGAGCCCTAACCATGGACAGGGATGGAAAATTAAAAAAGAAAAAACCGAGCAACCCCCTGTCTTGTGAAATGACCTTAATTTTATAATATACTTTTTAGAGGCAGAAGAAAGTAATTGTCTCTTGCATAAATTTTTAAAGACCCTGGCTAAGGACATCTGCAGCAAGTCTGCATATCCTGGTTTATAAATTGATCCTGTCTTGATTTAAAGGCTGGAAGTAATGAAGAATTCAATAGGTCTCTAAATACAAGTGAGATTTGTTTCTGCCTGTAATCAGTGAATCTCATTGTGCCTTTTCCTGTGGCTCTGACAGGAATGACTCTTGTTCAGCTCTTTGGAGACTATGATCCCTTTTATTTGTCCAGTTTCTCTCTGATGGGCTGCCTTCAGTCTTTCTTTAGACGTCCTGCCTTGCCAGGACCTTTGCAATCCTTTCCCAAAGCCATTTGTTAATTAAATGTGCCATTTCAGGACTGGCCCATCCCCAGCCAGAGCTACACAGAGATCCTCTTCCTGAACTGACTGGCAGGGAGGACTCACTCAGGGCACAGGACTAATGCACATTGCAGTGCTTGAACAATTCCTCACAGGGGAGGGGAGTTCCCCTGTCTGCAGTGGAAAGAATTACCATAAAAAACAGAAACAAAAGACTAGAAGAGAACTGATGCCTATTTAAAATTATCATCTTGTTCCAGGCACAGACAATTCTGAAGTATGGGTAAAATTAGATTAAATGCTTTTCCTTAGGGTTTTACCATGTGCTTTCAGATGACCTGCCAGTTCTTTCATCCCAGCTTTGACAAAGCAGCAAATGCACACTGCTAATGCACTTTGATGCCACGTATTAAGCAGGCACCCTGTTCAACTTCTGTTGTGCAACAGAAGAACAAGACATGTTCCAATCCAGAGCAGCCACCCAGCTGTGGATGTCAGGCCCTCTCCTCCTGTTGCATCCAGGAACTCAGAACACTACTTGAAGACAGAAATCCCAAGAGGAAAATTAGCTCTAAACTTCATTAGAGACACAGAACTGTGCTGAAGGTCAGGCAGTGAGCAGTAGGAGAGCCCCACAATTCATTCCCACTCCCCAAAGAGGCAGATAATGGATGCAACCTGGATAGACCAGACAGAAGAAAAGAAAAATTAAGAGTGAGTTATTTTTGTTCTTCCCACCTGGCCCCAGTTCACTCAGGAGTAGTGGAGAAGCATTCTGCAAGAGCTCTTTGGGAAAGGGCATCTGAGTAGATAAAGTGAAATTCTACCTAATTCAAGAGTTGTGCATACATGTGAAACATGGAATCTGAAACCTAAAATATTTTTTCTTTCTGTAAAGTTTATGTTACCAAATCTGGAGAAGAAAGCCTGCCTAGTTCTGTATTCTATCCATTTTTGTAGCAAAAGGACAAGGAAAATAGCACATTTCTTAAAAATTTACCACTTTCAGGGAGTGGTAGTGAATTGATGATAATTAGAGGAAGAAATCTTAATGATGATCCCTTATCATATGTGTGCATGCATATATAAATATTTATACACATGAATAGACACACATATGTCATTACACATAATTTCGCATGCGTAGCTATATTATGCAAACATAGTTTTGCAAGTTGGAGTACAGTTTCCAGCTTAAATGAAGAAGTTATTGATGGTTGAAACACCATAAAGTGCTAAAACTCTGTATATTTAGCCTGGAATTCAAGAGACAAACAGCCCCCTCAAAGCAAAAACCCAGAATGTAGCAAGCAAATGAACATGACCTCCTTGAAAAAGATATTGGAAAGAAAAAAAGAACCTTAAACTAGCACCTCCAAAACACCAAAAAACCCCACTCCACCCTATCCCTACTTAAAAAGCATTTTGTTTGGATGGACAGGAAGCAGTTGGTAGCAAACATCTACTGTTCTAGGAAGATGGCAGTAAATTACAGATCTAAATGGGCATTTCAGTACTAAAATAGACCTAAATTCAAACCATACATGGCCTGGTTTGGACATCCCACAGAAACTGGAGGTGGGAGAGCCACAGAGCCAAGGCGGAAGCCTGTGGGATTGTCCTGGCCCATCCCTGATTCCAGGTTCAGAGGCAGGCAGCAGACGATGGGCAGGAAGGCTGACCAAGCAGCTTTGGAAACCTCTGCTCTTTAAATAGAGGCTCAGGAAGCCCAGGGATTACTGCTGGCATCTCCTTCCTGTGATGAAAGCAGCAGGAGTTGGTCTGAAAAAAGCTAGTGGGGAAAGGCAAAGAGAGATCACCTTTCTCCCAGGAAAAGAGGTAAGTTCTGATGTTTATGTCTAAGCTTTAATAGAAACTTTACTCTCTCAAGCACTTTGCTGCCCTTTCTGGATCTGGACAATTCATACTTGGCCTCTTTCGGCACCAAAGACAAAGAAAACATGCACTAACCCTGTTCCAGCCACTGACAGAACCTGTCAACAACCCAGATGTCCCTGCTGTTCAGAAAAGGGAAAGGCTGGGATGCACAGAGACCCTCTGCAAAAGCCAGACCGACACCATCTAAAGAAATATTCCTAAATGAAGTAAAAGGAGGTTGCTGTGGTTTCCAGCTCCCAGTACACCATGGAAAGAGCACTTCTACCTGCAGCCCTTGGCCGAGCTGCCCTTGGATAGTTTGGAGTGGGCTGTGTTCCCTCATTCCCAGGCATTCCTCACTCTGCCTTCAAATCTAACCTGCAGCACTTGGAGTATCGTTGTGTAGAGGCACTCAGAGAAGCAACAGCAAGAACCTCTAGAAATGCAATTTCTCTTTGGTTATAAAAATAGGGCAGCATTTTGTACTAAATAAATAACTGGGTTTTATTTTTAGGGAAGGTAATCAGAATAAAAGCAACATCCCTACATGCCTATGGCACAGCTAAGCCTGTTTCAAGTCTAAAGTAAGACTTTGACTATACAACAAAACATCAGAGCAGCTCCTCCATGGCAAGTCACGACCATTTAGAAAGAACTAATGTTTTAAAAGAAAACAGAAATATGCAGAGCAATTTTTTCGCATGAATGTCAGGACTATGCATAAACTGGAGGATGGCTTTTCTCAGCAAAGACCTAAAGAGACTGTGATTGAAATAGAGGCACTTTAAATTGCTTCATGGCTCTTAAACAAAAATTCCAAGCCCCTGTCCGTCATCTCTATTTCTGAGATGTGCTATGGAGGAAACCCCCACTATTAAGACCACAAAGTCCCACACACTGCACATGTCTCAGAATGTTACACACTTGCCTGCTCATTCATTATTGCTGTTACAAGGCAGTTTTAATACTACTTTGGGGTTCTGGCAATTTCAAGGCCAATTTGCAAAGATGGCTGATGAAATCTGTTTCATAATTAGCAAGCTCCACACAAAACGCCCTTCCTTTCCCCAAGCACCGTCTGAGCATGTGCCTGGGAGGAGATACGGAGAGTTGTGCTCCGGAGAATAAGACCTGCTTTGTACGAATTTGCATTTGGAACAAATATCAGCCTTTCAGAATCTCAGGCAGTGCAGAACACTCTGCAGCACTGACAGTTTATCAGAGCCAGCACTCGGCACCTTGGACTGCACACAAGCCGAGGAGCCGCACTCTGACCCTTCTGCAGGAGGAGCAGCAGATGCAATGCAAGCACAGAGCTAGGAAGAGCCAACAATTAAATTGGAAGATAATAAACAAACATCTTTGTTTCACCACAGAAATTAAACTTGCAAAACCTCTGGAGGTGCTTAACAACTTGCCTGATAGGATTCTTAAGCAGTTATGGGATCTCTAAATCTTGAGAGAGCTGAGAGAAATCATCTGGGATGCAGTTTCCAAAAAGCCTCACTCCTGGCATAATGAAATCAGCAAAAATAGTGTTCAGCCAGTATTGAGAGCTTTTATCCATGAAAACAGGGTAATATTTATGTATAGGATGAAAGTGTTTTTAAGCTTATGCTAATAATGCTTTTAAACTCATTCCCAGCCTCAGGCAAGAACAGACACACTTCTGATTACACCAAATAAATAGTAATCAGTAGAAATGAATCTGCCTAACATTTAAAGTGCATCTGCTAGAGCATTTCCACACCTTTCTCTGGCAAGGACTCCCCACCAAGATGTCTGTCAAACGTGGCTGTAGCCTTGGCTCTCACCTATTGACAGTCTAAGCCCCCTCTGATCCCCTGTGTAATGTCTGCACTTCAGCCCGTCTGCTTCCAGTCCTGTCCTCATCTAAGTGATGTTTACATTCATTTCTTTAAAACTTTCACAGGTCCACTCGTGCTGTTAATTGCATCAAGCTGGGCATTATATACAACACTCAGTTCATTTTCCTAAACAGACCACAGAACCGTGAGCTGAAAAGTTGGCAGCAATTACCAAAATCCAATTTTTAACATGGCTTTAGTTTCCTTCCCATGTTTTGGAAAATTGAACTATTATTTCCAATCATTTCTTAAGGAGCCCTTTTGCACTAAAGCAACATAAATAACTGCAAATGCATCTTACAAAATGGAACTGACTATAGGATGCTGGTAAGACACATGGCGAATCCTATAAAAGCTGTTAAAAAGCTATGGGATGTTGAAGTCACACTGAAATCAACACAAAATGCCTTTGTAATTAAAATGGGACAATGATGGCAGCCCTATTACCCTAGATATAACAGAGCAGTTGGTTGAAAAATATCTTCTGGTGTTACCTTGAGACAACACAGATCGAATTTCAGGTCTGTCTCTGGCACAGATTTTCTGGAGGACCTTGAACATGTTTGATAGGATCCTCCCTCCTGGCAGCTGGGACCACCTCAGCTGAGCCCTTACCTGTGACAGCCAATGCTAGGGAGGGTATAAAACAGCTGCTATTTAAACCTCTCCACTAATTCTGAGTGGAGAGGACTGGGATTGCTCCAGCCAGAGGTGGAATGTGACAGGAAGCTCTGGCAGTGAGTGCCACAGAGCAGCTACATGTATTGTACTGTATGCATTGTACTGTACCTTCTTCCTCAGCACAGCTGTCTTCAGGCTGGACATCTGTGCAAGATGTCCACATTATGACTGGGCACAGCAGCCTTCAACTCAGCACAAGCTGCAAAAGCCCATGGAATCCCGGGGAAGCCCCACCAAACTCTGTCCCACCACAGCTGACCTGGCAGGAGGAACCTTGGGAATTAAAAGCCATCCAATGCTACCAGAGTACACTGACAACCTTTGTTTCTCTGTGCTTTACCCACACTGAGAGAAGTGGATTTAACCATCCTACCCCACCTCTCAAAGCATTCCCTGCACAAATGAGTGAAAGATGGAAAGTTTATCAGGCAATGAAGTAATGGCAACTGCAGAGCTACTTTAAAATATAAACACAACCTTGAACTTCAACATAAACAGAACTTAAGCAGAGGCTTGAAATTCTTTGCTGAATCTATATATCAACACCCTTATCTTCACATCTAAGAATACTGAGCCCCATTGTTTCCTCACTGATGTTTGCATAACCAATAAATACAGGTCAAGGGAGTTTTCTATTGATGCCAGACTCATTATATTTTTATTTCTGTCAACAAGCTGACAAAAGACCTCGGGAAAGTCCTGTAATGGTTCCATGCCTTAGTGCCTTTCTTTTCATACAATAAGCAACACCTCCTTCACAAGGGCGTTTCAACGTATGTTATGTTTGATGGGCTCTGATGGAAACTTCTACAGAATATGCAAAGCTCTTGAACAAATGTCCAGACTATTTCATGTGAAAATGGGGCTGCTGAGGTCAGCTTGCTAATTTGAAAGACTTAAAAAGCTCTGCAGTGGAGAAAGAATGGAAAATGAAGGACATGAGCTGAAAAGTCCCTGACAGTTTCCTCTTGGACAAGGTGGACATAGTACAAAAATTCTTTATACTTTCTTTTCCTCTCTGCTCTCCCAGAGGTGGGTTTCCATTGTGTATGTGTTGAATGGTAGGTAGACAGGCTGCCTTTGTGGTTGGAGGAGGGAGAGAGGGAAGGATTTCCTATTGCAGAACAAAGCTGAGTTACTGATAACAAAGCCCACAGACGTGCTGACTGTTAGGAAATGCTGCCTGAATTCTATGCATGTGGGGTTTTGCACAAACACTTAAAATTTTGGGAAATTATTTGAATTCAGAAATGTCCTTTCTGGACATCCCTCCCTGGTGCTCAGAACAAAGGACAAGAAGGATCTTTTTTCCTTCTCCCTATGTCACTTTTCAGTAAGCAAAAAAAGTAATAATGAAAACCAGAATAGGCTGAAGTAGGAACTGGAATCTGGAAGAAACTGAAAACTTCTTCTTGCTGTTCTTGCAAGTTGACAAACTGCTCTGAACAGAGAAAGATGCTGTTCCAAAGTGCACTCACCATTAGTATGTCTGCTGTGATAGCCCAGTTTGAAAACAGAAGAGTTTCTCCAATAAAAATGCAAATCTGTTGTAACAAAACACACAAAAAGGAGAAGATTTATTCACTTGACATTCAAAGGAAAAATAACCTGTCACAAACTTTCCTTTGTTGCTTATTTTTCTCATGCCTACACAGTACACACCTTGTTGCTGTTGTGGTTTATCCTTAGTATTAACAAACCATAGACTCCCATCAGAGCTCTAGAGGGCTGGCCTGAAATGTTGCTATTGTAAACTAAGTTTATAATCTACAGAGCAGCTAAATTAAAGGCTGCCACATTTGATTTTAGAAGAACATGAAAAACCATCACGAAGAGACAGCCCCAGGTTTGCATACTTAGAATCGTAGCATTGTTGAGGTTAGAAAAGGCCTTTAAGGATCATCAAGTCCAACTTGCACCATTCTGTTCCAAAAAGCCAGTTAGAAAAGGCAAGAAGGCCACAACTGCCCAAAGCACAGCCACTTCCACTCCTGGGACCCAAGTTATGTGCTCAGCTCTGTAGCAAACCAGCTGAGGTTCTCTACACACTCTCTGGAAGATCCCTTCCCTCCCAGACAGCATTACATGGGTAATATCTGTCCAGCTGAGACTGGAATTAAGTATGAGCTTTGCAACATCAGTGTCTTGTGGTGAAATACAATCCTTGGCTCTGTGGAGATGGTCAACAAGAGACATTAAAAGCCACAGAACTGCAAGAGTGGCTGCTGTTACATGATGTGACCACTGCCACTGTCTTTCCCACACACCAGTTGAGGTTGCCTAAACCCCTCAGGCCACCATGTCACTGCCAGGAATAATTTGCTTTATTTAGCAAGTCTTACGCACTGACCTATAGAAGCTTCCTCTATTTGTTTCTAAAATTGTCTTTGTTTCCCACATATTTTCCCTCCCTACCCCCTTTTTCTGTGACTGGATCTGCTTGCTCCATGATAGTGTCCGAACCAATCATTCCCGCCCAGCTGGTCTGTTAGGAAATCTCTATTTCCCACTGCCCACTGGTCTGCCTTGAGCTTGGCTCTCACTGGAAATGACAACTGCAATGTAAGAACACATCCAATACACCAAGGTGCTGGCAGGAGTTGAAGCCATGTGTCCCATGGATACCAGATATGTACTCAGACCTGCTCTGAAACCTGTCCTGCTACAGCTTTGCAGCTGCTGTTGCTGGGGTTCTGTGGCTGGAGAGACTAAACTGAGCTTGGGAATGATGGAACCACGCTTCTGAATGCAGCATCAATGTGTCCTGCCTGCTTCCCAGCATTGCACACAGGCAATTGCTTGCCTTGAGCTGATATGAAGTGCACACATTTGAATTGTTACAGGAGGCAAGTAGAACTTGCCCCTTGCGCAGGAATTTAGCACAAGTCCTTTAAATAAACCACTGAAATGCTACAAACTTCAGAGCACACCAGTTCTGAGCTGATGAATGTGTATTTCAATCAATCCATGAAACATGAGATTAACAGGTGGGTACTGGTAAAAGGAATAGAGGAACAAGAGGAAGATCAGAAAGTAGGATAGAAGATACTGAGATTAAAAACTGTCTGTCCTTCAGCTGCTGATGGGGGTTATAAAAATGAGTTCACCCACTGCAAAGGGCATGTGAGGATACGTGGCATTTCTGCAGAAGAGAGACTCTAGGGATGCTTACAGCAAATAGGGAGCAGATAATAGCTCCTGAAATGCTCATTGTTTTTGACTCCTCACACACTTTTTGAAGCCTCATTTACACTGAGACTTCACCTCTACAAATACATCTGTTTCTGACTCCAGCTGTGCTGTGTAAGATCTCTCCATGTCCATTTGGTGTCTGGTTGCTCATGTGTGCTTTTCTGTTTAAGTGATCAGTTAGCAAATTCTGACTCCCAGAACTGATAAATAAAGTAGGTTTCAGAGTGAACACACTAGCAGCTCTCACAGCCAGTTCTAAGCAGGCTACAAATGCCTTCCATGACTGTTTGCAAAGGGCGTATCTCACTATCTTCATTATTTTTATTTCTCTCTGAAATGGTAGGTAAGGCACCCTCATGTACTCCTGAATCTGGAGCAATTCTAACTCCAGCTCAGTTCTGGGCAATATTGATGCCTCAGAAGTAGGCAGGTCACCAATAACACGACAACAGAAAGTCCCTGGGGTTGAGACAGAGATGCTGTAAAAGCTCTCTGGCAAGGTTTTACCCTGGGATTTGCTGTTTCTGCAACATCATAAAACATCTTTGAGGAATTGAAATAGATGTTGAAATTGAGGAATTTGGAACAGTGTCAAAAGGAAGGCAAAGTAGAGCATCTCTCTCCAGCCACTTGGAGATTTAAACGAGTGTAAAATCTGCAGTTGAAATGCCTGAGCAGTGTGAGATGATGATGCCACACAGATAATGGGTTTCCAGAGACAGGTTTGAAAACCAAGTTTCAAAGAGTTCGTATTTCAGAAAAAGTGAGATTTACAGATATGA
This sequence comes from Erpornis zantholeuca, assembly GCA_013400515.1. Classification (NCBI taxonomy): domain Eukaryota; kingdom Metazoa; phylum Chordata; class Aves; order Passeriformes; family Timaliidae; genus Erpornis; species Erpornis zantholeuca. The sequence continues at coordinate 2,137,047 of VZTN01022780.1, read as the reverse complement.
AAATTGGTGCTTTAAGGAGCTGGATTAAAAACACAAATCCATAGGCTGCAAGGAAAAGTGAGTAAGAACTGATTGGACTATACAGCCAAGCAAGATAGTAAAATAGAGAAATACAAGAGTCTCAGCAGCTAAATGATACAGAACTGTTGTTTTATTCCACCTTGCCAGCCACTTTACCACTGCCAATAATTTACTGGATCAGTATGAAAAGACTGGCTGGAAAAAAGTCATCTGTCTCCCTGCCTCAGATGGGAGTGGCTGCTACAGAACGGGAATAACAACTGCCCCCAAGGACCAAAATCACTTGCAAGAAAGGACTGAGCAGGAGAGAAATAGCACATGCGCTCAGGGGAGGAAGAGAGCAGACAGTACACAGCCTGTAAGGGACAGGGTGATTGTGTTAATGGAAATACAGGTCCTTTCCAAAAAAGAAATAAAACCTATAAAACCAAGACATTAAAAGCAAGGTTCTTGGAGTGCTGAACACTTCATTTAAGCTGATACTTGTATCAGTCAGCATTAAAGCTGTCGACTCTTAACTAAAGGCAGGGAGGGAGATGATGATCTGGTGGCCGCCACAGCTCTCTCTCAAAGTGAGAGAGAACATCATCTCATGGGGATCCACCTAATTGCTTGGAAGTGAGAATTTTAAGGCTCTGAGCCAATGAGGGTTCCAAAATCATTCACTGTCAATTTTTGCATGGTGTGATCCCTGACAGAAGCCTAAGGACAGTCACAGTACAGAAGGCTGGCAAATACCACCATGCTGGGAGACAGACCAGAACATTGCCATGCCTTTCACAGACACAGAATTCAAGGATGTTAGCCAGGACAAGCTGTCAAGGAAGATATCAGAGACAAGAAAATCAACTCATAAATTTTACTGTATTGTTTCCAGAAGGAGATTTTACCATGGATTTTGCGATGAGGAAGGTAACCTAGCCCATCATTCTGTCCACCAGTCACAGAACACTCTCCCCTTTATTATGGACTGATGAGACTTAAAGAGCAATGAGAAACTGCTACATCATGCAAACTTGAAGTGCAGGTCTTCTAATTTTCTTTCTACTTTTCACTCTGAAAATCTGCAAGATTGCAACAGCTCTTTGAATGGCATGGGAAAACAGGAGTTTGTGTTAGAAACTCACCTTTGAAAGTCAATTCAGTTTGGCACTGCCACAATTATACCTTGTGTTATGAGACACTGGGAGCTCCAACACAGACCTGTCCTCTCTTTCTGGGCATCAGGTTTCCAGTGGCAGAGTATTTAGGGCTGTGGAGAGGCAGTGCTTCCTGCTTCAGCCTAATAGTGTCACAAAGATGCTCATATTCCTTATACCCCCTCCATATGCAGCTGTAGCTTCCTTTGCAAATCATTAACTTTTGATTAGATTTACTGCTCATCCATAATAAAACAAATTGTTTCTGTGATTGCTTAAATGATACCATTTATATTTATATACTTAAACAATGCAGAATAGTCACATGGCTATTAAAAAAGTATAAAAAAGATAAAAATGAGACTAATAGCCACCTCCTGTTGCACAATTTTTGAAAACAGTATTTCCAGCCTAGAAAGGGAGAGCTTTCTGTATAAAGAGACTGAACACCACAAAGGAACATGTCTGTCACTAGGTCTGAGAAAGGAGAAAATCTCAGCACAAAGAGGTGGAAGGAGCAGGTGAGGGGTGGGATAGATCAATGAAAGGAGGGTTAATGATTCACCAGCTAGTAACACCCTCTCACAGATTGTCTGAGGTGATAATTTTTGTGCCAATTCAAATGTTAGCTCATGGATATAAACCAGAGACCTGAATCTTAAATAGCCAGAGGAGGTATTCTTGGCTCTGTCTTAATGATTTTGAACTTCCACTCTTTCTGGTTGTGCTTCCCAATAACTCTGGTAGCTGCTGAAATACTCAGCAAATAACCATGGCCAGGCCAATAGGTGGAATACAGAGAAATGAGGAACAGCAGTTGGCTGGTTACTCGTAAATGAACTGTCCTTGCTGGGTGAGTGTGTGCTACTGTGTGGAAGTGAAGGGTGTGCTTTCAGAAGGGATCCCACTGCTCCAAACATCTCATGCTTTCCCTTCATAAACTTCTCCCAGGTCCCAGGTTTCTCTTATTCTGACATTAAAAGGGAACCAGAGACTTGTTCAGTGACTGGATTTTTATTCCCTACTGAAAGCAAGATTCTAGCCCAAGGCTGGATTACTATAGTAGAGCTTTTCTTTCTCCCTTTGGTCTAACTAAAAGCGGGTCAGTTTAGATGAGATGTAAGGAAGGAGTTTTTTTCAAAGGTGGTAAAGCATTGGCCAGGAGGTGGTTGATGCCTCATTCCTGAAACATTCAAGGCCAGATTGAAGGGGGCTCTCAGCAACAAGGTCTAGTAGAAGGGGCTCCTGCACAGTGCAGGGAGGTTGGATTACATGACTTCAAAAGTCCCTTCCAACCCAAACCATCCTATTTATCTGGATCTATTTCATATCTTTTTATGTAATTCAATTACAAGCAGTCAGGGAGAGGCCATATTTTAATCTGCATTTGTGCATCAAGTACTGTAGGTTCCTGGGCTATGATGGGTCTATGGTAATACAGATAACAAATTTAAATTATTGGGTAATTAATATTGGCCTGCTGCAGTCCACGTAGTTATGGAAATGAATGGTATGAAAGGGAGCCAAAGCTTGCCCACAGACAAATTACACAGTAATTGTCATCTGGTACCACTGCAGCTACAATACCCTCACTGCAAGGGAAGTGCTCAATTTTCCTGTACCAAAACATTAGGCAAGAGCAATAAAGGTGTGGACTGAAGTGCAGATAGAACAGCCCAAAGGCTGTGGGTTTCCATGGAGCTCTGAATTCTGATAGCAGCAGGGATAATCAGTTGAGATATCAGGCACACTTAGTGCCAAAACGCTGAGAGGCAAAAAGAAGGACATTCAGAAGGGCAAAGGCAAAGAAACCATCCCAGGCTTTCTGCAGGGGACAACACACACAGGTGTAAGGAGCTTGGTAGGGGCTGGCATATGGAAAGGATTATACTTACATAGGCTCCCACAATGCTGCTCTTGGCAGCGACGAAGATCAGACAGATGAAGATGGCTGATCCCAGCATTCCAACCGCACACACAAGAGGATCAGCTCGCTGCGTCTTTAACCGGCACCACTTGGTTGCTCCTGCCCCTGTGATTACACCCAGGAAGCCAGTGAAGCAAGTGATTGCTCCAAAGATCAAACTATTAAGAAAAAGGAAAAAAAAAAAAAAAAAAGAAAGAACAAAAGAAAATAAGAGAAAGGTGGAGGGGATTTTTTGAAATTTTTCCCCAAAATGGGCATGAGCTTTGGACAAATTATTAGGGTAAACTGACTAATGGAAATTTACACAATGGCTTTGCAAATTTTAAATCAAACAAATGCTCATGATTTTAGCTTTCATCCTCTGCAATTAAGAAAAACACAGCATATGAAATTTATCCTTGTACACAGGCTTTTATCCATGGGTGAAGGGGTGCAAAGGGCTCACCACACTGCTTCCTCGAGTGGAACTGAGATTCCTACAAAGTGCCCTGAACAGCTAATTATGTATACACAAACCTAATTAATAGCCTGTATTTTGATCGTGTAAGGGAAAATCAAGGACAGGCACCAGGAAGCTGCAGGGCAAGGAAACCTAACAAGTCTCTTAAATATCAGTGATTTCCAACATACTTTGACTTTATAACTCCTTCAGGCCACTTCAAAGAAGCTTCTTGTTAGGTTACACATTTGAAATGTGTTAATTTCAATTTAAAGAGCCAGGAGGATTCTCCATATTATACATGCAGGACTCGGATTACAGGGTCTCGGGCAACCACATCAGAGTAGCTTGAGGGCAGTTCAAAACTGAGGTGTCATCAAGGAGGGGAAATTTCTCTTTGTGATCAGCAGACAGGCAGTCAAGCTGGAGCTGTGTTTTGCTCACTGCATTTTTGTGGACCAGCCTGAGACTGCCTGCTGGACACTCTGGTTGATGTGACTCCACACCAGTAACTAATTGAGATGGGATTATGTCTGCTATGGCAAGAAGGTTTTCCTAATATTATTTTCCCTCATGAGTTAAAAAGCAAAAGAGCTGACAAAAGGCATTTTTTAATATCTTTTATTTACCTGGAGGAAGGCTTTTATAGCATTTTCTGGTTTGTGCCACCATGGTAAATCACAAAATGAGTAAATACTTTTCATAGCTTATGTGTTGCAAGTGATATTCCACAACCAGGACTGAAAGCCCAAACCACTGTATAATATCAAGCACTCCAGCCCAAAGTGTCCCAGATCTCTGGGACATTCTTCAGCAAAACTCAGCACACACAGCAGTTTACAGAGCAATAAAACAGGGAAGTCCTGCCTCATACAGAAATAAAAGCCTACTGGATTAGTCCCTGCAGCTTTAGGGGAACCATTCCAACCTCTGAATTACAGCCACCACTGGGGCTTCCCAACCTGCCAGCTTATTCTGCTGCTATCACAGATGGGTTTTAAAAAACCAAATTCTCAGCTCTCCAAACATCCTCCTTAGAGGATTTCTCTTTTCTTCTCTGCACCACAGCCTGGGAACTAAGACAGAGCTGAGGTCATTGCTTCTCCCTTGGTTTGACTTCATGCAATGAAATAGAGAAATAAAATCTAGTTTACAATCCCAGCATTTCCTATCATTGTTGCAAGGACCTAGAGGAAATTACAGACATTCTAGTACCTTGTCTCTGTGGGACTTGCCTGTTTCCTCTGGTAAATAAGCCCCCACCCCCTCTCCCCCTCTCCCCCTCTGTAAAGCAGCCAATTCTGACTTTCACCTATCTTTGGTGCCACAGGGCTGGGAGCTGCAGGTCTCTGCTGTCTTCTGCACGACCTGTGCTCTGTGAAGGTACAGAGGGATCCACATGCCAAGTGCCCCTGTGGCAAAGGAGACAGCTGAGGTGGCCAAGGATGAGAACACATAGCTGCGGCTGTGGACACAAAACCGAGAGAAGGTTTAGTGGGGAAAGTGAAAAAGCAGGAGCCCCAAGCAGGAGCCAGTGCTTCAGTGACAAATCCCAGTGTTCCCCCAGACTTGCCACCTCCCTTTGCCAAGGGGCAGGGGTAACATGAGGTACAAAGGAATGGAGAATAAGAAGCACAGAATATTCACATGTGATGCTCCACTGATAATAACATACTGAACTCATCGGAGATGCTTCACAGGACTGTTTTTCAAGGGACTGTTTGAGAAGACAATCAGTAATTGGTCACTAAAACATGATATGTGAATTACAGGGCTTTCACCCTAATGTCACCTGGAGTTTCCCTTCTCCCTCCCCATCCGTTATAGTAGCCACCACATGGTTACTACTTACATAAACTACCAAAAGTAGTAAAATAGAAATATTGATAAATTATCTATCATCACTTTTCACAGTCCTTTGACATTGGATGAGAATACCAGGGAGGTATTCTAGCCAGTAGTTCTGAAAATGAAGGACATCACAAGTTTCCCATCAGAATTACAAGGTAACCCTGAATTCACAGGTGAAAGTATTTACACATTCACAGGCCAGCTTTCTGAAAGGAAGTGCAACTGCTTAAACACTTGTGTGCATGTGAACCTTTATGCACACATACAAGTGCCCAAGCACATTCAGTTCTCATGGATTCAGTCACACGTGGTTGTATAAACACATACATTTAAACGTGCCATAGTGCTTCTGTGTGGTTTTTTCTCTTAAATTGCTAAAACTCTTTTTTCCCCCTCAGCAAAATAGCTCTTTCAAAGAAGAAAAAGGACCTGACTGTCTGAACAACAGTGGCACAACAATTAATACAGGAACACAGCAATTTCTACACTTCAAAAGCCCTGATTTGTGTGAAGTATGAGCCAAACAAAGCAGACATTTTTTTAGATGTCAATCTTGGAAAGGTTAGAGCAGAACTTGGAATCCATCATTGTCATAGCCGTCAATACCTCATGTAATTGTGATTTTCTTTCCTAGGTCCACAGACTAAACTTCCTGCAACTCCCTGCATGTCATCACTCTATCTCACCATGTTAAATCTAGACCACTGGATGTTCCAATTAAGCATAAGAGGCAAAACATGGTTTTTACTAGTGCTCTTACTTTCTAATCAATGCTTTCATGTCTCTCAGCCATGAAGTTCGAGCCTTCAGCTGCCCCCCAAGTTGTTCAGCATTTCCTCTTTTAGCAGCAGGCACAAATATCAAGATGAGTGTCCCTGTTATCATCCCTAGGAGTGGAGATACCTGCAAGAAAGGAGCAGGGAATTAGCACAGGAGTCAGGAGGGTTTGTTTCAACTGGTCAGGAAGAAGCAGAATACATCAGTTTGGTTTCAGAGACTGTTCCTCACAGCCAAGGATCAAGGCATCTGCTCCTTTCCTTCCTCCATGTCATTACCTGGACTCTCTTACCTCACTCTGGAAACATGCAGCTTTGAAAATACTCTGATTAAGGCACTCCCATTGTGTTAATAAGTACCAAGATTCATCTTAACATGATTCTTCAGTGATGTTTAACTCTGGAAACCTACTCCCAGCTGGGCTGAGAGACCAGCTGGCTTCTGGGTGAGTGCAGAAGCCTTTAAAGGGCAATTAGACCAGCTGAAAGATTTCTGGATGTAGGGAACATGCTGACTTTGAAAACCCTTGCTTGACATACATCCCTCTTCCAGCTAACCCACAATGGCTTCCCATTTTCAGGCATCTTCCTCAGGTTACCTCAATACAAAAGACCAAGAAACATAGAAAATTTAGGCTGCAACATAGGAAAACAACACATTCAAGGGCTTGGTTTCCCAGTATCCAATCCTTTCTCCCAAACACTAGGCAAAAATGCAAAGATCCCACAATGTTTTGCAAGCTATAAAAACTATTCTTGTTTTTATACTGAAATTCCATTATTGTCAGAGTGGAAAAATAGCTCCATCAGGAAAACAGGAACATGGATTTCACTGAACTATCATCTCATCTAGACACGCTATTTAAAAAATAAAATCCTGTTCCAAAAAAAAATTGCGCTTCCATTATTAACCTGAGAATGGCCTTTACACATGGAACAGTGTTTCATGGCCAAAGATGATAAACCCACAGTCCTTCTAGGGAAGGAAAGACAAAAGGATTTCGGAACTTAAAAAGTCAGAAAAATCCCTCATCCAGGAATACATTGAAGCCTGATACAGTATCCTTATGACAGCTGAACACAAGACACAGCACTGGTAAAAATATTGGAAATGCTGTTTTTTCTACAGTCAGATGATTTCAAGTCTCTTTAATTTTTACCTAAAAATTTAAGTACCCACCAGGACAATATCCATGGACAGTCAGTAATGCTCCAGTGAAACATTCCCTTTATCCAGAGACAAAGCTGCCACTTGCCCATGTGTCCTTCTGTCTTTTTCAGCCCACTGAAATATGGATTATTCCTGACCTCTTCTGGATTTGGAGCCCACAGGAGATCACAGAGGGAAGCATCATCTTGGGGAATCACTCCCATCTTGCAAGAGCACAATAATTACCATAGGGATGGAAGCTGCTTTACACTAATGTCTGGAAGCTTTCTGTGTGTGCTGTGTGACCACAAAAACTGAGCAATGGTGTCCAAAGCAATCACTACAGATGTGTGCAGCTCATCAGATTCCCCAGATTTTGTACAGCCAGGGAATCCTGCACCAGTGTGTCATATATAGTGGAAATCATGACCTGTAAGGGGTACAGTCTTGCAGAGAGCCTGGATTTCTCAGGGTAACTGTGAAGACACCACACGAAAAGTCGTAGTGATGATCCCTTTGCACAAATTAACCATTTGGGTTTTACAGACAGATTTGGGTTTTCCAAGAGCACTCCAGTTAAAGCCCACTGGCCAGAGGAGGGGCTTTGGTGTTCTCCTTGGGTTGGCCTCTGCTCAAAAGTTCATGTTATCCTTAAGTATTTCTGCTGTTTAACTAGGCAGCATCCTCTTGGTGGGAAGCTATAGGCTACTCCACTTTCCACTCCAGGTACACAGCTGGAAACTGCCCTCCACTCTCCCAGCTACAGCTGAACTGTTCATGGTGATGTCCCTGGCTTTGCTTACCCTGGGCATGGCCTGTGTCACAGAGGGCAAGTTTGCTTCAGATGGGAACCCCTGTTATTTCTTCACTTGCTGCTTGCTGTCGGCCTGAGCTTCATGAGATTCATGGTCTCCATGAAGTGCCAGAGCCAGAGAATGCACCTCATGCCACCCACAACACAAAAGGTCAGAAACCAGTTTTGCTGGGCCACTTCCTCTCAGCTCTTTCAAGACATCTTTGTGTGCAGAAGCTGTTTGTGAGTATGTAATTGGAGTGGATTATCTTTTCAGCCCATTTATCAGGGTCCCAAGAGGTTAAAATAGAAGGAAACTGACTGTCTCTGGGCAGAAAAACAAGCGGAAACTGGAACAAAGTGTTTTTTCCTCAAAGCAGGAAGCCATTCTCAGAGTTTCTTGACAGCAGGGGACTGAAAGACTGTGGAGTTGATTTAAGGCCAATGCCTTGTCTTCCTGTCCCCATCAAAAAGTCATGATTGATTGATTGATAACAAAGTGATTGGAAAATTCTTGCTCTGAAGCAGGGAAAACACAAAGTCCCATAAGCCAAGCCCACATACCTTTGCTTAGAGAGTGCATCCACCATGCATTTAACATCCACAGATGAAATTTCCAATCCTTTACCTTCTGGATGTAATAACAAGTTGAGCCACTGTTGAGCCACTAACACCAATCAACACCAGCTCTCATTAAGATGAGATGTAGTCATTAAGAGGGACTTACCCGCAATGCCCAGTGCCAGTCTCCAGCAACCTGCTTCACACTTGACCCAGTGATGTATCCCAAGCCACTGCAAGAAAGACCAAGATGAGAGTTGGTCAGAGCTTTAAGTGTGCCACAGTCAAAGCTGTTCTTAGACAAAGGCACGTGTGGAGACCCAGGAACCCACTACTGTAATGTTCTGGAAGGAAGCCCCTGAGGCACAATACTAAGCATAGAAAAACGCCTGCCCCCGTGATGCTTTGCCACAGTATGTAATGTTCCTCAGCCCTATGTACCCCAAGTTAGCTTGTTGGCTTTCCCCACCCCTTTTTCCCTTCTATGGCTCCTGCCTAGAAAGTTGTTCTCTCCTCGATGTCCCATCTGCCCATGCCCCATTTCTCTACCCCTACATTCCCGTTGGCTCCTCGTTGGGACCTCCACCTTAGCCCCACCTTTGCTCCCCTCCTGTGTCCTCAGCCCATTGGACCCTGATGCTCCCTCCACTCCTTTTCTTCCTTCTCTTTGAACCCTGGTCACTGCATTGTTCGGGGCATTTGGTCTCTGGTTCTCCTGGTGTCAGGGTGAATAAACTGGCACTGGACTGCTGTATGAAAGCCTCTCTTGCATCTTCATCTACCTGCCTGCTATCTGGAGCATAGTGACTGTGTGTGTGAGTGTGTGTGGTGTGCCTGCTGCTGACTGGAGCACCCTCCCCAGCTGGAGCTGCTTTTGGAAGGTAGCGTCCTCCCATACCACCAGACCACACGATGTTAGAGGCAAAGAGAGACACAACCAACTGCGTGTCCTCAGCTGTCTCGTCCTACAGGAAGAAATACAGGGATTGAAGCAGACGTGGCTAGTGTGTGACTCTACCCAGCACTGCTGATCTAAAAATCTGCAAATCTGATGGAAATTTGGAAGTTTATAGCTGATCTCTCAATTTACAGTAGATGGAAACGAAAACTCAAAAAGAATTTATTTCCCAATTTCATTTCTACATCAGGCCTTTCTCTGTTCTAATAGGAATATTAAACAATGTTATGTTCAAGCTTTCAGTTAAAAAGTGCCCTTCAAGGACAGACAATATTCCATCATCAGATACTTTCTTTTGCCACTTAATAGTACTTGGCTCTAATTATGCAAGAAGAGACCATTTTCTGTTAGCTTGGAAGAAAAACCAAGAACATGCAAGAATTTTGGGAGACCTTCAGGCACATTTAAGACAAAAGGTGCATCACAAGAGACTAAAGGTGAACATAGCCATGTTTCTCTCAACATGAACTGAAGGTAAATACCCTTTTTCACAACTGCTGCATTTGCTGCTGAGATTGTCTTGGCTAAAACTTGCCAGGCTTGCAGTGAGACACCTGTGAGCTGCCTCTCACCTTTATTGAATAATCTGCTAAACTTTGGAGGTTGCCAGTTATAACCGCCTCAAAACTGGACATTTTACCCAAACGGGCCCCAAAATCAAACTGTGAATCATCACAGACTGGTTTCATCTGTAAGAGATTTTAAAACCCATCCAGTTCCACCCCTTGCTGTGGGCAGGGACACCTTCCACTATCCCAGGTTGCAAGCTCCATCCAACCTGGCCTTGGACACTTCCAGGGATGGGGAAGCCACAGTTCCTCTGGGCAACCTGTGCCAGGGCATCACCACTTCCACAGGGAAAGAATATTTCCCTAATATCGAACCGAAACGTCTTTCAGTTTACAACCCTTGTTGTATCCTCCAAGGCCTTGTAATCCATGCTGCTGCTGGATATTGAGATAATGAAGTCCCAGAATCAGGCTCAACAGGAGGAATATTTGTAATTTCTTTCTAGTTCACTGAATTCTCTATGTGAATACTTGGAATCCTTGGTCCTCTTGGCAAAATATTATTTTCACCAGTTAAGTAGCTGTTTCTCTCTTTTTCCTCAAGAGCAGAAGGATGTTGGTGAGTTTTATCTCACGGGTAAGTGTTCCAGCTTGTAAAATGCACCACCAGAAATTTTCTCTGAGTTTGGAACATGTTGCCCATGTATTCCCTGCTGGAAATGAACCCATAATGCCCCTTTTGCACAGGATGTTGTGCAGCTCTGGGAATTGGTATGCAAACTATGCAAAACCACCCTGGTGACAATATCACAGTAGAGGGTCAGCCATTATTTTAAAAAATAAAAATGACAGATTCCCTCCTGTCCCAACAATCAGATACTGTGTTAGGCTGATAAGGAAACTCAACTGAAAGAAAAAGTCAGCTAAAATATTTTGATTCCATTTCCACCCCATTGCTATAAAAAAGTAGAAAAAAACCTAAACAAACCAACAACAAACTTCCCATTAATTCCCAAAAGTCACACATGAACCAGTAACAGGGCCAAAAAAGAATCTAATTCCTGCAATTAATTGGTAACCGCTCACAATATTTTTCAGTCTAAGCCATTCCAACTGAAGTCAAGAACTAGCATCATTAGCAATTTCAGATCTGTGTGAGTTTATTTAAGACAAAAGCCAAAACTAGATTAAAGAACCTTCATGTAACTTACCTGCCCAGAGGAATTGCAAAGTAGAAAACAGACAGCATAAGGGTCCTTGTGTTTTTGGTGAACAGGTCTCCGATGATGGTTGGTGCAATAGTGGAGTAACTTGCTTCACCAATGCCAACCAAACCCCGTGAGAGCACAAGGAGCCAGAAATACTGAGAAAAGAAATATAAACATTAGCAGGTCCCCCCTTGGCTTGTTAAATTCAGGATGGACAACAGTCAGGGAAATACAAATTCATGTGACGGGAAAACGATCCTCCTGTATACTTTTTAGAACTTCAGAGTTGTTTCGCATTTGTCTCTTGCCCAGAAGAAAGGGACTGTATTTTCTGTGAAGATTTATAGGCATGAAAGAAAACTAATAATAAAACATTTAGTCAGTGACACTCAATATATTCTAAAAGAGGCAGAATTTTGTTTGTTCCCAGGTCCCAGGTCACTCTTGCTAAGCCTGAGTTGGGGAGGTTCTGACTGAAATCCTAAGGGCTCTTCAAGGCTGGGAAAGAGTTGAACCTGCAATCCCCCAGGCTAAATATCTTCCTTCATTAAAAGCTACAGAACAATGGAATCTTTCAAAGGTGCTAAGCACCCATCTAATTCCACTTGTCTTGAACAGCATCAGACAGCTCCCCAAAACTCTCAGAGGAGACCTGAGCTTTACTGGGAAGCCCAGGAACATCCGTGTGCTTTATAGGCAGGAATGACTTGGAGCCACACAGGGCAGGGGAATGAAGGAGGCATTCAGCTGCCCAGGGAGCTACCTGGGTAAAGGGCAATCCCACTGAATGAGGATATACTTCATATTCAGCACAACACAATCTAAAATGGACAAAATGTAATTGTTTATCTAATAGAATTTTCTTAATGGCCCATTTCAAGCCACGCTTTTGAGAACTGCAAGGACCTGATTTTCAACCTAAGCTCTTTCACTGCCCCTGCAGTTTTCTGGGTGCTGCTGACTGCAGGCCAAGACACAATGCTTTGATGCCTGAATACCTGATACATGAGCACAAGCAAATTCTCAGCCATCTAAGCAGCTTGAGCTACACCCAGAAGTAATTGCAGGGGCAGAAATGAAACAGTCAATGCAGAAAGTTGTAAGTACAGTGAAAGCTATTTCTACAAATGTAACCTCTACAAATCCTCAATTTACTGTCATTATTCTATAGACCAATTGTGAGAAGAACAGCAGGGATTTAAACTGAAGAAAGGCAGGTTTAAATTAGATATTAGGATGAAATTCTTCCTTGTGAGGGTGGTGAAGCCCTGGCACAGGTTGCCCAGAGAAGCTGTGGCTGCCCCATCCCTGGAGGTGTCCTAGGCCAGGTTGGATGGGTCTTGGAGCAACCTGGGATAGTGGAAGGTGTCTTTGCCCATGGCAAGGGTGGCACTGGAGGGGCTTTAAGGTCTGTTTCAACCCAAACCACTCTATGATTCTATGCTTATGATATGTCCTTAAAATGAAAGTGCTTTAGGAATAATTAGCAATTACTGATTCTCCTTCTTCAGATAGGAAAAAGTCAAGGGAAATGACTGATTTTGTGCCCTACAGCAAATCCAGGCTAGAGCACAACTCTCATTCCCAAACATGGAAAATGCCATGCAGACACCAAGCCACGTGCCTCAGTCACAAATATATCCATCAGCAGCTCAAAATCTACCACTGACGTGTTTGCATTGTTTTCCTCACTGTAATCCCTGGTTGAAAAGAATATTTTGAGGATTCCAGTAGCCACAAAAACAAAATACTTTTGTGTACTTCTCATCATATTTTGGTGTGAATTCTGGAACAATACCCATTTTCTGCAGGAATACAAGTTCCGTGTTTGCTGGCAGAGTGAGTGCAGTGCTGCTCATATTCATACATCTCCTAAAAGCTGCACATATGTAAGTCACACACGGGGGTGTGAGCAGAAAGGGCAGTACTGTGACTCGAGTGATTTAATTTATGTCAATTACCCAATGCACAACCACTCCACTGCAGAAATATGCTGGCAGTCATCGGTGCACAGGTAACCAATGTTATTTGGAATGAGCAACAGTATTTCTAACGTGCTGAAAGGCTTAGTCATGCAGAATTAGAAAGCAGGGAACTGGAGGCTGGCTGTGGTTTCTGAGCAAGTTTAGATCTGGATCACAGAGAGGATGACAGGCAAAGTAGTCACTTGCCTGGGATGAGCGTGCACAATGCTACTTACACCTGGAGAATGACAGGTTTGTAACTGCACTGGATGTTCCCCAGATTTGAAATACCTACAGAAAAATGACACAATTTTGTGCTCACCAGCCAGTATCACTCCCAGTGAATGCACTGGACAGGAATTTCCTCCAAACAATGTTGTTAGAAGGTTGCTCTTACAATCCTTGTGCAAAGCAGGAAAACTATACTAAGTATTCCTTTTGTGGTAGAGTGACTCAGTTTCATCAATACCACAGAATCAGATGCCCAATACAATGAAATCATCTGCAACAAGTAACACAGTCACTCTTCTCTCCTGGTTCCTCCTCAAATCCTCCTCCCTGGCTTATCCCACGCTGACACGCTCCAAATATCTGTTTAATATTTAAACTATGTTCTTTGAAGCAGTGGTATTCAAACTTAAGTAATGAGATTTTGACTTCATCTGCGAATAAAAGCAGTTTTAAAAAGCATAATCCATATAAAGACCTCAATGATATTGCCCTTCTGAGATCAGATATTCAAGACTATGGACTGTGCAGCCACTAAGTTGTGACAACTAGGCTAAACATACAAAAATCTAAAACAATTTAGGGAATTATTTCTAGTCAGTTGTATACTGTGCCTGGGTTTGGAGCTCTATATCTAGGATTAAGGAGCTAATACCTCTTCTCACTAGTTCTTTGGGATCTTGGCTAGCATGCACCCTGTTGGAACTTATATGATTAAATTAATCTGGTAAAATGAGCTGGGACTCCACCATCTTCCATCTCTAATCAGTCACTCAAAATTTATGTTTTAGTTGTCTCTGAAGAGGGACAGCTGGGGAGTTCCCCATGACAAAAATTGTCCCATCCATGACAGGCCTTGTCTTTTTGTTTTTCATATAAGAATAAAAAACCACAAACAACAAAACAACTGTAAAATTCTTATGCTGCTGCTCATTTAGACCACAGGCATTCCATGAACCACTGAGAAACTGGTCCTGAAATCACTCCGTATGCAATACAGGCAACTGCTATTTTTTGTGTACATTTATACACATACACCCATAGGAACATCCCTTTTCCTCTCCAAAGGTATGTGGACATGACAACCTGCACAAACACGGAGCAAAGTCAGATATTCTGCATGCTGAGGAAACTCTGTTCTCCACAGCTATAGCAGGACACCTCTGCCATTCCTGTGCACTGGATTTTCCCCTCACTGCTTTTCCATTTATGTCCCACCTCAAGATTCTCAGGGGTTTAATGAGACAAAAGGGGCTGACACCAGCTCAATTCTGCCTGTGCTCAAAAGCAGAACAGGCAGCTCAGACTTTAACTGAATTTCACTGTTCCCCAAGCAGAAATTGATATATACTGAAGAAGCTCGTTCCTTTCTATATGACTTGGGAACTCTTCTGTAATTTGTTCATCTGTGCAAGTAGGTTTCTGGCAGGAAAACTGAAAATATCTGAGTCAGTTTTTAGGACCTGACCTAATTCCTTCCCCATAGGTTAAGCCCAGCAACTTCCATGACCTCAATAGTGTTTTTCTAAAATGAAATGCTTGAAAGGAAGGTTTTTTGAAACAAGGCGCTATTAGAGCAAGCAATTAATTTGTCTTTAATTTTAGAAAGCAGTCATATCAGAGACTGTCTGCACCTCCATGAGAGCTGCCAACATCTCCTGGTTTGGAGAGATGCAATGGGTTTTTTGGAATGAGTGCATGGCATCAATCCCCCTCCTTGCCCAAGTGTCAGCCCAAAGTGCAGCTCCGTGGCTGTGCTGAGATTCCGCAGCCACAGCCATGGAGCTGCACAGTGCCAAGGCACCAGTCTGGATGTGGCACTGCAAAGTGGCACTGAACCACACAACGTGACTGCTATGAACTCCAGGAGCAATTCAGGATGCAAAAAAGCTTCCAGTCTCTTTCTCCAACTTGTGTGGCTGGTGAGACACAAGCCAGGGAAGATGCCAGTACACAATAACCCATCAACGTGGAAAGAATGGTGACTGCAGAAACCGAGAACTGCCACAGCCTTCCTGGGAATTTCCCTTCCAGAGATGACATCACTAGAAATTAATGCACAGAGAAGGCACTCATACCTACGAATGTGAGGTACAAAAGGTCAGTGGGCCTACTCTCTTTTTCCCATCTCCTAAATATATAGAAGAAGAAACACCCTCTAGCCATAAAGCAAAAGAAACCAAATTCCTCAAAATAGAAGTAAGTTTCAGAATGGATACAAATCCTTATGTCTTGGGGATGTGCTGACAAGGAATAGAAAACTCTACCTACCAACTTCTACATTTCTTTAACTATCTTCAAGCCACAGACAACAACAGTGACAGATCATGGGGTCCAAGCTTCTAGTGTCACCAAACACTAGAAGCTATGGATGTGACACAATCCTTCCAGAATTTACATCTGAAAAAAAGCTTTCATTTTCATTTATAATACAGAACCATTGAATTGTTTAGGTTGGAAAAGACCTCTAAAAACATCAGGTCCAACAGATAAAATGTATGATGTTGTTTCTATTCACACCTTTATACTGACTTTACTCTCAATCTCCTGCATGCATAAATGTTTGACGGCCTAGAACACATGACTGGCTTTAATCATGTTTGGTGAAACCTCCTAATTATACATTTATCCTAGTTGTATAGACCATTCAGGGAGTAAAATGTGTTTTAAGAGGTCTAATTACAGCTTGAAGTTCTTTTTCTTTTTTTAATTAGTTAACAAAAGGAGTAAAGCCACAGTTCTTTAAAAGATTATCTGCCAGTGGTAAACCTATAATCTGCCAAATATGTGTACAACTCTGAACCACCAGATTTACTGTCTAAAGAATCATATGATCCTTAAGCTTTAGCTATTAACTATTTGCATTTGAGTGTGGAATAGCTTGTAAGGGTCTCAAAAGAAGCTGAACACATGCTGCTTTCAGATGAGGGACATATGGACTGAGCACATCCTACAGAGTCACTCCAGAGTCACAGATTCCTGTGTGTGCACAGCACCAATGCAAACCATGTTTAGAACTGCTGTTGCTGGTCTAAAAGAAGAACCTTTCATACTGCTACAGCACCTGTACACTTCCCTGTGTGAGGATGTTGAGCGAAACTGCTGTGGATATTGCATTTAGCTGCTGTAAAAGAGAACTCAGTACAATTAAATTCCTCTTTGAGCTGAGTTTTGCCATATTTTCCTTCTTTTATTATATAAACATGACACAAAAATCAAGAATATAGAATCAAGGTTTGCATCCTATAAAGAAGAAGTGCGTGAAGTCATTCCTACCATGGGCAGCTTGGATTGCCACACAGACACTAAAATGTGGTGAAATGACAATAAGCTAAGGAGAAAGCATTGGGATTGACTTAATTTTCCTGAGTTACACTCCTGTATTTCTCCAGCTGGCTAAGACTTGCACTAAGCAGCCAAGGTAGCACAGGAGTCACAAATGATCAGCTGGATAAATCTGAGATACTGCAGGAGCCAGCTGAACAAAGTAAACCCCACAGGGCTCAAGTATTGATTCACGGGCTGCACAACAGGGGTTCCCTTTGACACCTACACTCACATGCAAGAATTTTCCCTCCTTGAGCAGACCCTGCATCTTCTGGCCAGGCAAACACCACTTCCTCCTCTACTCCAGTAAGTTTTCCCAGCACTTTGCAGGATTTAAATGGTTGATGATGACACACCGAACCTTTTGCCAAAAGATGCACCATTAAGTATGAAGTAAGCCAAACCAGGAACCTGCTCTGAGTATCGGGGTGGTGACAAAGAGCATTGATTCCTGCATACTCACAGCACAAATTCCAGCTCATTAGCTGAGAGTCACTGAAGAGTTGAGCACTGGAATGACATTACGTATTTGTTTAAACACTAAATGCTTCAGTTCTCTCAGCCCTCCCAGGAATGAGGGGGCACCTTGAAGAATGTGAAAGTTGTTTAGGAAACAAGGACACTGACATAGCACGAGAGACAAGCTTACATTAAACAATGATGTTGATGTTTCAAATTCCATTCTGTGCCTGGATGGATGACAAAGGCCACAGCAGAACACATAAGCCTAAATACATCTTCCGACTTTGAGCACCCCTAAAACTTGATGAATTTTGCATATATATAACCAAAGCCCTGGCTTCCATTGGTGGATACAGGTCCTGGGCCCAAATACTTGATGGGAATGCTATGTCAGATCTAGATACCAAACTCAAAGTCACAAGCCTCACCTTTTCAAACACCAATGGTTCTAACTCTTCTCTAATAAAAGCAGAATAAATATTGTAAAGAGCTAGAGAGGGGCTACATAGTAGTGGTGAATTGTTCCATGCCAATCCTGAAGAACATGTCTTCCTGTTAAGTCGAGCCCAGACTTTTAAGTAACTGAATATTCATTCCACATTTTGGCCATTTGGTATCTTATCATCTGGGAGATCTTTGAGCAGGAACAAAGGAAGATATATATCTTTATCTTTACTGACAAGTAATCTTATCAAATCCCTCATGGAGATTGCCAGCCAAGAGACCAAAATACAAACTAACATAGGGACAAAACTGTGCACTGAGATGTTTTCTTGATCAGTACTTTTCTCCCCTATTCAGAGGTTGGTTAAGGACTGGTTTTAGGATTTTCTACAACCCAGCTTAGTCTCTGGGTGGTACAAAGGGACCAGCAGGGCAGATGCTTGGGTGGAGACTGGGTGGAGACAGACTGATGGGTTATCAGCTCTGAGTCAATGCTGAGTGTTATCAGTGTTTATCTGTTTTCTGTAGAGATACAAGTGCACTTAGAAGTTCATGCTAGTTACCTGTCAGATAAATATAACTATGAACCACCCTTCTCACTTTCAGCAAGAGTTCTTCCCTTATCAGCCCTGAGTCCTGCAGACAGGGCAGCCCTGAGCCCTGCAGACAGGGCAGCCCTGGGCAGAATCACTGCAGCTGCTGCTTCTTCTGCCATTTGTCCCACTGCAAGGGAAGTGATTTGGTTTAGATTCCTCTTTTCTTCCCTCATCGTGTATTGTCACTCACCCACACCTTCTCACTCCCCATCTCTACAATCTCAACTACTTTGTAAGTAACTACTGCACACAACATTTCCCAGAACTCCCATCACTACTGGATTCTATTTGTTCTACCATTTCCTCCCTTCAAATTGAATGATTAGTCTCTTGATGCTAAGTCCATCTTCCATCACCATTTTCAAACTGCTCTTCTCACAGAATAAGAGAATAGCTGAGACTGGAAGGAGTTTTGGAAATAGACTGGTCTATGTCCCCTGGTCACAGGAGAATGAACTACAACAGGTTTATCAGGATAATGTGCAATTAAGTTTTGAGTATTTCCAAAGATGGAGGAGCCACAACCATGCTGGACAACCTGATGCAGTGTTGGAGCAACCTCAAAGTAAAATTGTTTCTTCTTATGTTTAAGTGGAATTTCCAGTATTTTAGTTTGTGCCCCTTGCCTCATCTTTTCACTGGGGACCTTTGAGAAGAGTCTGGCTCCATCTTTACATCTCCCATCAGGTATCAATATCCACCAAAGCAGCACTATGGGCTCTATGGGGAGAGAAACAGTTCTAGTGTGAGGATGCCACTTTGGCAAAGGTAAACTATTTAAATGCAGTTAAATCCATATGGCAGACACTGTCTCACATTTGCTGTGTCTCTGCTGCATTCACACTAACCAGGTTTTTCTTCACTTCTTTTCCCTTGGAGTGAAGGGAATTGGCATAGAAAGTAAACAAGTTTAAATATTTGTGTCTGGCAAAGGATGCTTCTCTTACCAAGCTCCTCCCCTCAACTCTGACAAGCAGGTCACTGAAATTCAAGTGCAAATGCCCCAGGCCTTCCTTCAAGTGTTCACAGATTTTATTCACACATTCACATTAGTTTTATTCATATGCCTTTATTCTGCATATGCTGGCTGAAAGTTATACCTGTGTTACAGATGAGACTGCTACACCACACCAAGATTTAACAGCAAGCTACTGAGTCACTGAAACCTTAGTACATTTGATTAATCATTTGCTCAACGGCCAATACTGAAACCCTTTGCATTTAGGATGGACTTATACAACAGCTTCTAAAGCAGGTCTAATTCCTCTGCAGCATCCATTTACACTTTGTCAAACACTTTCAAACTTCAGCTCATTAGGATGCATTAAGTGTTCCACTGATTCTCAGCTCTAAACACCTCACCTTTGAACAATTCCCTTTTGGGAAAATTCAGCTGGTATTCAGAGCCTGCAAGGAGAAAAGAGACTACAGCAAGCAGAAAGAGACCAAAATACATATTTAAATATAGAAATGAGCAAGGGAGATGAAGCAAAGTCCACTCACCTTTCCTTTGATTGTCTCTAGTATTTGTTAATGGCTTTAGTTCCCCCAGGTAGCCTGTTCAGGCACACTTAATTGAATGTGGAAAGTTCTATTTGGGAATGCACTTCAGATTCTGGCTGATTAAAGCATCCTTATTTTATGAAACTTATATTATTATTTAGTATATAAAAATAACCAATAAAGACTGTAAGATACTCCTTTTTCACTCATCACACCCTTCAATCAGCAACTGATGTGTTTAACAACTGCATACCTACAGAGAGGCTCTAAAGTGAAGCACCTAGTTAAGTGCTCTGGAGATAAAAAACAAATTCAAACCACCCTGGAAGCAGCAAGACTCCCACAGCACTTCTTCCACAAAGCTGCTTTGTGCTTCACAGAGACAAAAATCTGTGGCAAGGTTTTCTGAGCTATTTGTAAATGTTGAATGTTAAATTCCCTTTCAACAGTAAAATTGCAGTGTCTGAAACCCAGGTTCCCATCACTCTCCTCCCTCCAAAGCTGTGGCAGTCCTGAGGGAATCCTCTGTTGCTTTTCAGTCATTTTTGGGCAGTACATAAAAAAACAGCAAACCCAATTCCCATTCTCCATCCCATTAGCTAGTGTAATTACAAGACACTGGGTGATGAAGCAGCACCACCAGGTCCTGACAATAAACTGAGTTAAGACAAAGCAGCATTTTGGCTCCCTAACTGAAGGGCTTTTCATTTGATTGACCTGCCCATGGTAAAAATATTACATGACATAAAAATGGTGGTATTTACATTCTCCTCAGTTTACTTTCTCAGTCGTTAATATTGGATTCATGACAGGGATCTGGGATGCAATTGGGAGGAAGGTACCAGATTGCTCACTCACCAAACCCTATCCAGCAGATGGACTGTTGCTGTAAAATAGACCTTAAAGAAAAAGGCTGATGTTCAAATAAATCACAGGGATCATAAAGAGCCCCATGTTCCCAGTGCCTGGTAGAAGACAAGAGTTAAAACACTTCTTTTCATCCTTGGCTCTGGTGTAAGGCCCAGAGGAGTCCAGAGCCCTTCACATGGCTGAAATAGTGGTCATTTATCCCTGTTACAAAACCATTACACCAGAATGTATATTCCAAAACTGTTCTCCTGAGAACCGTGATAGTTCTGGGTCAGAAGCAAACAGTTGCTTTTTGTTTCAGATCTGTCAGGTGGGACACACTTACCAGCACTTGCCTCAAATATGTCTGGCATTAGGCACTATCATGGTTTCCTTCCTGAGACGTGCAAACAAAGCCATAATCACTAAAATAGGGATTGGGAGAAATACAATGTATTTTTGCAACTGAGGAAACACTGCAAGGTTCTTGTCACACACAGAGGTTGCCAAATGCAGCTGGAATATGGGGTGGCATTCACTGAACCAAAGGATATCCACAGGTAATAACAGGCTACTGTGTTCCAGCCACAGTTGAGCCACAAGCAATGCCTAAATCCAAGCAACAAACAGATGCCAGATTTTTTCAGAAAAAACACATCCAGACATTGATACCTAGCACTAACAACATCTCCAGTGATGTCTACAGAAACACGTGAGATCCAGCCCCTTTAATAAAATGGGCTGTCTTGGCTCACACTCTTTAGTTTGAACCAATTCTTAAGCAAAAATTTAGTCAAACGCATCAGACAGGCTAGATTGGAAGTTCTTGGAGAGCACAACTCCATGTCCCTATCCCTGAAACCATTGCAGAAACTGTGATTTTTGCAATTTGAAAAAAGCATCAGCCAACTGACTGAGACACCCAGGTGTGAACACTCTGCCCTCACTAGATGCATTTTCAAGTGTAGAATAAGTTTTGAGAGTCCATAAAGGACACATTTTAATGGAATCCCTCAAGGTTTAAATGAAATTAGCACAAAGTTCCCCGCACCTTTCCCCATACTGTTAGTTCTGCTGATTCTTGGCATACTTTGCTTTGCATATGCTAAAAAGTCAAGTACACCAGCAGGTCAGCTCTTGCAGGCAACTTTGCTGAAGAACCATTTAAATCATTCCAAACTCTGATTTTTGTTTGTTCTTGCTTTCTGTTTTCACGCTTCCCTGGCTTGCTGAATCAATCCAAATCCAGAAGCCTCCAAGAACCATGCAGAAGGCTGACCTTGCAGTATGTTTGGCTCACATCTGAGAGATGCCTCACTTTTAGCATCAGATTTCCAGAGAGAAACTAGTGCATCTACCATTCTACTTAGGAGTTGCTTCTTATTCATGATCTTTCTTGAAGAGTTGTCATGTTCCTTTTTGAAGTGTTATTAATTGACAAGGTTTTGTCATGCTGTAGCTTAATTTCATTCTCTAAATCCAGCCTATTTGACAAAATGACAGCCTATTAAACCACACTAAACACATTTGGATGTTTTGTGACTACCTTCTCATGAGACTTCGTCAATCATGTTTTCAGACTTGATGATTAGCACCACTCCCAGGGATTTCCAGCTCAAAATCTATTACATAGGGTTGAGATTAGTACTCTAATTCGACTTATCTGAATTGCAAATGCAGTGTTTTGTGTAGCCTGGGAACTTTATGCATTTAAAAGAAATGTCAACACTTCAAAAGACTAATTTAGCACCTGGTACTGTAAGACATTTCCCATCTTCCCACTATTTGCATGTGACTTAGAACATAATGGTCCTTTTCCTAGCCTTTATGCACAACCTGGGAGGCCACAGACAGTGTGGCCATTGAGGAAGCCCTTACAGTTCCCAAGGAGTGATTGATGCTTTTGGATCAGCAGGCAACCAGGAGCTCGACCAAAGAAAGGCTCAAATCCATACTTTTGCATCTGAACAGAAGCCAGAGCCTGAATAACACAGTTCTCTCTCTCCTGCATCCCGTTTTTCAGGACAATATACACAACCTTCAGGAACCACCCTGCTAACATAAAGTTTAGATTTGTTTCCGGGCCACCTAATGAGCCTAAAACTGGGATGAACAGATTGTTTTCTTTGTGAGGCATCATTAACCAAACTCTCCTAAAGCATCATGCTAAAGCATCCCAAGGTATAAGCTTCAAGAAGACCATCCCTAAGCTGCCTTACTGATATGCTAAACACATGTCGGTTTACTGCCTTCAAAAATAGTAACACTTCTCCAGACTCATATCTGAACAATAAAAGCACACGTTCTACACCACCACCTTGGCACCCTCTCTGTACCCTCAATACACAGCTAGTTGGGAAGCCTATTCCCAAAATAACAGGACCACCCAGGCACTGTGGCAGTGACTTGCTGTGTCTTCTGAACTCGTTTGACCAAGCCAGACATCCCCTATGGAAGCCCAGCATGCACCCATGGACTCCACAGCAGGAATGACTCGTGTTTCTCAGGCCACAACACTACTGCCAGGATCCTGTTAGCTGATAGGAAATGTTACAATTCCTTTATACTTTAACATTTGCTTGGAAACTTACATGCAGCAGTACTACTTTTTTTTTAATTTTTTCACACCGACTGATTAAATTCCAGTCTATTTAAGGAGCATTTTCCCTTTCTTCCATTCCTCCGACATTTTGAACAAAGCTGAGCTTACGATACTGTAATAATTGTTTATAAAACATAATGCTAAAGCATTATAGAGACTTCCACTTACACAGAGCTGAAGAAATAAGACATTTTTTGTGTTCCATCAGCATGCCCTGGGGATAGGCCTATGCTGCAGCATGACAAGCAGAATATACATTTTAACAGACAACACAAGAAGAAGGAATGTTTCCAAGACACACACAGCCTGGAAATAAAACATGCCCTCTTCCCTATGCCTCCTCAGCAAGTAACTGAGGTAATTTGCTGGGGCCCAGGTGAGATTTCCTGCTCCAGCACAACAAAAGCAGGACAGGTGGGATGTTACAGCAGGCATTGCTTCCACATCATCCATTAACTGACACGGCAGATTAACTTTCCTACTCTTCAATCTAAAGACTATAAATTCACTCTTTAACCTAGAGACTATAATTTCAGCTTTCTGCAAAAAAAAAGGGACAAACCTCTAAAGGTCTTTGCCCTGCAAAAATCTTCCATGCACCATGCTCTGTCTCTAAGCATTTCCATGATCCAATGAAACAACACCAAATGTGTGTGGATGTAGGGTCTGACTCAATTCCCACAAAGACACACAAAAGGTTCCTACAGACTTCCAAGGAAGGAGCTGAATCAGAACCACGATCACAGACCCTGTGATAATGGTTTCAACATCTTCCAGTAACCCAGATAACAAATAGCTCTCTGAAACAGGACAGGTAATTAGAGGGGGCCCTCACTGAGATCCAGTGCTAATTAGCATTGAGCTTTGAGCCTGTTTCTTGATGTTCTCCCAGCACAAACCTCTGTTCATCCGCTCTAGAAAATGCCTGAGCTCTGAGAAGCAGGTCTGACATTTCAGTGCAAGTCACTGCCCTCATTCCAGTGAGCTGGAATCGCAGCCTCTGCAGCAGCACACAGGAGTGCAGGTGAGTTCTGATGCTCAGCAATGGAAACATCTCTTCAGCATCCACAAGGTTTGATTTGGATATTGCATGATTTCAGACCAATAAATGACCTAAAAGGAAGTGGCAGAGGGCAGGAGGCACATTTATGGACACGTAGCTGCACATAGCTAGGGTGACTTGATAAATTTGAATAGGACATGGCACCAGACTGACCTCACCTGGGGAAGGTGGGATGTGAGGAGTGCATCTTGTGGTTGCTCTTGGGTCCCAGAAGGGAGAGCAAAACCATTCCTGTTCCAAACACTCTGTAGATGGGAAATGGTAGAGATATTCCTTATGATAGTTATTTGAAGTTCATTTTTCTCATCACAGGAATAAGCTTTCTGAGTCAGCTTTGGAATTGTGCTGTGTCTCTCTCCTGGCAGCCATCACCAGCTGTGTTTTCAGTAACTCTTCCTAAATGCTTCACAGATACACAGACACAGATACTGGATGGAAAAAAACCAACACTGGGCAGAAAATACAACACTTCAATTTCTGATAACACCTTTGAAAATCTGCCTTCTCTCATAGATTGGCTTTTTTGGGTCTGATGCTCTGAGAACACTTTAATCTGGTTTTCATTTATAGTATCATTTGGAAGAGTGACAGGTACAAAGGGACAAGGTAGGCCTATAAAATAACTGGAAGAGAAACACATGACAGTAATTCTGTACTCTACAACTATTTCATCTATATAAATCTTTTTCCAATGCTTCTGTCCTAGGTTAGCAAAATCTGAGGGAACAGTGAGGACCCAAGATTCAAGAGTTCAAATCATTGCACTTGTCTGTGCAAGAGAAGATGTTCTTACAACAAAACAGTTTCCCACACAGTATTTGGAATCAGCTGGGCTGAATATGATAGCAGACTTGACAGATGTCCAGAATACCTTAAGACCAGCTCAGTCAGTGCTCCGTTATTAAAGGAATAAGCAATAGTGTACCTTTTCCTACAGTACACCTCATATAAACCATATGAAAAAATGTGAGCTAGTAAAACTTACAACAGCACTGGGAACAGCATTTGGAAGGAATAGCAGGTGCCTTCTTGCTGGTAAGGGGTCAAAGAAATTGTGCCTTTCAATTTCCCCACAGTGGTGATACTGGGTTAATGGTTGGACTTGATGATCTGAGAGGTCTTTTCCAGCCTTAACAATTCTATAATTCTAAAAGGGGCTGTGGGAATTATCTCTCTTTAAACTACCTCCTTTCAGACATACAGGAGAGTGACAGTGAGGCAGAATCAGTCCATACAGAATTCCACTCTGCAGTATAAAGCAGAGGTGAGAGTACTTATCCTTCCCCTCTCTACTGGGACTTCTGAGCCTCCTAAGCTCAGCACAGCACCTCCTTCACCTGGCACCCACTGACCCTAGCAGGCCAGCACAGCAGCTCCACTGTGGGGAGGAGGGAGCTCTGATACCTGGAGGAAGAGGAGATGCACAGATTGCCACATCTCACTTCAGAGAGAAGCGGCAGAGCCAGAGGAGGCTGCAGGTACCTTGTGGTGCAGGGGGGCACTAGGACAGCACAAGGGCCAGAACTGCAGCTCAGAGTGATTTGGGAGCTGACACCACCCACACAGAGAGCACCAGCACTCATCTGACCTCCTTCTGATAAGAGAGTCCACAGCAGGCAATATTTTTCCTGAGCTGTCTAGCAAAGGGCAAATGTGCAGAAATCCAAATGTCAACAGCATGTGCTCATCTGCAGGACTCCTGTGCCACATCAAAGCTGGCAAAACACAGCACAGCCAACCAAGAGCTTTGGCCACAAACCTCTTTAGTCAGTTCCAGCACCACTTCTGTGACAGCCACAGGGCCTGACAGGAATTGCCTATGAGGGAAGGGACTGAATGCACACGCAACTGACTTCCCAACGTGCCTGGGAGAATCCCTTTTGCCTTTTTTCTACAAGAGAGCTCTGCTCAAAAATAATAGGCCGGAACAGTAGGATGTAAACATTCCAGTAATTCACAGTGACTTCAAAGACAGCACTCAGTCTCCTCTTTACATACAAAATGATGGTTTGGGGATTTTAGTTTTGTTTGTTTCTGTTTTTCAGGCTGTGGATTTATCCTGCACAGTGGAACCACAGGCAGAGGAGCTGTATGTTTTATATTACAACCTCTGCTGGAGCACTTAAGACTAAAGGCTTTTTTTTCTCCTGTAGTGAATCATCATGTGTAGGGGTGGTTGGATTATGTTTATGTTTTTTTAAATTAACTGAGCTAACCATTTGTTCCATACTGCACACAATTTGTTGCTTCTCTTTTAGAAACTCTTTGAAAGACAAACTCTGGAAATAAAAATACATCTGGCAAGCCTGAAAGACAGGACTTGAGCAAGCAGTACAGACTATATGGAATGCCACCATGGACAATTTGCTTCCTCCTATGAAGATAAATCAAAAGAAAAGGAAAAGAAAACAACACTAGGAGAAATACCTATCCAGAGGTAAATTACAGTGAGAACAAAAAGGTTTTGTGTCAGCTATATCAAAATCTGAACAGAAATATTTACCAAGAACTGGAGAATTCAAAAGCACATTCCTGGTTTACCTTGTTAATTCTTTGCTTTTTCATTTCCCAGCTTTCTAGCATGTGCAGCTCTGGTGTCTCCCAGCCAACCTACATTACCACAGCCTGCTCTGCCTGGTTTTTAGGTACTCATGATCTCCCAGCCTGGTGGAGCAGAAGCCTTTGCTCATTTGTAAACCAGCACCCCTTTTACACAGAAAGATGCTTTATTCAAGATATTTACATGGACATAGCAGCATTTTAGAAGACTAGAGAACAGTCTGCAAATTTCCACCTCCAAGTTCTTTCTTGCTCTAAGATAGTGGTGTCTGCCCACATGGGAGAGGGATCCTGATGTCCCAGAGGGTTGTGCCAAGAGGGGCAGAAGTCCAGCATCAAACCCCAGGGTTCATCTAAGACAATCTGCTACCCAAAAAAGTGAGCTGAGAACATTCATTATGACTAATAAACATGGATATCCAAGCAGTCAGAAACAAACTCTCACCATGTGGCACGATCACTCCTGATAACCAGGTTGCTTCATATTAAGCTGTTCAGAAAGAGAGAAATGGTGCAATTGGCATTGCAGACCCTTTCTTGGTATCTTGGAATATAAACCACCTCAAGGTGATCAGCCACCACATGCAATCAGGCACTGTGCTCATCAAAATGCTACCTAGGGAAATAAACTGGTTACTTACTGTATCAGAGTTTATATTGATACAGAGGAAGACAAACATGTATTTAGCTTTTTGTGTGGATGGGAACACATCCTGGTAAAGAAACTCCATAAAGATTGTGTACCTGGTTCATTTCTTTGGTATATGACTCCATACCACCCAGGAACCTACTGATTGTTTTTTGATTTATTACAGTTCATGAACCAACAACGAGCAAGTGTTTTCCCCAAATGCTTGGCAAAAGCCAAAAAAAAACACGGGAAAGAGTTTTGCAGGTGAAAGTGCCAAATGTTGTTCTGGTAGGTGCAGAACTGATTTAAAGCTAGGCTTAA
Source organism: Erpornis zantholeuca (assembly GCA_013400515.1). NCBI lineage: Eukaryota > Metazoa > Chordata > Aves > Passeriformes > Timaliidae > Erpornis > Erpornis zantholeuca. Next base: position 2,109,166 of record VZTN01022780.1, on the reverse strand, counting down.
AGGGAGAAGATCTATAAGCAGGTGTTTGTACTTAGAAAATACAAATTAAGTTATGTACATTCTTTATTGAAGCTTCTAAAAATTGAGTTAATCTAGAGATCTGTCTAAATATGTACCAACATTACCTATTTTTAGATTCTAGAACAAGTTTGTTAATGATTTCATATCAGAACTTTTATTTTAGGAAGTGTTTGTTATAAGCAGAAATGTGCAAGTACCAAAGCAGAGGAGGCCTAATTTCTTATCTCTCTATAGAGAAATTCTGCAGTAACATAAATTATCAAGCTACATTAAAAAGTGAGTTTATCAATATTATCTCAAGTCTTACTAATGTGGATGATTTTCTTTAGTTAAATTTATCATTAGCTATTTTTATCCATGGAAACGGGTGTATTTATGGAATCACTCTGGGGTACAGTATTTATTTGGTTTCTTACTTTTATTTGTTTCAAAATTAATTCAAGATCTCATTAACAGTAACCAAACTTTTAAGCATCAGGTGTCCTGTTTCTATTTTGCTATGTGTGGAATTCATGCATTGCTGTTTCCTATCACCCCCTACATGCACTGGAACTACCTCCAAATTTTGGCCTGATTTTCATTGTGAGAACCTATTATCAAGCAATTTAGTAGCTACCAGCAGATAAGAGATTAATTATTCATTTATTTGACAGTCATTATTCCATGTTAAGAACCCAGAGATACTTGATAATAAATAACTAATTATATTAGAAAAAGGCAGAGCTCTCTAGCAACTGTCTGCATGGCACACATAACCAATTTCTGATTTATCTGCTGATTTTCAGTCACTTTTTAACTCAAGCAGAACAAAATAGCATTTAGACAGTATCTTAGATGAGCTGTTCACTCTGCTCCAATCCTTTTGTGCTGGTTTTGGCTGGTACAGGGTTAATTTTCCTCCTAGTAGCTGGTATGGGACCATGTTTTAGGTTTGTGCTGAGAACAGAGTTGATAACACAGGGATGTTTTCGTTACTCCTGAGCAAGTGCTTACACAGAGTCAAGGTCTTTTCTGCTCCTCACCCCCAGTGAAGGGCTGGGGGGACACAAGGAATTGGAGGGACACAGCTGACTCCAACTGACCCCAGGGACATCCCAGACCACAGAGCATCATGCTCAGCAGATGAAGTTGCGGGAAGAAAGCAGGACAAATAAGAATGAACATGTCCCTTTCTGTAAATTTGTTTGCACAATAATCTAGTCATTGACTCGAACGACAGCATTTTTCATGGCTTCCTTTAGGTGTTCAAATTTTAGCCATGAACCAACACACTGCCAAAGACCTTTACAAACTGTGTGCCTTCAGAGTTCACCAGCTCTGTAGCTGCTTTCTGCCTTTGTTAAGCTGTCTCCTTCCATTTGCACTCCAAATCTGAGCTGTGTTGCTCTGCATTCTATTTAATTACACAATGACAGGATGCATGAGGCACTAGACACTGTCAAAATTTGAAGAAAGCCAATCCCTGAAGACAGTCTGCTATTCCTCCTGAATGGCTACTGTTTCTCACCTAATTCAGGATTTTTGGTGCTGCCACTAAAAGGAGTTCTCTAATGGGCTCAACTTGCCTCTTCCAGCCCTGTGTTCTAATGTCAACTTGGATGTGAGCACTTCTCTACTCACAGTAGTGGTACTACTGCTTTTATTTGTGCCAGCAAAGAGTTTTTGATACTTCAGCTTCTTGCCTTCCTTCCCAACAAACACATGTACTGCCTTAAAAGGAAAAAATAATGTTGAGCGAAAAGGCAGTATTTTACTCCTCAAATGAATCCTAGACAACGAAAATCAGGAAAAATGCCTATAGGAAAAAAAAAGCTGCATCAGAGAAAAACCAAAAAAACCTCCTTTTTTTATTTTAGATGAGAGACATTCTTTCTCTGGAAAAGGTGCTTCCTGGCCAAGGGTAAACCAGAACAATTTTATGAGTTAAAGGCTTCCACATTTGGCCATATGCGCTTCACTCTAGAAATGCAGCAACAACCAATCCTGGTGAAAGCCAGACTGACATGAGTGCCACTGTCTCCTTTAGGTAGAAACTCTCTTTTTTTAAAACTGAAGAGCATGTGGGTGGACAGGATGGAGCTGGGTGGAGAGGTTTAGCCCCTGGTTGTCATTTTTTAGGTGTGACCACAATGCTGCAATCTCTGGAGTGCAGCTGGACAGAAAGGGTGAAGAATGCCCCTGCCTCCCTTGGGGAAATCAGTCTGATGATGCCAGGATCTGTGATTTGTCTCTCCAGTAATATTGCCACCTGCAGCAGTTAAATATCCACTATAATATGATTTATAATAAAGGATATTTCCTCCAGAAATGCCAGATCATTGTTTCCTGCAAATGCCTCTGACAAGAAAATTAGTGCAGTGAGGAGTCCTCAGAATGGGATACTACAGCTGTCCTAGGAGCAGGAGAGGGACACAGAGCTTGGCAAAATTAAGTGAGCCTGACAACTCCATCACCAGTTGCCCAGGAAAATCCATCGACAAGTGTTAAAGGAGCTGAAACTACGTCTGATCTCCATGACATCATCCACTTTCTCTGCCCTGATGCACAGAAACCAAAGTGCATCTGTAAAACCACTGCTGGATGCATTTTCTAATTCCACATAACACGAGCAGACTCCCAAAAAACTCCACTGGCTTCAGTTACATATCAGAACACAAGAGAACCACTGGGTACCCAAGGGTTCCTTTTCCCAAGACTTTTGTAAAGCCTTTTAAAGCGTCTTTAGGATCTCCCTCAAAACAAAGCCCTTATGTCAACAGAAACTCCTGCTTAGATACGCTTCATCTGTTATGTTTTATGAATATGCACGATCAAAGGGTGACAGCTTTCACAGTTAAGCAAACACAATTAAACAGAGCACACTTCTCCCTCAAAAGGTCATATAATACAACATGCTAAATGTGAAATACACATGAGAGGTATACGTTCCCCTTGAGCACGTTGAGATGGGGAGTTACTTAGGAATAGATTGTCTATCTTTTCAGGACACCTTACAAAATGTCTTTGCAAAGATCTTACCTGTTCGGTGATAAAGGAGCTTGAAAAAGTGACAGCTGACCAAAAGAAGATCCCACAGCTGAGAATGATCTTTCTGTTGAACCGGTCACCAAGGTAACCAAAGATCGGTGCTGCGACCATGAAACTACAGATAAAAACTGCAAAGGAGAGAAAAAGGAAAGAAACGTTTAATAAACATCAGACCAAAACCAGGAAAACTAATTTTCTGCAAGCCAAATCCTCTAGAGAGCAGTTCAATTTAATTAGACATTCTGCAGCCCTGCCTTACAGAGTTGTGGAGGCTGATAGGCTTTCTCTAGTCAGTTTTTCCTTAATCAAACAGATTTTTCATTCCCAGAGAAACTTCAGACCAGTGAACTCTTATTACTTGAAAGCACCAGCCCCTCAGAGGCAGCTGAGCTCAGATCAGGGGATGGGAAAAACCAGCACAGAAAAAATTAAGAGCTTCTGCTTAAATGTTACTGAGATGGTAAAGTGAAGGTTGGAAGGAGTTTCAAGCCAACAGAAAACAAGCCAAGGGGTCCTTGTTGGCTCTTGCAGCAGAGACCTGAGAGAAATGGGCCACAGAAACTGAGGTTCTTTCATCCTTCCAAGCATCTTCCTATTTTAAAGAAATTATGAAACAGTAAGGAAAACCAGTAAACGTCACTATCATCCTACTGACACCAGCCCAGTCTCCTCACTAGGTCCTTTCACCGTCATTAAACCTGTATTTAAACCCATCACTGAACAGCTTCACTAGAACAAATAGTTTTAGCCTACAAAGTCCAAAGATGCCAGGATTGTCCTAATCTGAAAGACTTCAAGTTCACCCTTTGTTCCCTCCAAATCCTGCAAAGCATGAACCTAAGATCTTCTGTCACGTAGGAAGGAGGCTCTTGACGGAGTAACTTGTGCAAAATTGCCTCAATTCAGAGTTCATTCCCCTGTCCATCTAAAAACAGTCTGGCCTGTGACCCCCCTGAGAACACCTGAAATGGGGCATTCAGACCATATTCCTGATTGATTTGGACCTTGGCAGAAACTGCCATGTTTTAAGCTGATTTATACCTGGCTTTTTTCTGACCACATTAGAGACTTGGATAAGGGCAATTACGTGGATTTTATTGGTGTGTAGTATGAACTCTGGCTGTCTTCAGCAAATCCAGAAGGGTTTGGGTGGGACGCTGGAACACCTGGAGGTCTCTCTTTAGTCATACAGTTCTGACACTCATTTGTTATCAGGTAGGTCTTGGAGGGCACTGTGGGATTTTGGCATAGCCTAACCCCAGCTGTCTACTTTTAATTGCATAAAATGGGGTGGGAGGTAGATAAAATAGGTTAAAAAAAAAGAAAAGAAGGGACAAAAAAAGAACAAGAGCAGAGGAAACAGCCCCCTTTGGGTGAAATGTGCATATAAAATGAAAATGGTTAAGACCCAAATCATTAATTTTTCAAGGATGGTGATATACAATAGTTCAAAAATGTGCAGAATGGTGAACTATGACTAAATGTCTTTTCTTTTTTAGTATATTAAGATGTCAAATCTTCTTTATAAATAATACATATCCATTTGCACCTATGTTTTGTGAGCCATGTGAGTGTGTATGTATTTGGCACTGCAATATTTGATCTAAATTACAGAATTACTCTTTTTATATTTAGAGTAGAATAAATCAAGATAATAGAGAAATGTTAAGGCCTGAAATACAGCACATGCAACATTATATCACACATACTTCGATAGTAATGCTATGAACAGTTCTGTTGTTTAGCTCACACATAAACTATACTGACAGAACTCAGTCCCTCCATCTATCCCAAAATCCTTGTGCAAACAAAACCTGTAGAATAGAACTACGAGCAGTGTTTTAATCTATTTTACAGAGAAACTAGACCAGAAGTGGCTCACAAATCTCTGCTCGGCAGGGGCACATCTGCACTGGCCCCACTCCAACAAGGCACTTAAACACATGCTTATATTCGGCACTTTAGAGTCATCAGTTCTGTGATTAACTGCTTTCCTGAATTAACACCAAGCACTTGGCACCTTGCGATGCTGGTGCAACAACCTGGCACGAAGGATATGTGGCTGTTCATTGGGAATGAGAAGCAGAAAATAACTGTGACTCGTCCAGACCAGTGTGACCACAGCAACTTGATCTTTCTCTTGGAAGGACACTGCAATTCATTCATCTCAGAATCCCATATTCTGCCACTTTTACAATGTAAAAAGACACAAAACTGAAAAAGCTTCCAAAGAAAAATTAGAAACATCCATTAGAAGCTTCCCACCATTTCAAATATCAAATAACATGGTTAATTCAACTTCGAGACAGGCAGTGTGTGATACAAAACTCACATTAATCAGTGGGATTATTAGCTTCAATGACCATAAATGAAAAGTCTAATTCTGGAATCTGGGCAAAATGCACAAAGCTCCTCTTTCAAATAAAACAAACAAACAAAAGGATTGTCCAATGACTTTCCAAAAACATACATCCTGCTGCTACTGAACTCCCTTTGGAGGATTTATTTTTGGAACACTCTGAGCTGTGAGCTTTGTTAGTGGTAAGTAGCTGACTTGACAGCTCCACAAGGTATAAAATGAAAGGACAACAGAGCCAAATAAATAACAGGTAATGGAACACAGCTGTCACAAGAATAAATGCAATTTATATCAGAGTATTTATGACCCAAATATGCATCAGAGCATTGATTGACTCAAATAAATGCAGAGTATGATGGCTGTGCGGTCTGTCAAAAGGATTTGCCTGTTACAGGCATTTCCCATGAATCAATTTTTGCAATTACTCCTGCCAGTGACAGCCGAGACTCCTGAACCCCAGTCTGGGCTGGCAGAACAGAGGTGAACAGAAGTAGGGCACACTGCCAGCTAGGATGGAAACCTGAGTTAGTCTAGACCAGGAGCTGAGCTTCTGTGACAACTAAACACCACGAAGGAGAGACCTCATCAAGAAGACACAAAACTGCAGCATGTTCAGTTGGAGAGAGGGGCTACAGAAACATGTTTAATTTGTAGGCAAGAGGGCTGAGCATAGGCAGAGAGTTGCATTCCAGTAAAGGAGCCAGGCACTTGTGCCAGCCTCTTCCTCTTTGGCTTCTCTCCCCTCTTCCACAGCATATTTTGTTCCTTGCACTCATCCACTCCCAAATTAATAAAATTGAAGTGACACCACAGCAGCTGCTGCTTCAGCTCAACCACAGCCACAGATCTTTTTTATTAGGGCAGCAGTGGGACAGAGGCTGGCATTGTATTTTCCTCTTCCCAATCAACAGGTTCTCTTCCCATTTTCACTTAGAGACATCTCAGAATATTGCCAGTTCTTTAAGAGATGTAGAGTGCAAGTCAGGGCAGAGTTAGAAACCCACTGGGATTTAAGATGAGCTACTATTAAAGCAGTGATGGCATCAGGAATAGCTGTGGACAGGTACAGCTCTGGCAGTCCCATTGTGGATGTGTACAGCTAATTTCTCCAGGTAAATGCTCTCCAGCAGTGCCAGCAAAAGTGGTTCAGTCCCAGCACAGGGTGGATCTGAGATACATTTCTACAGGAGCAAATTACCACGTGAGCAAGGGATGAATAAACATAATGAATGCCATTGAGGAGGAAGGTTAACTACAGGTATTTTCAAAAGGAGAACCCATTTGTCTTTATTCCTCACTTTGTGGCTTAGCCACTGAAGTGCCGACTGTGGTGAGAAGGCAGGAAGAGTGTAATTGCCCAAACAGGATGGCTTGGTGTCTATTTCTGCCTCTGGATGCCTGTCCCACCCTGTACAGGTGCACAAGCACCTTCTCAGCCAGCACTGCCAAGCTTTTACTGTGCATGGATGGAATTACAACAATGTGCAGCATAAAAACTCTTACACGTCCCACCCAAACACCCACCAGAGAAGGAAATCATCCTCCTCAGCCTCTATTGTTGCTGCATGTACTGCAGCTTCAGTCCTTTTTCAGGATTATGGTCAGGGAGCTGCTATTCAGACCACACTTTCCCCTCTCAAGAGCTGCCTGTGTACCCAGGGGAAAAGTAAATTCCCCAACAATGGAAGCAAAAGAGATGAGAGGAAGGAACTATAGACTTTATACTTAACAGTCACAAAAAGCTCCTGCCTACTGGAACTGGACACCATCACTCTTATTGTTCTCTTCTTTCTCTCCAAACAAAAGTTTACCAGCTTGACTCTACAGCTGTTCCCTGAAAAGGCTCTGTCCCAACAGCTCTCCACCCTGTGATTCCAAAGACACTGTTGCCTCCATCTCACTTGCTCCTTTCTTTCGTGGATTTTTCTTTAGTGGACTTATCAACTCAGGAATAATTAACCCCCTCAGAGAGGGGCAGATCATCCACAGACTGTAATGAAGAGGGAAGAGAGGCAGTGACAGAGGCACACACAGAGGCTGCTGTTCCTGGAAGGTTGAGTGGATCACAGGCACGTCTGAAAAAAGGTCCCTTCTTTTAAGCAAATAGGGCTTATTTTTTCCTAACAGAAATAATGCTAGAAAGATTCAGGGTCAGGTAAAAATAGTTTTCTCTACACAAGGATCCTCAGAAAAAACCCTAGTGGGTATCTCTGAGCTTTGAGTCACCACAGATCGTGTGTACACATCTAATTGAGTGCTGACAGCGACCTTGGCTCTGTGGAAGGCAAACCCAGACAGCCTCTGCCTCAAGGGACTGGCATCCACTGAGAAACTGCTGAGAACTGTGTGCTGAGAGGGTGGTAACATCTTCCCAACAACAAATTCCCAAACAATGAGAACACCTAAATAGGCAGCTCGCCCTGGATGGGATATTTTGCAGGTGTGTACAAGTACCACCCTGGGATTTGGTCAAGCCACTCCTATCCCAGGGACTTTCAGTCATCAGTGCCCATGTTTCTTAAGCTGCTTGTAGTACCAGTTACCATCTACCTGCAATGGTGAATAGAGACTCTGCAAGAGCCCAACCAGCTCCTCTATTCCAAAGACATGTTTTTGCAATGCTTCTCTCTTTTAATTTTCATTTTCTCTATAGTTTGATGCTATAATAATACTACTCAGCACATACAACACAGCACATTTAATCACAGTGAGGCATGGGAACATTTAAAAAGAAAGTTAAACATTAATTTCTACTTTAAGCTAAGGAAATTAAGACTCAGGAAAGTGACCCACCCATGATGAACTACAGACATCTGGAATCCACAAAGGTCTTCCAGCTTCGGCAGCATCCTGTTTATAGGATCATCACTATGCTGAAGGGATTTCTGAAGGTCTAAAACCACAGTTTAAAGGGATTTTTTTTCTTACAGCACCATTCAAGCCAAGAAAGAACAAAGATCCTTTCATGCTACTTCACCATTGAACCTGAACTATGCCACAGTTCAGGCACAATATGGTGATTGTCAAGTATTGGAACAAGTTGCCCAGGGCAGCAGTGGATCACCATCCCTAGAAGTGTTCAAAAACTGTGTAGTTGTGGCAATGAGAGACATGGATTAGTGGTGGAGTTGGCAGTGCTGGATTAATGGTTGGACCTGATGATCTTAGAGGTCTTCAACCTTACTGACTGTATGATGTGACCAAAGAAAAATTGATACGCAATGGTGGGGCAGTCCAAGGCCCTGGGAGTCTCAGCAACATGATTTAAAATATTCATCCTTTGAAGGACGATAAATTAATACAATGCAATTGATTTTAGAAAGTATCACCCTGAAAATTATCCCTGTCACAAACTTTACTAGAGGAACTCTGTTACATCACTCTGCACACAGGCTTTGTTTTACTTCATTGCTAATTCAACAACCAACAGATGGATCGTGTTACTGCGCTTTGCCGGGTGCAAAACACGAGATCACCAGGTTCCAGACTCTCATGCAGATGAGAAGTTTCTGACAAGTGTGAGGAGCTTTGAAACACACTATCAGTTCCATATGTCATCTGTAAGCTATCACACACTGACAATGTCGAACACAGGAGGATTAAAAAAAAAAAAGCTTGAGAATGCACCAAATCAACTGGAGTAAGGTATACAAAGGTTTGGGTTGGACGTGGTCTGAAATGTTGTCCCAGAACAGACCACAGGACAAAATAGAGAATTTCATGAATGCCTCACCATGTGCTTGTGTCCTTAGCAAACTTATTGAACATAAGGCAAAATGAAAAGTCCTGAACTTCAGTCACAACAACCCAAGCTAGTGCCACAGGGTGGTGACAGAGTGGCTACAAAGCTGTCCAGTGGGAAAGGATCTGGATGTGCTGGTCAACGGGGGCTGAACACGAGTCCAGGCATGCCGAGGTGGCCAAGAGGCCAATGGCATCCTGGCTTATGTCAGAAAGAGTGTGGCCAGCAGGACCAGGGACACTGTCCCCCTGTACTGGGCATGGGTGAGGTCACACCTCGAGCGCTGCATCCACTTGTGGGCCCCTCACTGCAAGAACAACCTTGAGGGGCTAGAGTATGTCCAGCAAAGGGCAGCAGAGCTGGGGACAGGTCTGGAGCACAAGGATGATGAGAAGCAGCTGAGGGAGCTGGGGGTGCTTTGCCTGGAGAAAAGGAGGCTCAGGGGGGACCTTCTGGTTCTTCACAACTCCCTGACAGGAGGGTGCAGCCAGTGGTGGTCGGGCTCTGCTCCTAAGGAACACGGGACAGGACATGAAGAAACAGCCCCAAGCCATGAGAGAGAAGATTCATGTTGGACTTCAGGAGGAATTTCTTCACTGAAAGGGGGGTCAGGCATTGGAAGGGGCTTCTCAAGGAGGTGGAGGAGTCTCCATCCTGGTAGGTGTTCAAGGATCAACTGGATGTGGCACCCAGTGCTCTGGGCTGGGTGACAAGGTGGGAATGGGTCAGAAGTTGGTAAGAGAGGAGAAAAAGTGTTTTAAAGATGTGGTCCTAACTACTCACACAGTCTGTGTTTTCCAGTGTGTGTCTCTTGTTTCACAGGACACTCTAGATCATGTTTCCCTCACTGCAGATGCAACTCATCAGTATTCAAGCTCCAATCTTGTCTTCTCCATAGGGAGCATGTTGCACCATGAAGTGTCAGTTTTTCCCTTAGCACAAACTGATACAAAATGTAAACAACATGTTTAGGATGAGTATGTGCACACACAGCTGACACACATTTACTTCGAGAAGGAGGCTGCTCTAAAATACCACTCGGTTCCATTTGCTGTGACAGGGTCAGAACTGGTTACAAAAACACCACTTATGAAGCCAGACAAGACCTGAAGACAGCTTGCCTGGCAAGTTCACAATTCACTCAACAATACACAAGATGCAGCACTTGGAAGAATTCAGTACTGATAATTCCACCCCTTTTCCTCACTGCAGAAACTAGATTCTTCCAAGGGTTAGCCCCTATATTCCCAGCAAAGGATATCCTGAAGCTTGCTTTGTTCACCTTAACTAACAAGAATTATTGCTTCAGTGGGAATTGCTAGGAAGTCCACTCCTTGGAAACAGAAAATGAGATAAGAATATCCAGAAAACCAGCACTCAATTTTTTTAACTGCTTTTTATTAATTTCCTATAGTGTGTCCATTGGAACTGCACTTAAAGATTCAGCCATTCATATCTTCCTTTTTGCTGAAGTCATAAGGAGATAGTTACTCACAGTTATCAATTCACAACCCTTTTATACATCTGAGGTTCAATTCCATCCTGCTGTACTTCAAAATTTTTTACCTAAGTGTACAGTGGAAAAGCCAGAATTCTGCTGTACTGTTTTATCTCTCTGGATGTCCAGCAAATTTACTTGGAGCAGGAGCTAACTTGCTACAAGATTAAATTTTGAACAGCTGTACACAGACATCATCATTTAAATAGAAAAGAGGAAACCCCCCCTCCTTCTGCTTTCCATTGTGGGCATTATGGTGATCAAATTAGCACTGTTTTAAAGGGATTTGGGCAATTTGAACATCAATAAACCAGTTGCCGTGTTCCTAGAGATATGCTCTGTAAGCATGCTCTCAATGCAGCAATCCAAATGAATGGTTCCAGTGTCCAGCTCCCAGTCCATCACTTCCCTTGTGCCTCAACTGGTGCTTGTCTGACCCTGCAGTGAGATGGCTCTGGGAGAGCAGCAGCCATCCAGCCCTGAGGAGCAGCTTTTCCGATAAAATAATAGTGTATTTGTAGCAGAATGTCTTCTGTGGCTATGAGAACACTTGAGGAGGAGCAGACACCACCTCTCCTCATCAATTAAAAAATAAGATTATTTACATCTGGGTCAGTTCCACAATCTGCTTCATTCCATGAAGAGGGAAGAGGAGGCTGTGGCACAGTTGGGTTTCCATGGCTGTGCCATACAAAGCCGTGCAGATTATTGCCCAAGACAGCATTAGATTGCTGGCACTTGTCAGCAGAGCCCAAAAAACACACTTTTCTGGCAGTTTTTAAACTCTGCTTTTGCATTTCTGACTGTTCAGAAGTGATGGATTAAATAAGCCAAGGCCAATTCTGTATTACAGCCACTTCCACTTGAGTTGTTTTCGGGCAAAATGCTTTCAGAGTGGTTTGATTTACACTCATAACCAAAGCTGATGGAAGGACTCCTTGATTCAGTGGGCATTAGAGCTGAGAATTTTGTTTAAATAGAACTGCTTATGACTTCTAATGACAGTAGAGAACAGAACCTCTTTACCAATAAAAATACTTCTGTACTTGTAAGTTTATTGCATCCCTGTAATATTAAAGGTTACTACTGGGAAAGTCACAGCAGGCATCAAAAAGAATTGCCAAAAGGACAAAACAAGTCCTTTTTACAGTAAAGCATTAAACATGTTGGAAAAGGAACATCCAGTGTGGGATACGGAGGAGATCTAACACCATGAATAGTAAGGAAAACGGGAAAACTGAATCACCTCCTCTCTTAGAAGACTGACCAGCCAGGTGGTATCAAATAAGATCAGCAGCTGAAAAGTGCAAATCAAAGGAGATGATCATTCATAAAACTTAACTAAACATTGGCACTTTATCACAGGAAGCCCAGGAGCTAAGAGCTTATGTTATTACAAAACAGAACTGGACAAAACCCTGCAGGAGTACTAACTGAAAGGCTGCTAAAGGCAGCTCCTCTTGTTCAGGAAGTCCTCAGCTAGCCAGTTGATTTGGTATACCCAGGAACTATCACCATAATCTTGTCCTCTTCATCTTTTTCCTCCCTGTATATGTGATCACAACCAAAGACTGGCTAATACACCAAAAGGACCTGTGGTCTGGAAATTACAACTATTCCCACAGTAGTCTGAAAAAAAAAAAAAGTTAGGAAGACAAAATTGCATCTGCATAATTCTCACCAGCTTGATCAGGTAACAACTTATTAACATGCCCTGAGCTGCACTTAATTTATTTCTAAAAGCTGGAATGTGATTCACAGTTACATTTCTAAAACCCCTAGTTACTTTGACCCTGTACATACACGAGGTACAGTTATGAAGTCAGAGCTTTGTCCTCTTGCAGTTTTTCCTCCATTTGACTTAACCAGCTCTGAGTGTTTGAGAACTTTCTGGTTACACAGTGGAGCAGGACGTGTCAGCCCTGCCTGGCTACAGTGCTCACACAGTGCGTGACAGGGTCGGTTTGCCATTGTGCAATGAGTTTCAGGGAAAGTTCATTAACTTAGCCAATTAGGATGGATTTGTATCCATTCTGGTCAATCCTGAATTAGACATGAGATCCCAGAGGTGCAGAGACTGGTCAATAGCTGTGCAGCACTGCAGCATTGTGAGTGACACAGCTCCAGGATTGGATGTGCCTCGACATGACTAAAATATACCTAAATCAGTCTTGGCTGCTGTTATAGACATAGGCAGTAATCACTCCTAGCACTCATGAAAGTCTGCATCTGAACAAATAGCAATTTTGCTTTTCCCTTTCCATGCAGTTTTCCAGCATGTTCTACCCACTTGCCATCCCTCTGAGAGGCAGAGTCACAAATAACCCTCCAGCTGGGAAGAGGCTGCTCCTATTTGCCAGGAGGATGAAACACCTAAACCCAGGGCTCACATCCAGAGAAAGGTGTCTTACAAAAGCATTTAAATCACCACGAACCCCAAAGGAACTTTATTTTTTTCTGTTCCCTTCCTCTACTTGAAGAGCTCTTTCTTTTCCCATTGCAGTTATGACTCCAAGCACACATACAGAGCTGCATCCGCAGGAGCCCTTGGAAGCAAAGGTGAGATCTCCTCAAGGAACTGGTCAGACTTCCCCTTGTTCCAGTACAGAGCTTGTGTGAACATCTGAACAGCAAAATCTGGGGCCTGCTGAGGGCTGAAAACCAATCTTGTCTCTTTTCTGGCAAGTTCCCTGATCCAAGAGAGGCAGCACAAGCTGGTAGCTAAAACTACACCAGGTCCCTTGGGGCAGGGACTGGGATATGCACCTTTGCTCTCAAAGCCTTTTCAAGCACAGCAGGCACTTAAACACACCAAGAAATGACAGCCTAAAGCTGGTAATGCAGAATAATCTAAATCCCTTGATCCTTGAAATCTGCCTTGAGTACCATGAAACAGATTTAACTAGCAATAAAATACTTTAAATCTGTTATTCTCATAATAGAATGATGCTTCATTTGTATCTGGTATAAAAAAAAATAATGTTCCTGGTTCCTAATTTGAGATGGAGAGGGAAGACTGTTTTCATCCTAAAATGAGCTTTGCCATCCTTCTTTATAACAGCATCACTAATTCTGCATCCTTCCTCAACTAACATTTTAATTTCAAATAATTAACTAGGGTGTCATAGGAGTTACTCTGTCTCAAATCCCAAAACCTACTTCCTGCAGCAATAGAGAACAGGATAGAGTGGAGATGCTTGTACTGGGTATTTGTAATAAATTCCTTGCTACATGCTATTTATCAACAACAGCAGTTTCCTAAGAAAAAAAAAAAAAGAAAAACAAGGCAATAGGAAGTGCTTCCCCTTTTCTTTAGAGTAAATCAAGAGCTCCTCACGTATTTGTAGCAACTTATTGAGGGAGATCATCTGATATATTCTCATCTCACGGCTTTCAAACTTAAGGTTTGGTTGTGTTTGTTTTCAAAAAGCAATTCCTCAACAAATGACTATTCTCCAGCAGGAATGCCTAGCTGACCTCTACACACAGTTCTCAATACCTGCTGGTTGCATTTACAAAGAGGGAGAAATTCTGGAGTAACCAAACATTCTCTTCCCAAACATACTACACACGCAGGTGGGGCACAGGACCACTCGCTCACTGGTCCGTCACGGAGTGAGGGATTTGGGGAAGGCTGGAGCAGGGATCCTGGTTTTGCCAGCAGTCTCGCCCAGAAAGGGATCCTCAGCCATGCCTTCCACCAGGGCCACAAGACCAAGGGAGATTTTGGAGTGACCATGTAGTAGTCATGATGGCTACACTGGTAGGAGCCGAGCGAATGTTCAGTGTAGCGAGGAAAAGCTACACCAAAGCCTTGCAAATGCACACGGCTTTGCTTTGGGAATGGGGACTGTCTTGGAGTGACTTTATGCTGTATCCTAGATTGTCTGCCCTATGCCCAGAAAATGAATCTATTGCCTTTTCGTGCCTTTAAACTGAGTCTGAGAGGGGACAGAAGAAAAAACAGCCAGAGGAACTTTTTTTCAAAGCAGTTCTCTGCTTTAAGGTCGCTGCTCCTGTCTGTTGTTCTGCTGCTGTTGGGGAGTGATTTAGCTGCTGCGGCAGAGAGGGCAGGAAGCACCTTCCTTGTTTTTTCTTGCCAGCGGGCTCTCGGCTCTGTGTTCTTCGAAAGAGGAGAGACAGAGTTTTTTCTTTTCCTGGGACTTTGGTTTCTTCTTTTTCTCTTCTGGACTTGTTCAGAACATCGAAACCTCACTGGGAGGCTTTCCACTGGTCTGCAGGGGGGTCCCCCACACCGACTCAGCTCCAGGGAGGAGAGAGACCACATCCAGAAGGACTTTAAAACTCTTCCAGGTTTTCTCTCCACAGAAAGAGATTTTATTATTTAGCATTATTATAATTTTCCTGTGTGTTTGTTAAATAAATAGTTTTTTCTTTTTCTTTTCATTTTCCTCCGAGGAAATATTTCTTTTCCCGAACCTGGTGGGGGAGAGGTAGCTACAACCTGTTTTCCACCGGGGGATATTCTCCTCTGAATTTGTCTCAAACCAGGACAGGGATACAGCTCTTTGCTGACATTCCCCCCAGGTTGGCAGTGGGACTGATTGATTTATTTTTAATTATTTTTACTGTTCTTTAGAGAGCTGTTGTACCATTTACAGTGGGCTTGGCAAAGCACATGCTCCCTCTTTGGAAGGGAAAACGGCCATATTCACATTTTAATGATGGAATTGGCTGTCAGCTACCACAGCACTGACAGCCTTGGGACAGCATCCAATCTAGGAGGACACAGGAACAAAATGAGACTTTGCTCTCAATTTTAATGTCTATCATTAGCACCCACCAAAGTTGTCCTACATAAGAGTTAAAACTGAAGACATTTCTGCAGATTACATGCTCCAGAAATTGCTCAAGAAAGCACATAAACACAGGCAAATGGGCAGGAAATGCTCTGGGGTGAATGAGAGACATCCAGGACATCCCAGCTCTTGTTTCAGTGTTATCACTAAGGCACAGGAGCAAAGCACTGATGTCCAGACAGGGACGAACAAGGAATCACATGCACAGTGTGTGTTTGTGCATGTGCAGATAAAAGTGTGTCAGAGTTTGGTAGCAAACTCCTTTCACACGATTCTTCTTTGAAAAATTGTTCCCTCTCCAACTCAAGCCATATGTCTTCAAGAGTGCTTTTAGCAGATCAGTAAAATGCTGTCTTTTAAAATCAATAAAACTCAGTAACTAAGGAAATTATCAATCTGAAGGGAAAATACACAGATTCATCTCTGTATTACAGCTAACTTCCTTCACAGGGGCCAGGTCACATCTTTCTGAATTTCTAAACACAACCTGGTCTCACACTGCCTGCCTCTAGATATCTGGAGGAAGGCAAACATTTGTTATATTAAACTGAATTCTAAGGGATGAAAATATATTCTTTCTCATCATGAAAACTTCAAGAGGACATCTGAAATATCTGATTTTTATTCATTTGCTCTAAGATGGAGGCAGTGCCAGCAAGGGGCACTGCTCTTAAAATCCTGCCATCTGCAGCCTTATGCTAATTCACTTTTTTTAGGAATAGAAAACACTGTGGAATGGGAATATGCTAAAAATCACAGAAGATATGGATGTAAAAGCCATTGCAGGTAATTGCTTTGGTTTGATGCTAATCCAACAACCCAGAATTGTCTTATTTTCCTCAAAGATTTGCCCCCTCCCAGGGCTGTTAGTGCTATTGATAGCTTCACCTTTATTTGCAGAGGAAACACACACATTTCATAACACTGCCCAGCCAATCCTTACTTCTAAAAAGCTGTTTGCTGGTCACAGAGGGAATTTCAGTATTTTGTCCTGTTCAGTCACCTACTTTTTTCTGATTCACCCGTAAAATGCAAAGTATCTTCTGCAATGACAGCTCCCTATATAAGCTACCACCCATTAGAGACTGGCCCAAAACCACACTAACTTTACTGGGGAAATTTCTGTAATGCTGACTGGGTTTCAATTCAAAGCACCAACACGGAAAGAGAAAAAAAAGAATCATCTTGCTGTGGAATCTCACAGTTTCTCCCTAACAGCCGTGTCCATCTTTCTGCCTAAGGCATTGCCTTAGTGAATAAATAATAAGTTCCCCAGTAAAATATCTTTCAAGTAACCTCAGGAGAGTACTTCATAAGAACACAAGAACAATGACAACTAATCAGAAAACCATGTAGTCTTGCATCCTGTCTGTGACAGGGACAGCAATCAGATCCTTCCGAGGAAAGAACACAGAATTCCTACACAGGCAGCTGAATTACTCAGAGGCTGGCTTCAGCCCTCCCAAGAATTATAATGTGTTATCCACATAAAGATCTGGTCTTTTAAGCTCAGGTCCTGATAATATTCCTTGTGACATTAATTTCCACAAGCTTTCCACTCTTCCCTGTTAAGTTTTTGGAACACTTTCCAGCAAACTGACCCCTACTGATTGTTTCTGTATTGTAAGGAAAAAAATCAGAAAAAACACACACCCCACATCCTACCTTTTCAGGAAATTCATTGTGTTATGTGATTTTACATTACCCCTCTCTTATTTTTGAGGACAGGCAAATGAAAAATAGTAATTTTTGAAAGTCCTCCTGTGAGAAGGAAGTGGAGGGTGTTCATGAGATGATGTGAGTGTGGCAGGGGCCAGGGCTGCCTGGTCTGGACCAGATGTGTTGGCCCAAAGTGTGGTTTGTGTGTAAATGCACTCGCTGTCTGGTTTCATTTTGAATCACAAGTCCTCTACAAGGCAAGGAGGGAACCATTCGCTCTCACGCTGAACCCCAAGCTGATTCTCATTTAGTACCTGACATTAAACTCACACAGCCACAGAAACCATGTGCTCAGACAGAAACAATCAGCACTAGCTGCAAGAGACAGAGTAAAACTATCCTAGTCTGATTAACAGCACCATGACAGTCTGGGAGGAGTCTGGAGCCACCGGACAGCAAGATTTACCTTTGGCAGAAAACAAGGCTCCAGCCCCTCAGCAGTTGTCAAGCTGCTTTCTCCTGTGTTAAAGCACAGCAGGTAACTCCACCTATTCTCCTTTGGAGGTCTGGCACATAAACTACAACATAGATATAGATATAAAAATCTATATTTGGTGACAACCACCAAACCCCATGCAACAAGATCCGCAAGCAAGCCAGAAGCATTTTGAAAATGACTTTAGGACATACCCTCATCTCCCACAGTTTTGTGTGTCCAGCAAGCTTTAGAGAGAGTCTCACCATCATTCAAGCACGAGGGGTCTGAGCACAGCTCAGGGACCATAAATACTTTCTACCACCTATCCAATGCCACATGATGCCCATTAGCACTTGAATAACTCTCTGCCAGGGCATGGGCTGATCCATCTGTTTTTCCAGATGCCAGTAACATTTGAATAAGCTTTTTTATCACAAAATAAATGCAAAGAAACTTCGTCATTGACTGCAATTTACATCTGTGTATTGAGGACCAGGACAAGAGCAGAACAACCAGCAGGCCACACATAAGCACCTACAGTGACGAGGAGCCTTCATCCCACAGTGAAGAGGCATCACAGGATGTAGGGAAGCCTCTCACACCATTGTAAGGGCTATTCGACAGAATTATTTGCCAATTCAATGTTGCTTGCAGTATTTAGAAAAGCTCCTACTTCTTGCTGTTATAAATGGCAATTTAAACAAAGAGCAAGTGTTTCACACTGGCTGGGGGGCCTTCAGAAAGGGACAAATTAGTTTAAGGAAATTATTGAAATACTGACATATCCCAGTGTTTAACTTGCCATGGTTTGGAAAAGAAAACAGCTACACTGGAAAATGAATCTGTGTGTCTTACAGAATCTCTATCTGTTTTACAGTTGTTATTTCTAAGATTATCACCCATGTGTCATTCCTGACTTGGAAAAACACTATAATACCAAGCTGAGCTGCAGTTCCAGGGGTGAGCTTTACAACTGAACTTCCTCCCCTGGATAAAAGAACATCTGTAAAAGACCCCGGGTTAATCACAGTTTCAATAGCCATGGAGTGTGACCAGACACTGTTTTAAATAATCCCTCTGTTTAAATTTCTTTGGACCAGTATCCTTCTGGGAGAACAAGTACCACTGGAAAAAAACATCCTGAAACAAACACTGCAATGCGCAAGGTTTGCAAATGCAATTCCTTATTCCTTCATGCATCATCAATTACATTAATGGAAAAAAGGAAAGGCAATATTTGGTAAATCCAGGGATTGTCAAGGTATTAAAGATGCCCATTTCAATTAGGTCTAAAAATCTAGAAGGTGAGCCTGATGAGTGACCAGTGGCCCATCTGGTGTTGGTTTGTGTTCAGCCTGCGTTCCACTCCCCTCCCAGGAGACCAGAAATGCCCGGAGGTGCCAGCTGAGCTCTGTTATCAGAGTCCTGTTCAGCTGGAACTGAACCTTGGGGGAAAACTTGGCATGGTGCTGCCAGAAGTTTATTTGTCTAGTGACTGGACAAGAAACCAGTTTCTGGATTATGAGTCCAGAAAGAATAAGTTCAGTAAGTACAAACAAGGAAAATTAACATATCTTTTATATACAATGCAAATGCTTTCCCCACTCGGTGTGTCATATACTGTCCACGTCACTGGAAGGTGTAACATTAGCAGCTGGTAGGAATATCTCACTGGGGAGCTTTTAGTGAAAATTCAATATCCATTGTATAATATCCTGTATTATACCTCTTCTGCCATAAAACATCCTCTGTGAGAAGGACAACTTTGGACAATTTGTTTTTCCGGAAAATGTTTGCTCTCTTCACATTTTTTTCCCCAGAGATATTTTATTTTAATATTTTCTTTTTGTTTTGCCACCTTCCTCCTCAATATGAGATATATTTGCTGTCACACTCACTAATAATTTTCCCCATTATCACATCCATGAGTTTCACCAGTTTCAAAGCAGTTGGCAGGCAGCATGACTGCTACATCAGCCAGAAAGCTGAAGGCTCTGAGTGGGTAAAGCAGGAATGAATCCACCTACACCTTTATGAGATGTAAGAATTTTCTAAGAAATGCAACCCAGTAACCCTTAGAGACAGACCTTCTTTCCCATGGCCCACATGACTACGCCACAGAGCTGAGGCAGTCACAGCTCCCTGAGCTACAACAACAGTGGTACCTCAGATTTACACATCCCAGCAGTGCTCCTGCCTAGCGACATTGTGGGCAGCAGTGTGATGCTCGGAGATATCAATTTAAAAATAAAGCAGGGGATGGCAAGAACTAAACCAGCAAAAATTATGAGACATTTTCATGCTCCTGTTCTGTAATTTTACCTTCAAGAAGACAGATAAACGAGATGGATTTATCTAGTGAAATATTGCATGGCTCTCACCATAATAACTGTTTACATCAGCCCTTCTGAACTAATATTTTTAGTATCAGGTTTTTAAAAGATTCTTAGCTCAATCACTAATTTTGAGCTTGCAGTTTACCCTGGGAGCAATTTTTCTGGTGGAATTAGTGCCACTTTACTTTAATTTGCAGTTGCAATTAGTAAGTTAAGCATTTATATATCCTAAACTACACCTGTAAAATGGAAGGCTGCTTTTCAAAAAAGCCCATATGCTTAAATTGAATGGAACTCAGTAAAATCTTACTTTATCTTTTTTTTTTTTCCTTTTTTCTTTTTTAGCATGACTCATTCTATCACAAAGGCTCTCATGAAACAGTACCTTTCTCTGTCAGACTTTGTCAATGATTCCTAGTGCTCAAGAGATGTGGCCAAGGGCACTAAGACAATTTTATTGTTATTTTTACTGCCACATAGTAGACAAAACCGCAGGATGCTGAAGACACAAACACAGTGCTGACAACTGATACCATCAATTGCTGAGATGACCAGGACCACTCAAATACCACTATGGGCAGAGCCAAGAAAAAATCCAGTAACTGTGAGTAAGGCAGAGTTAAAACCAAAGAATTCAGAGTGTATTTCAAACATCATTCAAACAAAACAAATCCAACCCAACCTCAGACAGACAAATCCTCTGCTGAAAATTTCACTGTGTAACTCTTAGCAAGATTGGTTTTAACAGGCATTCATTAGAGGCTGACAGGGGATCACCCTGCCTTCACAAACTGATGAGCTGGAGAAAGAAGGCAACAGGGAAAAGACACAGAGAAGAGAGCACCTTGGCCACCACTGTCAGTGGAATGATCTGAGACACATGGTGGGATTGTTGGGGTGTCCTGTGCAGGGCCAGGAGTTGGACTTCATGATCCTTGTGGGTCCCTTCCAACTCAGAACGCTCTGTGATTCTGTGGATTGTAAATTCATAGAATTTACAACAAAGAAATCAAAGCTCAAGCTGTTTTACCTGTACTGCCTCCCTAACTCACTTCCAAGTCCACCCCAATAGTTATTTATTGTAACCATCCATTTACAGTTAGTGCAGCTCCAAATAAGCAAGTTATTCTAACTCCTTAGTTCTTTAAGGCAACTCTTTGCAGGAAAGGTGTATTACTATTAATGTTCTCACTTCAACACCACTGTCCCACAAGGAAATAAATTAGAGGTGCCACATCTCCAATTCAGCTCACCTACAAAGAACAAGGAGAATGATGCAGTAGGAGAATATAGAAAGTAAGTCTTGCTTCTGTAAACATTAGTGGATGAAAAGTTCGGAAGGAGCAAATGGTTAAAACTATTCAAATGTTTAATTACTAATAACCTAAGGTATAACTGCATGGGGGAATAAAAGATATCAGAACTGAATTTTCCCTAGAAATATACTTTCCACTGAAAACCAAAGCACTTACCTTGCTTGCAGCAGCCAAGAACACAAGAATGTGTGTGAACCTCTCCTCCTCCTACTTTCCCATCAAAGAACTGTTTGTTTTTCACCTGTGATTTAAAAACCTGAGCCATCCTCAGTCATTTGACTAACTTGAAAACAATTGAAGAGAGTTTTAACAAAAAATGTTTATATACATTTACATAGCAGTAAATGTACATGAAATTAGGGTAAGTAATAGATTATGATCAGTAATGTTTTCTCTCCAAAACTAGGCTCCCCACAGAATTTAAGCAGAAAAGAGGTCTTTGCTCTATAAGCTTACATCAGCATACAGGAAACATCCCCAAATATGTGCGGGTACTAGGGGCAAGGGGAGAGCATTGGGAGATTGGTACAACAATACACCATTCATGCAAGTTAGGCTTACTTGTGGTAATTGGAATCTAGTTCTGCAGGCTGCTAACACTACCCAATACCATGAAGAATGTTCACTTTTTACGTAAGTGATGCCCTGGAATTCATTTTCCAAAGCCAGGTACAAGTGTCTACAAAGGAGTTACTCCTCCTCAGGTGCATATGGGTCTGCATATGGGAATTGCTGCAGCCCTGCTGACCTGTTCTTGCTTCTGCCAAGGCTGTGGTTCCCAAAATTGTGGTCCACAAGGTAACAGCATGTTCTTTCCAGCCAGCCATGTAGCAATGCTACTTTTATAGTGGTAATAAATCACTATACAGATTTGACTGTAAGGATGCAGAGTTGTCTGGTACAGATTTGACTGTAAGGATGCAGAGTTGTCTGGTACACAGACAAAAAGGTTTGAGAAGCACTGGTTTGGAGGAAAGGTCACCTGGAACTCTGGATAGGACATTAGAGAAGCAATGAAAATTGAAAACAATTTCATGGACTGGTCCAGGACCCCAACATTCCCACTACTGCAAATACACCCCTGCACTTCCAGAGTCTTCTGGATGCCTGCTGTGTTACAGCAACCAGCCTCAGTGCTCTTCATTCCCAAACAGCACCTTCAGTGCTCCAGAGTCCTTCACACTCTGTCTAGACTGTTTGGGTTATATCCAAGTGATCTCT
This sequence comes from Erpornis zantholeuca, assembly GCA_013400515.1. Taxonomy (NCBI): domain Eukaryota; kingdom Metazoa; phylum Chordata; class Aves; order Passeriformes; family Timaliidae; genus Erpornis; species Erpornis zantholeuca. The sequence goes on along the minus strand of VZTN01022780.1, from coordinate 2,086,689 downwards.
CTCGCAAATCCACCACCACCTCCAACAGCAATGCTTCCAGCAGTACTGGATCACCGTGGGGATCTCCCAATGGACACAGACCAAGCCCGACCTCTTTATCACCTATTTCACTCTGCTGTTTACATTGCTTACTATACTGTACGTTTCCCTGCAGAACTGTGGGTTTGTGCTCTAAGAAATTGAGAGTTCTCAAGGTGTGGGAGACAAGATAAAACCAAAACAACCTTAACATAAATCTTTTAAGAGAGAACACTTGAGGCTCACCTGGGATGATGCATATTAAATATATAAAATGCATTATAAAAATTATAAAAACGCATTATAAAAATTAGTTTTATTTTCTCACCCCCCGTTCATAGAAGACCCTGATCCAACTTCACTTAAGGTCAAGGCAAAAAACCCCTTCCCTTCTGAGGTAATGCTTACCTTTAAAGTGGGCCCAAGATGTATCAACAGCAATTGTAGGCACAGATCTAGATCAGAGTATAGAGAAAAAATACTGGGCTCCTCCTGATTCAGACCATACACAAACACTCCCCTGGTCACCACACTTCAAAGTTAAACTTACAGGCACAGTGAAAGCAAGAATTAAAGATAAGCAGGTTTTCCATTTACTACCAAAAGCTTTTAGTGTTACTGAAGAAGGGGAAGAAAAAAAGTAACCTACTTATAAGGTTTTTGAATGTAAGTACACGCTTCCCTTCCAGCAACTGGTAGTCACTAAATACATAATAACTGATAAATGTAATTCAAATGTTTGTCTCCGTCTTTGATAATTCCAACTATGGTGGTAATGAAAAAAGGCAAGGGAGCCAGACCAGCCCTTCTGAACTATTTGTGCACAAAACAGTGCAGATACCAGTTACATGAGACTGCACTGTTGGGTAAGAGGAAAATGTTGTTTAAAACTATTACACAATACCAACAAAAATCCTGTCTTCCACTATACAGTGCTTCAATTGAATCAAAATCTGAGGTCTGAGGAACATATGTGAGGCGATGGACATGCCGTGTTAAAAGATGTTGGGACTTTGGGTGGATGATAATCAGTTCTCTAAAATCTGTGGAAAATCTTTCCCCTCATTACTATAATAAATTACAGAAGTGAAGACAACCTTGGGAAGAGGTGCCTGAACTACAGCCTGAGGGAAAATAGGCCAATTTCTACTGATAGAACAGATATGCCACAGGCAGCACAAGTGCAAGTTTCCCTCACAACACTCAGCCCAAGTACCTGAAAGGCCAATAATGAGGACAAACTTTCCTTGTGCAAAGCAGAAAGACACGATGGGGAAATGAATTGTTACCTTGTGTTACTGGCCATAAAGTGAAGATATTAATGAAGACAAGGCAGTCTGAAGAGTTTCCCTGTTCTAGTAGCCTGCACTCACTTGCTGACACGAACAATAGAAAGACAAAATACAACACCAGATGAAGCATTTCCCTCCTCTCAGCAGGAAGCAAGGACACCTTCTCTTCCCACCCTGACCATTTTATCCCTCCCTAAGAATATTTACTTTGCAATCCAGGGCTGTCCAGTGAGAACACAGGCTGTAAACAGTATTTTTATAGTTTGGTCCTTGGTGCATGGAGACTGGGCTAGGGCACAAACACGTTTTCCTCTAACCTGCTCACTGATTCAAGACAATACTTTCATTCTTGATTGCAGAGGCATTTCCAAATAGGTGTAACTGCTTTCATGACTCAGACCCTCAGACAGCCATGACTTCTCAGGATATCAGACACCATTCTAGCACACAGGAAAAAAGGACTGTCAGAACTTGTGAAGGACTTGGGTGGGAAATAATCAAGCTCTGGACTATGTCAACTCACTCCATTAACATACCTAAAAGACCAACCCTTATCACAACATTAATCAAGGCATATTGAAAGAGCCCTGCTTTCTCACCTTCATTGCTTAAACTGAACTTGTTTAATCCCTAGATCACCAGCATCCTACAGAAGGTGGAAAAATGCCAGAAAAAAGGACACAAAGTCAGGTATGGAGGGGGAAATGGGGAGAAGGGTTTTGCTCATGGTTGACAGGAATTAGAGGATCTCCTGGCAAGAAGAGAGCTCCACCTTGTCCTGCCATTTTGAGCACCAGACTGCCAGAGAAGTAATCTGGATATAAGAATGCTTAGTGTTGTTGGAAGCAAGAAAGAAGGCAGTGGGTAGGACATGGTGGACCAAAGCATTTGCAGTCATAAGAAGACCAAGCACAAAGCATTCTGTAAGCATTCTATCTCACCTCCTAGCTCGGACACCTGAGGGACCACCTGCTTGGGAAGTGCTCTGGTGTAGGAACCCATTCGCCCAAAAGGAAAGCCCATGAACTTGAAATAGAAAACAGAAGGTGTCTAGATTATGATTTTCTCTGTTCTAGCAATAAGAACAGTTAAGCAGGTGCAGTAAGAAGCAAAACATGAAGATGTGGTCCAGTTCTGCAAAGCACAGCTGAGGAGAAAGACAGCACCAATTTAGGGAGAAGCAGAGGGTAGAAAAGAAACATGCAGCACCTGCAACTCATGTAATATACACATATTCTGGGATAGCACCTGGAGGATGTGGTCTCTGCATGGAATAAATAAAAATGTAAGAGAGGTATAGCTGCCACCATAAGCCAATGAGAAGATGGGAGTCAAAGGGAACTGGATTCATCAAGTCTGATTTATCCCACCATTGTGCTGCATCCACTATGTCAAGTCCCCTTCTCAATGCACATGTTTATAGCTTGGTGGGAACAATCATAGCACACCAGAGCTGATCATGTATTTGCAAGGTTGTAACCTATTGCAAGGTTACACCAGGTCAGCTCAAGAGGGAGGGCAACACAGGTAGATAAAAGTTCCAATTTTCAAATGAACAGAGATTGTAGCTGGAATTGACCCTTACAGGAAAAGTGAGCTCACAACAAGACTTACCTGGCCTTAAAAAATACCTGGCATTGCTTGGCTTCCTGGGAAACCAGGGGCTGAAAGGCATCTGGGACAATGCCCATCTCTCTGCACATGAGGAAAGACAAGTTCCTTCAGAGCCCCAGTTATCTATGATTATTCACCTTTAATGAGTCCTTGCAGATCTTTCACCTCCTTACATTTCCTGGCTTGTGACCTTACACTACGCAGTTTTGCCTCCCAGGGTTTCCTCTAATGACATCCCTATGCTCTTCTGGAAAATATACACTTTCCCCCTCTGGATTTCCATGGAATCCTTGCAATAACCTCCATTTGATGCCTCTCAGTTTCCACCTACAGATGTCCCTGAGCTAGAGCTGTCTGGGCTGGAAGATTCAGGTACCCAGTAATGAGGATGAAATATCTGGGTCTAAGTATTAACCTCGTTAATGAATTAATTTGTAACAGTAATGCTGCATGTTCAGGAACTGGACTGTAGCTCTCATCCTGGCTCTGCCTCAGACCTGCTCTGCCACTTTGGGCAGGTAATTTTTCCCACCTGGCTTTCTTGGTTTCCCCNCAGAAGACAAACTGTATCATGAGCCAGGCACTGCTATTATTAGAGCTCTTGTGTGCCACAAAGGCACTGGCAAGAGACACAAAATAAATTCAAGGGCACAGAGAGCAGACAGAGGAATAAAGCACAAAAATTGAACAAAGGGAAAAAAATCTAGTCAAAACCAGAGTACGGCACTGGGGCATTACTCTCATGGTGTAGTGTATATGGAAGGATAACACTATTTTGAAGCAGTTCTACAAATCCAGTTGTCTACCTTCTCAGTCTTTGTGTTCCTTTGTGGCCTGTAGCTTTGGAGCTGCTCCTACTTAACTCCACACATAGATGACTTTTTGTATGGTTTGGTTTATAGATGTATTGACTGACTACAGCTGTACAGCTCAAGTAGGCACAGAGATACTCTACCACCTTCAGAGTTCAGCCACGTTTGTCCTTTCTCTAGCTGGGAAAAGCAGCCAGTAAGAACTGAAAAGCACAAGAAAGTTTGGATGCAGACCCGTGGGACAGCGAACTAAACCAGTATTTATACAACTGCATATGTAGTGCTTTGAAAAGGAAGATCAGCACAGAATTACAGCATCGTCTGGAGATAAGTGAGGCTCAAATCATCACAGTTTTATGTGTGTTACTCTACAATGATACTGAGCAAGCAGCAGTTGTGCTCCATCTGTCAGCATGTCCTCTGCTGTCAGAGGATCCTTGCTGCAGAGACTACCATATTCTGCTTCTTTCTGTTATGGATGAGGCTGGAGTGTCCTGTGATTTTTCTGTGCAGGGAGTTACAGTGTCCCTCTAACCAGTTTACATTATCTCTTGCGTGACAAGCAGCTTGCATGTCAGAATTAATATAAAAGAAGACAAAAATTCTATTTATGTCTTTGCAGTTCGTAAGGAACAAGCCACCTTTTATTTCCAGACAGCATCAGGAGCTGAGAGTGTATAGACTGGCTTGAAAGTGATGGGAGGGAGAGAGATACCAGCTCAGTTGTTCCTGCAAAAAGTGGGGTGTGGGATGAACACAGGGTCAAACATTACCCTTGATGGATTTCTTTTCCCCCCTTTCTGTTTGGATTTTCAGAACCATTTCCTCCTAAAAATTTGTGCAACCTTGTTTATCAGTTAAAAGGTTTTTATAATTTTTTAAAGTTTTTCATTTATTTTATTGCCTTTTTGATGAGTGATATGAACTGCCAGAAAATACTGCATTTCATTCGCCCTCATTAGCACTGTAAATTAATTTAGGACTGATTTAGATGTAGGATTAACAACCTGAGGACTAATCCACTCTTTATTCAGAGGACATAATCAGGATGAACAGTCTTTCGTCTCACATCACTTGATTAGTTAGCAGGACCATCTCATGGGAGGCAAACAATATTTGTGTCTCCACTGGCAAAGGAATGGTTGAAGGTTAAGGCAGAAGAGTGGGAGACACCAGGCCTGGCCCCAGCTTTGCTCCAAGCTTCTTCTGCAACGCTGGGCAAGTGTTTTTACACTCTGCACCATTTCCCCTGATTTTAACATTGAGAAATCAAATTTAGAGAAAAGACAAAAGATAAAAAGCAAAGTTTGTGGTGGTTCAGGGCACCATCCTTTATTTCAGTAAGGTTAAGTATTCCTGGGCCATGGGCCAGCTGCCAACACAGAAACTTGGTAAGCTGGAGTAATAAACTTAATATGCTTTCACTTACATGCCTCTACCCTTATTTACGTGAAACAGTGTTTTATTTTGTGAGCACTCTTTTCCTCTGATAGCACTGTGATTAGTACATTATAACCTATACTGCAGGAGCAAAGTCAAGGCCTTAGTTTTCAGATCAGAAAAAAAACCAAAGAGAAAACATTTCTTTTCTTAAAGCAACAATTACCTGTTAGAAAACTTCACACACTCAAGAGCAATCCTGCAATATCTCAGTGATACTGTTTTCAGATGCCCCGTGTATTTGCTAGAGAAATAAATAACATATCTTGCAATTAACAAATGAATATCCTGTTGAAGTTAGCTTTTACTTGCTGTCAATAAATAATCTTCAGAAGGATTTCATCCACCGAGGGGAATGAAAAAACACATGCTTTGGCAAGTGTCCTTTTCCACCACCAGAACCTTTTCTTGAAAGCACTTTGTGTCTAATGATACATTGAGGACCTGTTCCTCTGAGTACAATAAATAAATACAAATAATTGCTGTAGAAAAGAGTCTGACAGACAACCAGTGCCATTTTGAGCATAACTGATTGATGCTACTTATAATCAGTGACACTTGTAAAGCTGAAACCTTTTGTTCTGGACACATGCTGCTCACATCAGCCAAGCTGAGCTCTGCTGTCCCATAAGGGCAGCATTTTTTTAAACATTTAATACAAATTGTTATTAATTGTTTGTATTACAACATTACCAAGAAGCTGCAACCACAGATGAGGACCCTGCTGTGCCATGGGCTGTAGGAAATAAAAAAGGAGGGGATATTGCGGTGGTTCACATAGTTTGAAATCAAAAACCAATTGATGGAGCTCCAGAACATTATGACTTCTAGTGTGATCATAAAGAATGAATGATTTTATACAATGCAGTGTTGGCCATAGTTTCACAGACAACTGACAGGTGTTTGGTATCCACTGTGATAGCATGGGAAAACACATCTTGCTGGCATACTATTTCAGAACCTAACTGAATTCTCACTTTTTCAGAAATATAATTGTTCCAGCGTGGTTCCCTCAGACTGCTGACAGTGACAAGACAGCCACAGCACGACAAATCCATGACTCTAACTAATAGTTCTGTAGGAGGGTTTCAAACCAGACTGTTTTCTTAAAATACTGCATTTCTTAAAAATAACTGCTATTCCTTTCAACTCTCCATGAGGATCAAATGTGCTGTTGTGTCTACATGAGACTGGTCCTCAGTGTCGTCCCATGCAGCCCACTGATCCAGGCCCTCCTCTCAGCCACCTCAGGACTAGAGGCCAGAGAAGCTGCGTTTCTCCTGGGGTTGTTCAGCTCTGCCTGAAGATGTCTAAGAAATTAAAATGGCTGCTCCATTGAAAGGACATCGGAATTGCAATAATTCTTCCTTCCACAACAAGAGAAATGTCAGAAACTAACAGCACCAAAATTCTAGGGCTATTGTTAATCCATGAGTTCTCATGGATGCAATCATTGTTAGCCTTGCATACAGCCTTCATCCTCAGGTTCTTGCCCTGGTGAGTTTTACACTTTCATGACACCGTGCTCCCAGGAACTGTCCATTCAGCAGATTCTCTGTCAAGCACTTCAAGGGCAAAATACATCACACTCATTACCAACCTAAAGAAGCAAACAGGATCCTGCTGCTGGTTTATTGTAAGTCCTCTGATCTAGGGGAAGTAACCATCTCCTATTTGAATTTAGTTCTTGTAAATAATATCATTAGGTTTGTTTGCTTTTGATCCATTCTGCACTCAAGTCATTCCGAGACCCTATCTCCTACCCAGCAGCAAATCAAGGCCAAAAAACCTCTAATATTCATTTAGCTTCCCAGTAAGAGTGTATTTATTCACCTTTCTAGGAGTAGATTTCACGACCAGTATGCCCATGCATTGTAATGAAGAAATCTTCAGGCAGTCATTGGACAAGTGGAATGTTACAAAGACCAGTGAGAGAAGAAATATTCTTTCTTACCTGTCTGTAACAAGCCAGCCCCGCTGTCTTTGACTCCAAAGTGCTGCTGGATGTCTAGTAACACACCTACAAGGAAAATAGAGAATATGCTCAGTGCCTTCAGCCTTTGAAAAGCATTCAACTTAAACCTTTTGCAAAGCATCAGCAAAACTTCAAATTCCAGTTTAAACACATAACTTCTAAAGGCTGCGCCATTTTTTTCCTATACATGCACACTCGGTAATTTTGGGCTGCTACAATAAAAGCAGAGGTGGGCAGATGATCAGGCAATGAGCCTGGGAATGAAATCCTTATGAATGGAAACTGGTCTTTTCTTTCTACTTAAATAAGATCAGGCTTTTCTTTTTGTGTGTTTCTTGCGTAATCCGGACCCCTTACTTGACTTATTTCACAGAAATACAGGGAAACTGATTCTGCACCTAAGGTGCTTCAAATGGTTTGACAAGACAGACAGATTGAAACCAAGACAAGTTTTAACAAATCTCTGCTGGGAGGAGATATGACAGATTGATAGGGCAATGATGGAAGTTTCCATATTTAACTAGTTCTGGGAAGTTTTTACTTTCAAAACAAATATAACAAATATATTTAAAATACATTAGTAAAGGTGGGTAAGTGACCAGATGCTCAGATTTAAAGCAACTACAAGCAGAGCCAAACCAAATCTTCTGTCTTCCTTGAACCCCAATATATTAATTGACACAAGCAAAATTAACAGATTTTGAAGTATTTACACATTCCATTAGACCTAACATTTTTGTACCAAACATTTTGACACATGTAACATCAGGTATATGGGACAGACATGTTTTTGTAACCAACAAAGCAATAGGAAAACCCACAGCAGAGCTTTAATAACTAATTTTGGGGCACACAGGTTTGCCAAACTGTACATGGTCCAGTGGCCTCAGATGCAGATGCACAGGCCTGAATATTTGTCAGCATCTGACTTCCTGGGTCTGGAATAGAGGCTGTTGCTCTCTTTAGATCTGGGACTTCCTTATTTAGACTACTGTCTTCCCCAAACCTGAGGATATGCAAGTTTCTTTTTTAAAAGCAAGAAAACTATTCTCTAACTACACTGAACACCCATAAAAGTTCACCTCCAGCTCAAATTCTGATCCAAGGCTTTATCCAAAGTCATTCTTCTCATCTCTGCAGGTTACAGAAATCAACTGAGCACCAACCTGAACTCACCATAAATATCTTAGCTTTTGGCACTACCAAGATCACACTAAATTACAAACACAGAGATATAAAAGACACAGAAATAACTATTCCCAGAAGACATTTGGGACAATGCCAAGGGAACAGTCATAACCTAAAGATACTAAATGAAAAGAAAAAGATGGAGAGAAGGAAAGAAAAAGCAAGAAAGCTCATTTGAGCTATTCCATACTACTTGTACATCACCATTTACTCAGGACAGCATTCAGGTAGGCTTTAGGCCTCAATATCTGCCCAGAAACATTAGTTCAACCTCCTGCAACAGCTCCCACTTCTCCACTCTCTCATAAGACTCTTTAGCCCCGAACAAGAAGGCTGAGGATGGGGAAGGGTGTGAACCTAATTAATGTATGTCATTACTGATAACAGAGGGGGTAGATGTAGAGCCAGGCTCTTCACACTGGTGCCCAGTTAAGGAGGCAAAGGATAACAACTGAAATCCGGGAAATTCCATTTAAACATAAGAAAATGAATTTTTACTGTGAAGTAGGTCAAGCATGGATGTTCACAGAGTTTGTGAATATTCGAATATATTTCGAGATATTCGAAACCCAACAGGACACAGTCCTGAGCAACCTGCTCTAGTTGATCCTAAAGGTCACTAGATGATCTCCAGAGGTCACTTCTGACCTCAATTATTCTGTGATTCTACAATTTTCTGAAGAATTAAGTGCCTGATTACATCCATCCTGACACAGTGTTCCCCTGGCCTTTCTTTTCCTTTGGAACATTGTTGTCTACTACAACTCCAACAAGAATTTCTTTGCTTTCTCTTGGATGGCAGATTTAACTCCATTTACAAAATGCCGTGGCATTTCTTGACTGTGTTTCCCTAGTTTGCACCATTAACAACTGAGATACCATTATCTAAGCAGCAACTGATGAACAAAAATAAATTTGCATTTGCCTAGCAACCCCCTTTGTGGCTTAGCTGATTTACCTGCTCCACTTGGTGTTCCACCCTTCCACAAAAAAAAAATGCTTCTCGTGCAACGCGACTTAGAAACCTCACTGAGCTTAATCAGGTCTAAGCACTTTGTGCTTCAGTACTGCTAGGTCCCAGACTGCCCACATCAAGCAAAGCTCAGCAAGTCAAAACAACTCTTGGGCACCATAACCCCAATTTTAGGGACAATAAACCCATCAACATCCTCAAGAACAATGGGGAAGAAGGGAGGAAATACCGACTACAATATTTTGTCACGCTTTCCTATCATCACTCAGTCGTGCTGCACAGAAATGAATTATCCTACTCATTGCTTGCAGCTGAGCAGGGGGTTGGACTAGATGGAGTATGTTGCAGGAGGGAATACACACACACACACGGCCAGAGCTCCATCCAGCACCCTGAAAGGTGCCTCTCCTGCCTTCAGCAACATATTCCCAGCCATGACAGAATGCCAAAGAGGCACATTAAACTTCTAACAGTTGTGAGAAGCAGGAGCCTGGGATGTGATGGAAAACAGACTTTTATGGATTTGCATAATCTGGTTTCAGAAACCAGAACAGAAAGTAGAGAGGAATATAATGGTGCCTACACAAAAAAGAAGAGGAGAGTTTCCAGTCTGTGACAAGTTATTTGTCCAGTGGCAGTGGTTTTGCAGTCCTACAGACTGTAATGAGTTTTACAAGCTTGAACTCCTGTAGCCACAAACGAAATACATTTAGGACACATACGTGCAGACACCTTGGATTAATCCTACAATTTTATCCTGGTGGTGGAGAGGAAAGTGGGTTCTGTGGAGAGTCAATGCAACAGGACAATGTAGAATCACAGTTTTAAGTCTGGAAGAAGGTCTCAGATGATTAAGAGAGATCTGCATGTCTAATTGGCATGGATTTCCTACTCCAAGTTATTTTATATTCCCTTTGGACTACAGGTGTTTTGATTTGGGTTTAGATCATTAAATTAGAGGCAGCAGCAGGCAGATGATGAAACACACCTATTAAGTGATAGTAGTTCCTCTGCTGTGGGAACTTTCCTGCTTAGCCACTCAACTGGGAAGACACTCCTCTCTTAAATTCACTCAGCTCTGTTTTCACCTCACTGTGGTAATGACTCACCCCAGAATTTAATAAGATTTAATACAATTAAGCAATGATAGACCAGGGGAGAATACAGGAAAATGATAGAGCTTTTGACTTTCCCTTCTGCTTCCAGATGATGGGAAGGGAGAGAGCTGGAGCCAGACAATGACCACATTGCTTGCAGAGAGATGTGCTCCCAGGTGTCTCACAGCACCTGATGCAATCCAAGAAGTGAAGCCACCACATGGGGCTGGCAAGGTCTTTCTTGGATTAAAGCTCATACCTATGACCTAGGAGGATCTCAAAATAGCCAAGAGCAGTCAGCAGGCAGCAGTCTTCCTGAGAACCTCTCTGGAAGGCTGCTGGCCATTTGGGATGTCTGTATGATTACATGGCACCTGGTGTGCTCCCACCTATTCTTTCTTAAGTACATTCTGTATTTTCAGGACTGAGCTAATGTACAGGAAACATGGTGCCGACCTCCCAAAGTATCTCAGCAGCTGAACCAGACACTGTTAATGCTGATGTAGAGTTAGGAACTCTACATCATCTAGAGATGAAACACAGGCAGTGCCCAGCCAGGAGTGCTAATCAAGATGGGCACAGGGACAGGACTTACTGGGGAACACAGACAGAAGAGCAAAGAATGGTTACTGCAGCCTTCTCTAGGGGATTTTTACCAGGCCTAATGTCAAAGCACCTGACAGACACCAAGGCAGTTATCAGACTTTTGCGGGCACTGGGCATGAAGAGGACTTCTAAGAGCAATTTGGAGGATAAAAGGTCATGGAGTACTACCGATAGAGAGGGACGTGCCTGACCTCATCCACTCACAGGGTCAGAGGGTTTCTAGGGTACTACTGACATTTTTAATGACCATTTCACAAACAGTGATTGTATAAGACCTGATTCTGAGGCTTTTGGAATTCAAATCCACATTTAATGGCCTAGGTTATCTCTGTTTTAGGGGAAACACTGTGGGAAAGCCAAATTTTCCTGGAAGCCTGTGGTTCACACTTCAGACAGGGAGGTAGGTGGTACAGATGAGGCATGAGGCAAGCTGCTTGCTTCGATAGGTTTTGTGCTCCTGACCTGAGCTACAACAAATCAAAAGCTGCAGGATTCTACGTGGGCTCTTAACCAAATACTGCTGTCTGTATACATTTCCACAATAAGAAACAGTGTCCATAAGCTAAACCACAATGAAATCACAATTTCAAAGCAAAAAGACATTAGAGCTTCCCTGGGAGAGCCACATTTTCCAGTCACCAAAACAAAACATCATGATTTGCTTTCAAACTGCTTCCAAGGCAGGTGCAAAATGTAGAGTTGGCCTGTGCACAGAGTGCAGAGCTACAGAAGCAATGGCACAGGCTTGCAGCTCACATTCTTTAACCACTGTGTCTGTGCTGCAACACCACTGGCCAACATTCTTACTTAAGACAGCATGTGCATTTTTAAAGGTATTTTTTAACGGGGAAAAATTATGGTGCTTGGAAGGAACCAGCTTGAAAGGAGCACAAGGTTTTCCACAAGATGCAGGATGTGTGCCCCTAGCACCCTCCCTCCTGCCCCACTGCAGGTCTGGACCTCTCTTTGGGGAACCCAGATTCACACTCTCAACTCCCTGAGAGGCAGCACAGACTCTGTACTGACAATACTGTTCCTTCTATTATCTCTTGATACCTACCTCTCTTCTTTATAAAGGCATTCCCAGGCTGTGGTCCCCGGTACTTCCAGGACCAGCTTCCTTAGGAAGCAGGGATAGCCAAGCCCTGGCCTTCTGTCCATTAAAGGCACAAATCACCTTCCTTCCATCTTCTTCATGCCTGCAGTCATATTCAACCTCCTTCAAATAAAGCCTTAAGGAGGCAGAGGAGTGGTGCACACACCTGTCTCTTCAGAGATGTGAAAAGATTAGGTGAAGAGAAGTTTATTCTGAGGTCTCTGTGATTATATCTTCTCTGCAACCCCAAAGTGTGACAGCAGTTCACACACTGATCCCTGAGCTTCAAACAAGCTGCTTCAGCTCAGCCACCCACCAGCTATTAAACACCAGCGTCACAATTTGCACCCTATTTAAATATTCAGCTGCAGAAAGCCACCAGGGTAGCCCTGCTGATATTTGTACCTCAAGATAAATTCCCACTGCTGCCAGAACTAGCAAGTCTAGAATATAAACACAGTACCACCTTTGGATCGCCATGACAGCATTCCCTGCCTGCTCTGCAAGTAGTGATAAATGCCTGGTGACATCTGGCTTGAAAACGTTGACAGGAGCTTCCTTAGGACATAAACACCGACTTTCCTTCTGCAAAACTAGTTTCCACTGTTGCATGACATGACAATATGCACTGGTGAAACAGTCTTTGGTTTTGAAATAATGCTGCAGGATTAAAAAGAAACAAACAAAGCAATTAAGACAAATCAAAACAAGGGTTTCCTAAGATCTGCTCACACTGAAATGCATGAAACTTGTGACCTAGAAAGCACGGAAGAGCAACTGCCAACACCCACAGTGGCGTGCTTAGGGGTTTCCCTGAGTAATAGAGTAGAGTGCTGGGAGGAGACAATCACGGCAGCTTGAGGTGAAGATCAGAGCGAGCCAGGGTCATGATGTTATTCACAGGACATGAAACAGTTGCTTAAAGATCACAGAATAGAATCACAGAATATCCTGAGCTGGAAGGAACACACAGGGATCATTGAGTCTAGCTCCTGGCCCTGCACAGACACCCCAACAATCCCTGTGCCTGAAAATGTTGTCCAAATGCTCCTGGAGCTCTGGCAATCTTGGGGCCATGCCCATTCCCTGGGGAGCCTGGTCAGTGCCCAAAACCCTCTGGGGGAAGAACATTCTGCTGATATCCAACATAATCTCCCCTGACAAAGCTCCAGCCATTTCCTAACAAAACCCCAGAGAGTTCAAATCCTTCACAGTCACTGAGAGCCTCCCACTGCCTACAGAAGGTGATGGGGTGGAGGCTCATCTCAGATGATGGTGTTGGACTGTCAGGACACAGCAGAGGAATTGCTGTTCACTCCAAGCAGCATCTGCAGTGGGTTTTTGGAAGGACAGGTGTTGTGAGCTCTGCAAAGCACACACTGCTGCTTGGGAAATGAAATAAAATGCCTGTCTGAGGTGACACTCCTATTCTGAATCAAAACCAATGTTATCCTCAGACTCACACCACCTGTCACACCCATTTTTTCCATTCAATGTTTTGAATACATTATTATAGTATCAATAAGAAAGTATCTGAGCTATTCATTTACTCATTCATTCCCAAAGGCTACAGGCTTACCTGCATGGCATGTAACAAGTAATTAAGCATCAGGGAAAAAAAATAAGGAATGCAATTAACCAAGAACATGGAGAAGAAGTATATTAAAAAAGCAGCTTCTCACTCCAGCAGTAATAAATGATGGTTTGTCTAACACAGCTCAAACTCTACTGTAATGTGGTATGCAAAGTCTGAGCACTAAATTGCCTGCAAGACTGGGAGGAGATAAAAAAAGTTCATCGGGTGTAGAATTGATTAGCACAAGGTATCATTAAGACAGGGTCAGAGCGTCTAGGGAAGGCAGCACAGGACAGCCAGTCCTGTTGGGATTAAAAAACAAAACAAAACAAAACAAATAGGAGTTTGAATGCAACCATGGCTGCCAAATGCTGGGTGCCTCATTGGTAAACTCACACCCTAATCAAATCCTTCATCTCCTTAATTACAGTGTAGGTTTGTTCCCAGGACTATGGCTGGGAAGGATGTCCTTGTCAAATAGGGAACAAGGGATACTCGGTCAGCATGAACCAAAGAACTTAAATAAATTCCAAAACATGGAAGATTTTCCATTTATGGCCCATTGCAACAACAGCTCTCAGCAGTAAAACTGAAAAATGACATGGGCCAAATCTGAGGAGAAGCTCACAGTGTTGCTTCACTTTCCTCTCCACCTGGGACACAGCTCCCCACAAGGAGATCCCTAATTTCACCCCTGCCTCATCTCGCTTGCAGACTCCTGCTTAGCCTATCTTAATAAGCCTGGCAGTTCCTGCATGCCAAGGGAAGACTTCAATTAGAGATAAGTGACAGGATTTGGCTCAAAGGACTAAAATGAATTGGCACCTAGACCTGAACTTAAAACCAAACTTATTCATTGAGACTTGGAACAGTTCCTTTACATGGAATAGGAAAAATGAGAAGCTCTTACAAATCTGAAAAACCAACAGAAACTGAAGTACTAGCGGAGGTTTATGTTAGTCATCTGAAAGAACAGGAATCATTAACAGCTTTCAGACAATGCTGGCCAGACCTTTCTTCCACACCCAGCATCCCTAGCTCAGGCCAATTTTGGTCTAGTTTAGACCAAATTTCTGGATTTTTTATCTCATGCAAACACCTCTGCTTCAACATAGAATGAAACACGATCTTTAGCAATGGAAAAACTACTCTTGGGACATTTTAGATCTAAGCAGAAGCCTCACCAGATTTTCACATCAAAAAGGAGAGCCTCAAAAAGTAATGGTATTATTTCAATTATTCAAATCTCACAAAATTCAGATACTCCCCCAATTCACATTCTCATGGATTCTGTAGCAGAAAAAATTGGGCCTGCCACCAAAAGCTCAACTTGTCTTCTGCCTTTCTAATCTTTAGACAAGACTAACAAGTTGAGCTAATTCATGCAGTGAAACATATCTCAGAGACTTCGTATATGAACTAATTAAAATAAATAAAACCAGTACGGATAATGAGAGAGCAAATCAAGTGCATATGAATTCAGTCAGTGACTCACTGCTCCCTTGTTTTCCTTATTGGAAAACTTGGCTTATCATCATACTGGGGTGACGATGAGTCAGGAAACTGGCATGAGCCACAAATTGCAAGGAAATTAAAATAAGTATCTACAAAATCTCTTTTTGGAGAGATTTTGGAGATTTTTGATGGCTTCGTATGGATGTGCTTGTGGACTTCACAGTTTTAACCTCATCGTTTCCTGACTAGATAAAATCAAGAAAGGAAGGAGATATTTATGAGTTCTAGCGACAATACATAATGATTGGGCTCTTGTTGTCAGAACCAATCTAATGCCTTTACTTTTATAAAAGTATATATTTTAACCAAATGCATTTGAAGCCTATTACCACATTCTACTGAATGTTTGATACTACCTTATCAATAGGTGGATATTAATCACCTGGAACCAGCCAAAGCACATGCAAATATTTTAGCAGCACTAAACTGAGAACTAATGGTGTACATGGCATGAGGGTAACAGTTCTGAACCTAAGTCTGTGCAAGCACAACCACTTTGCTGCCACCTCACTCACACAGACCATGAGAACTTGCTCTGTTACACCTTCTGACACAAAACCTGTTGGATTGGAGGTTTTCAGGCAGGCTGGGAGCACATATCCCACTAAAAAGCCTGGGCTATCATATGTACTTCTATGTACAAGCAGCTACGTCTCTGAAGCTCATCGGTATTATTTCACAATAATAAAATTCAATTCAAACTGTTAAACTAAAAAAGTCAGAGAGACAAAAAAAAGCAAATTTCAAGGTTTCAAAGGTGAAAGGAAGAAAGCCTCAATGTTCTCTAGTTCCACACTCTAGCAAGTGAGGCGTTTTTACCCACTTCCTTCTCTCCTACAGCCATGCACATTTCTGTGACACAGGAGACTGACTGAACAACTGGGGTAATTAGTGACTGATGATTTACAGCAGATGACAGCTAATTTCTCTAGTTAAGAAGATTTTTATCAAATCTGTAGAAATGTGCACTCAAATTGGACATACTTCCAAGTGACCGCATCTCAACTCTCATTTGCATTTTGCTTCTGCTCGGCAATGCCTCGGAGCTATTTCAGAACATCACAAGCTGTCCAGGGCACATTGGTACATTGCATGTAACTGTAAGGAGCTTCCTATTCTTTTTTGCAACAAAGAAGGTTTTACAAAATGCAAGGGAGATGCCAGATGCAGAGGTACCTTGTACAGAATGATCTGCAGAAGAGTAGCAGCCAGGAGCAAAGCAGCCCATCAGGGAATGTCAGGCACATTGCAGGCAGGTTTCTGCAGTGCACGACTGTCAAGATTTCTTCAGTCAAAGAATGAAACATCCACAGTCATAGTCCTGAGCTAACAAAGACCTCTTGTTATCAACTTCATGCCAGCACAGGGGTGTAAGAGCACATCTCCAGTGCTCCTGCACACTGGTTTTCACAAGTGGCTGTGCAATGTCAATGTCCACTACACAAATCTCCCTCTGTGACCTGGATCTGGACAGGCTCATGAGGCTTTAAGTGCACAAGCAGGAAAAGCTGGAATTGTCTATAGCATCTCTTCCACAGATTAAAACCTGGATAAAACTGTGATGCAAACATAGTGCTGCCACCCACTTTAAAGACAACAGGCAATCTGTAAAAGAACCCAAATCCCTACTATTTCAAGTAGCTACCTAAACCTTGTTTAAAATTCCAGATGAAAAAGCTTTTGGACACAGACAAAAATACTAACCTGAACTTTGGTAATCCCAGAACAGCCTTTACTCTTAGACATATGCTTTAAACACCCCTGAGACTCTGCTGCTGAACATGGCAAGTAGGTTCATGAATCTGCATAAAGAATCATGGAATGGTTTAGCTTGGAATGGATGCTAAAGCTCATCTTGTTCCAAACACCTGCCATGTGCAGGGACACCTTCCACAAGACCAGGTTGCTCCAAGCCCCGTCCAGTCTGGCCTTGAGCACTTCCAGGGATGGGCAGCCACAGCTTCTCTGGGCACCCTGTGCCAGGGGCTCCTCACCCTCACAGCTGAGAATTCCTTCCCAATATCCCACCTATCCCCGTCCTCTGGCAGTGGGAAGCCCTTCCCCCTTGTCATGTCCCTCCAGACCCTTGTCCAAAGTCCCCCTGCATCTCTCTTGGAGCCCCTTTAGGCACTGGAAGGGGCTCTAAGATCTCCCCTGTGCCTTCCCTTCTTCAGGCTGAACAAGCCCAACTCTCTCAGCCTATGTTCATAAGAGGGAGCATAGAAGGGAGGATAAGACAGGAGGATAAAGCTGCTCCAAGGCCACTGTGACACAATGCTTCCTTTCACCCACCTCTTTTCCCTGTTCTCTCTACAGCACCATTATTAGAACTTTTGGGGTCCCCTCACCCACCCTGATTCGGAAGGCATTATGATCCCTACAGCAGCTTCTCATATCCAACACACGTTCCCTTTCTCCTATTCCTTCTTTCCCTTCTGGTATTCAGTTGGGGAACTCTCCCATCACAAGTGCACTGACCTGCAAAAATCCTACTATGTGCATAATGTAAATAAATCAAAAGGTCCTGTTTTATCCTCACATATTCTGATGGAGATGTTTTTCCCACAGATGAGGCTTGGGGGTACATTCCTACACACTGCCAGTGCTGGTTTATGGAACCCCCTTGAGCTTTCTGCCACAAGTGTTTAAAGCAGACAGTGCAGGGCTCTAACTATGGACATTTTTAAATTTATGCACAAGTGGAAATGCCTCCAACATCTCCCACAGATTAAAACACCTTTCCCTGAGCACAAAGCAATGTGACACTCCTCACATGCATTTATCTCCCACAGAAACACACTGAGTGGTTTTATTTCATTCTAGGTCCTGGTCAAGCTGTGCCAGGTCACGATTGAGTATGGTGCCCAACAGTCCATTTGTTATTCTAAGCAAAGTGTATTTAAATTCATCCCACTGACAAAGCAAGCGGCTTTGTACAGGTAATTAGTAAGAGCACACAGGTATTCAAAGATGTGTGTAGGGCACAAAAGCTCGTTAACGAGCCCACAGCTTACCTATAGCACTATTAGAGAAAAGAAATCAGCTTTGGAGTTACCACAGGAGATATTCAAATCTATCAGGTCTAACTTCTTAAAATGATGCAGTAAAGAATTTACTAAGTTCTACCATAGGTCCATAGCTGATATAGCAAAAATCTGTGGACAAAACCTAATATCTGCATGAGATATTGTACTGAGATGAGAGTAGGGGAAACTGAAATAAGCACGACAGCAAGGGCTTCTCCAGAACTGCAAGGAGTCAGTGGTGTGGGCATGTGGCTACAGTGAATTCTCACAGCACAAAAAGGGCTTGTCCTGTTGTTTTTATAGAGTGTTTTATTCAGTGCAAGTTGCAGCAGTTTCTGGAGCTAAAATACCCTTCACAGCAAGGTTTTTGATTTTGCCAAGCTGCACTGCCACAGAACCTCCATGAGAAAGGCTGTGGTAACAAGACAGTGATGGACACTCCTAGATGACACAGCAAAACCTGAATTCCACCCTGAATTCGGAGACAGGGCTGCTTGTCTACAGGACACCTGTAGTGTGAGGTTCTCAGTCCTGACACTACATCACTGTTTAACCTTGGGTATGTTACTTGATCATGCAGAATTTGAGTCGGCATTGGCCTAATGAAGATAATAACAACAATCATGTGTGTCACAGATACAGTTGGGCTTGGTTATTATGTTCTTGTGAAGTGCTTGGAAGAGCCCTAGATGAAAAGGAAATTAGGAGAAGGAAGATTAATTATAAGATGTACATCCCAAATAAAAACCAGACAGGAACATTGTTGCTGCTGTTATTAGCAGAGAGTCTGTCTGATTTAGGCCAGCTTTTATTTCTCTGTTGGTAAAGCAGACCCATTTTAACCACTTTCCACATTCAGATTTTATTTGTAGATGGTGGGTAGGTGATAAGGGCTGCTGAGCTTCTGATACTGCAGACATAAAGGCCTTTGATCGAAAGTCTGATTTCACAGTAACCACTGTCTGTAATATGATAGGCCTGCTTGTGTTTTTACTGTTGTGAGGCAAAACAAGAAACCAAAAGTTTATTGCCACTCCAAAGGAAGACTGAGATTGAAGAAAAGGAAACATTTCCTGTGGCTAAACATACCATAGCGAGCATAGTCATAGTGGGCAATATTGCACTGAAATTATATTAACAAGCACTTAGATATATAACAAAAAACTTGTGCAAATGGAAAAATCTTTTCTACAGTGATTTTGTCTTAGGAAGTACCAAGTATTTCTCATTTAGGTTAGTATATTTGCCTCTTTAAACATGGGGAAAAGGACACAGGAAAAGGCACAGTGATACATCTGAGATCACGTCTGACTGAGCAGCACAGCCCAGAAAGAGACCCGAGCGTTTCCCCAAGCCTCAGCCTGGGCTGCTCTCCCCTGGAGCCGCCTTCCTCCTCTGCCAGAGACCAACCCTTGTTCCTTCAACAGCATCCTAAGAGTGTCCTAGAGATCACAGAATCACTGAGGATGGGAAAGGCATCCCAGATCATGGAATCCAACCTGCTCCTGATTCCCACCTTGTCACCCAGCCCAGAGCACTGGGTGCCACCTCCAGTTGTTCCTTGGACACCTCCAGGGATGGGGACTCCACCCCCTCCCTGGGTGGCCCCTTCCAATGCCTGACCACTCTTTCCATGGGGAAATTCCTCCTGATGTCCAACCTGAGTCTCCCCTGGTGCAACTTGAGGCTGTTTTCCTCTTATCCTTTCCCTTGTTCCCTGGGAGCTGAGCCCAACCCTCTCCTGGCTGCCCCCTCCTGTCAGGGAGTTGTGCAGAGCCACAAGGTCCCCCCTGAGCCTCCTTTTCTCCAGCCTGAGCTCCTTTCCCAGCTCCCTCCGCCATTCCTCGTATGACTCACCCTCCAGACCCTTCCCCAACTCCGTTGCCCTTCTCTGGACATGCTGCAGCCCCTCAATGAATGGCAAACTTAAGTTCAACATCATCCAGTGATAAATGCAATTCTAACTCTAACTTCATTGTGATACCAAATTTCATTAAATGTCCCTTGGGGCATTCAGTAATGAATTGCTTAAAACATAGATGAGTACAGGAACCTGGGAAAAAATTTGTAATTCCACATTCTTTCCAGGACACACAAACTCCTTGCTTTCACCTTGCAAAGAAAGTTTTCAGGTTTTAAAAAAATAGGGTGGTATTGAACCCTTAATTTCTCAAGAGTCAGATTTTTGAAAATTGCTGTCAGCAAGTCACCTACACCTTAATTTGTGATAATTAACAACGCAGTAGAAGAAATAAAGGACATAGCCTCCACTTGTTTCAAGAGACACTGCAATACAGCTAAAGGAGTTTCACCCATTAACTATAAACAGCAAAAGGGTCTAATTTGTTCGGCTTCTGCTCATGAAATGTGCGTTAATTCCTTAATGACGGTGCACCTTGGAGTCAGGACAGCTAATCACTAGATCAGGAGCTAACCACAGTGCAGGGCTCAGAGAAACCCACATCTTTTTCAAAGAAAGCCTTGGCAAGGTCCCACAAGCCAGTTCACAGCAAGTTTATAGCAAAAGGTTATTTCCTGAAAGTAGAACTAATAATCCCTGTTTCTCTATGGCTTTATGCTTGAGACAGCAATCTCCAAGCTTTTTCAGAGGTGGTGGATATTCAAAATCTTTTGTCTTTGTGGTTTCTTTCACATCTTACAAACATTAAGCTCATGTTACAGGGACTCCCTCGTTCCCCGGGCTCCAAATGTCTATGAAACCTCCAGCAGTGCTGTATCGTGGAGAAGTCTTCCTCCACGTGTGGCCAAAATTGCCAGTGGATTCAAACAGTTAGGGAGGAGGGGAATAATGAATAACCCAGAGAGATACCAACTTAACAAAATACACTCTGTTTAAAAGAAACTGTTTCCATTGCAATTCATGTCTTTATTTACTGGAATTGAAGTTCTTTTATTTTCTATTCCACATTCTCTCCTATAGTGATTTTCCTGTTTCAGAACAGCCATCAGCATTACAGGTCCAGAGTCAGCCATAGCAGCTCCTCCTCTCCACACAGAAGCAAACAACAATATTATTCCACTGCATCTTTAAACTTGGAAATGTGTGCATTATCCCTTGTCTCTTACAACTCTCTCTTCTGTTAATCAACGTTGTCATCATTTAGTAAGATAAAACACCACACAACTTTGTGGCTAGCTTTTGGGGTAGTCCCTAACTCCAATTCCTTATCTCAGGATGTTATGTAAGAAGTGGAAAGCTGTTAAGTCTTCACAGATAATCAAGATCAGTCACAGGTACTGCACACAACACTGAAATAAAGCAAACAGAATCTTTCCCTGCCTACCCACACCCTTCTTTTGCATGGAAATACCTAAACAGCTGAAGAGATGGGGTCAGGAAAATCATGCTTAGCCATCAAATGGAACACAGCAGACAGAGCTTCAGTGAAGAAGCCTGTTGGTATCCTGTGAACTTGCTTTTTCACTGAGAGAAGAAAAAGAAAAGATCCATTTCAAAACTAAAACGCAACTCAGTCCTAAATCTGGACAGCCAGTAATCCACACATTGGTCCTACACTTCAGCCACTGGTATCAAAGGCACTTCTTTCACGAAACATGTCAATCCTTTTGTTCATTTATTCTTGAATTAGACATTAAGCAGAAAATAAAGCACCTGAGTTGTACGCCCATTAGAATGCTGGATAATATAGAAGGGAGGTAATAAAAACAATGCCAGTCTGAAGCAAAAGGGAAAACTAGCCTCAGTGCTGCTTGGGTATCAAAGGCAACACACAATATTGCAAAATGCTTGTGTGGTCAGTAAATTTACAGTAAATGAGGATTCAGGAACTACTGCAAACTCTAAGCACTGAAATTGATACCATCAGATAAAGTGATTGTTGGATATAAGAAACTCTGTGTCAAGCATTCTGCTGTGGGGGATGCATGTTGGAGGTGGAGAGCAGGCTTAAGATCTTGCCTAAGTATGGTGTGTCCCGCACACTTTATCCTGATCCTGACACTGACTGGAATCATGCCTGGCTCCAAGTACCCTCATGGTGCATGAGGGGTTTGCTGGGCTGTAGAGCACCTGCTGACCACTGGTCACATCAGTCCCCCTGTGCTGAATGAGGAGTTTGCTCTGGAGAGGAGTGCAGAACACACCACGGTGCAGATACAGCTGCCACTGAACATGTTTGAGCACATATGGGTAGCAGGTAAATACATGGGGACCTGACAAGATAGACAGGTGAGCTGCCCCAGCACAAAAAGCTTTGTTTTCAAACAGGCCAAAGCCAAGCTAGTGAGGGCGCTTTCAAGTCAGTCCAACATCCTGCTGTGAGTGCCACCCAAAGCCAGCAGATACGTGTGCAGGTCTGAACAGGCACCCAGGTGCCCCCAGGAGGGACGCACTCTACCCAGGGAGCTGCAGCATTCCTCACCAGCCTCCGCACTGGAATGGTTTGCAGCCGGGGCCCCAGAAGCAGTTTATTCCATAAGCTCTCCCCCACGAGGTATTGGGGATGATGGAAACGAAAACAAGAGAAAATTAATCTTTTCATTAATTTAGAAAGATGCAGTTCATGACTCATAGCAAGCTTGTATAAATAATGACATTGTTTAAATCTTATTTGTAATTATACTTAAAGCCAGAGACTTTCAAAGCTGCACTGAGAGTAAGGCATCCAACTGTCTAATTTATTGTTATTTTAAGCAGGTACTGTATGCCCAAATTCCCTTGGCAGATTATATCTCAGCTTAAGTGTTTTGCTAGAGGTAATTTTCACATGTTCATGACAGCAGCAATGAGAGGAAGGAAATCAAACAAAAGAGAATTCCATCTATGTCATCCAATTTCTTCCTCTCTCTGGCAAGCCTGGAAGTGCTTTGTGCACAACTGAGAAGCTGCACATTCCCTGTGCTCCACCTGGTTTGGCAGGGAAGAGAAAGTGGAAGTGAGGAAGGACCAAATGCAAGTGGTTTGGAAAAGGAAACAAACAAATAGGCTTTCTTTATCTACCATGCAATCTTAGAAAAATGAAAAACTGCTCTTTGTACTACTTCTTCTCATTCTATGAGGCAACTGTTCATTACAGCAATGGTAATAAGGAACACAAACTCACAAGCAGATCACCTTGAAAGTCTTGTTCATACTTCTTCAGACTCCTGCAATCCCCAACCACAGACTTAAATTTAATAAGGATCAAAAAATATGTATAGAAAACTAGAAGTTACCAAGGGGAAAATAATTTGTGCTAATGCATATATAATGCCTGGAACAGCAATCTGCCTAGGAAATGAGTCTTACTAACACCTCACTTGAAATACCTGTGGCATGCTTGAAGGGCACCTGGTGATCCTCAAGGAAATTGATGCAATTTTGAGGAACGGTCATATATCTGGTTGTTCTGGAAAAGTTGGACAGAGAACAAAAATGGTTGGAGAAGAGCCTATCATGTATCTACTGCTTTTAAATACTTATCACAGCGCTGCACCTGTTGCAGGAAATCCAAGATGTAGCAAACACATGGAAAATTATCACCCTCATATATATGTAACTGCTAGTATCCAGAAGGATCACAGTCACCCATTTATTCAGTACAGAAATTGGGCTGGGAAAGACTCGCCATCCATCTTTCCTTGAGGCACTGCTTTAACCATGAGAAATTTCTACATGTAAGTATAATGAAATCCTAAAATCCTATATTTACAAGGACTGCAGGATATATATTATATATTCAGAAAAACTGTTCCCTAAATCAGTTTAACTTTTTTTTTCCCTGCTACTAAGAATCTGGGCTGCTCCTCACAAAATGAAGAAACTTGCCTTTCATGTAAACTCAAATTCCCATGCAATGGATTTGATTTTTGTTTTGTCTCCTGCTCATTTTGCTCCCACTTTGTGATGGAGCTGATGCTGACGAATCAGAGCTGCTCCTTGCACACTGAAACTGAAACCAAATAGAGCAGGTTTTCCTTCTGTGTTCAGAAACATGATCAGCAGTTTGACTTTTATATGGCCATTATTTAAAAACACACACACAACCTTTTCCAACCTGGAACTGACTTTCAGTTTCTTTCTTGACTTAGCTGTGTCCCTCTCAGTGTCTGCTACAGGTAAGAAAATACAGCTTGATACCTTCAGTGGCAGAGACCGAGAAATCTCTTGTAATTAATGCATTTTAAATGACCTGTAATTTCAGAGGACAACATTAATTCATGTCATCACATGTGGGGTCACAAACTGCTGTTCCCTCTCTTCTGATATGTTAAGGGCCCAGAGGAACACTGCAGGTATTGAGGGACAACAGACATTAGATGTTAAAAATTCAGATATTAGAAATGAAAAAGATATGTCAAATGCAGACACACTCCATCCTACTCCTACCTTATTTTTGTATAATTTCGTCCTTTTTATATTGTTATTAATGCCACTGGGGAGAGAGGAGGAAAAATATTCACCACAGGCACACCATCACCCTAGGATACTGCAAAAAGAAAAGACTGCATAAAACATCTATACACATAAAGTTCCTGCTGCGTGCTGGAGGCAGAATATATCACCATTCAGCTAAATGGTGCAACAGAGAAGTGGAGAAAAACTGCAGAAATTGCTTTGAAAACAAAAGCAAAAAACTGCTTTCCTGGAGCTATCATCAGGTTTGCTTGTCAGATCAGATGCTTTTTTTCTATGCTCCATTCAAATGCAAAGAAAATGCTTGAGGAAAATTGCTAGTTCTGATATTTAGACCCTTTGCATGCGCAGCTGGAATGAGATTTCTGCCGTGGTGGAGCAACAGCATCAACAAAATAGTCTAAGCCTAACGGCAGGCAGACTGCACACTATTTAAGCATGTGCAAAGGATTTCTTGATTCCCTGCTATCTATTTTCTAGTGAACTTCATGCTTATATAATTTTTAAGACCTTATTTTTACAGCAACTTTTAGGAAAATGGGCCAACTCAAGGTAAGATGAGTTTGAAAGCCGAACTGAAGGAAAGACATTAATAAAGGTAGATGGAGTAATCTGTAGATGTGGCACTTGGGGACATGGTGGCCTTGGCAGTGCTGGGGAAACAGCTGGACTTGATGATCTTAAAGGTTTTTTCCAATCACACAATTCTATGATTCCCTGAGAAACCTCCCTACTTCAGCAAGGAAAGCAGAAGCTTCACAGAAGTTCTACATAAGGCAAATCTTTTCTGAGTCACCAGCAAACATTTATTGTGTTCTAGTTTCAACCTGACAGCAGCACACACTCTGCCTCATGCCATGGCGTTCCAAGGAAACACTTACAGAATCAGCCCCAATTTTTAGAGAAGTAGGATTTAAGAAATGCCATCCCCTGCAAGATTTGGCATTCTCCTTAAAACAGCTGTTACCAAATGCTTTAAGACTAAGCTCTACAAAACCACATGGTTGTTCAAAAAATCCCCCAAACGGGAAAAAAAACAGGCTCCAAATCCAGAATACAATTCAGTCAAAAAATATAAATAGAGCTAAATAGCCAAAACCTATTTATCTCTAAGTTTCATAGCAAAGTTGAAAGGTCTACTCATTATTGTGGCCACAGTTGTGGCAATCGTTATCTGTAGGGTGTAAATTTCCATCAGACATCAGCACCATATATTTTTTTTTGCAAACAGAAAAACGGTGATTCCTGACACAAAAATCTTGCTCAGACATAAGACAACAAGGCTACAGGTTAATAGAGACACAAATGAAAGGAGAATACAAGAAAACAATGCATAATTTCTGTTCCTCTGACAAGTATCCAAAGGTTTAGGTGGGATTTTAGGAAAAATGTCTTCACTGAAAGGGTTGTTCAGTCCCGGCCCAGCTGCCCAGGGCAGCGGTGGAGTCACCATCTCTGGAGGGATTTAACAGATATGAGGATATGGCCCTTGGGGACATGGGTTAGTGGTGGCCTTGGCAGTGCTGGGGGAATGGTTGGACTCGGTCTTGGAGGTCCTTCCCAACCTAAATGAGTCTATGATTCTATGCTGATCAACTCAGTGACCTTTTTTATTATATAATAATAAATTTTTTTGCTGCAAAACCAAACCCTGTGTATGTAGAGGTACAAGTAAATAAAATCCTCTGCCTTTTGCTTTGTTAACAAAATACTACCATGGCTTAAGGACATTGTCTGGGGTTTTGCCCCCACAAAAATTTAATTGCCTAATCTTTCTTATCCAATCAGCACAGTGTCCCGGTATTTTGCTTATCAGCTGCTTATTCCCAGAAACCTGCCCTGCCCTGATTCTCTTACTGCTGCTCCCCAAGTCACCTGCCGAAGCAACTACTTGTGTGGCCATGCCCAGAGTAGAGAGGGAGCAAAATCACCTGGAAGGGAAGAGAGAGGAGAATGTATGTTTTTACATTACTTTCCCCTCCCTGCAGAAAACAGTAACTGATTTTCCTTATAAGACAAAACTAATGCTCCTGCCTATTCCAGAATGCCTTCAGAAATGACCAAACACATTACTCCAGCTGAAGCATGTCCTAATCCTCACCTCCATTGCTCCAGCTAGATACAGGCTGGTTCCAGAGCCTCCTAAAGTGCTCTGAGTTGCATCAATTTCCTCTTCAAGTCCTTTATACCAACTGATATGTTCTGCAATACATCAATTTCTGTCATAGTACAGGTATTTAAAAGCCCTCCATCAACATATTTTTAGTTACAGCCCTTGCCCGCTTTCACACACACACTCACTCTCTCAGAATAAGCAGGGAAAGTTTCATGTTTTAATGCACATTTCCATCAGCTGCAAACAAGAGGTGTGAAAGGAAATTAGGCATGCAAGTCATCTCATTCACAAATCAACTGCCTTGTCATTTGCAGGGAGCACTGGAAGGCCCTGCCAAACAACAGGAGAGGAGCAGTGGTGCTTTTCTAGCAGCCTGTATACAACTGGAGCAGGTAGATGACATACCTCCATTTCTCTGAGAAGCCGTTTCAGGATCGACTTCTGGTTGCTGCTCCCAGTTTCCAAGCACAGGGCAGACATCAGCATCATCACCAACACTACAATATTAATGATAAACAACTAACTTACACTTTGAGTACTGATTATTTGGGAGGATTATTTTTATGTGCCAGAGAGCCTTGCTGTGCTAGGTGGGAAAGCAGAGCCAGAGAGGCTGTGCTTAGTTATCCCAGGGCATACAGCAGGTCTGAAGAATGGTCTCCCAGGAAGAAAGGCCACCTGTGTATCCCATGTGTGCCTGCTGAAGGACCCTAATGGGACTGAGCCTCCCCTCTCTCCTTTATATCCTTGCTGTCCTGCTGCCAGTATCACTGTTAGGATGCAGCAGCTGAAGAGCACAGAGACTTCTGCAATGGAATCCCCTCCTGTGGACCTGTGGGCTCTGTGGTACTACAAACAGAAACACCTCATGGCAGTGCCCAAAATCAAGCTTGAGCTCTCTGTCCCTTTGTCCATTTATCCTAACACAGGAAAATAAAGTAATAAAATCTAGATCTCAGTTGTAAAGTATAAACACTCTGCAACTGCCCTGTATTCACATGAACATTAAGAGACTTGAGCCCAGCTATTTTCCTTACAAACTCGACATTACTCAACTTTGATCAAGATATGCATATCCTTTCCTTTCTGAAACTTTTCAACCCAAAATAAACATTCCTCCTTCACAATCAAACGTCTTTATAGAAACCCACTACTAACATTTCACAGAACACTTGAAAAATAAATGGTCGCAGCCTATCAAGTAAAACATTTTGCTTAAATTACACACTCTTCTGTCATAAAATTCCAGCATGTGGTTTTGCCTTCTCTCCATCCCTGGGCCTGCACAAGAGAACATTGCAGGCCCATATTATGCTTCACATTAAACAACATAAAACCCCATTAGTTTGTTGAGAAGCAGATAAAGATGGACAACCTTACCACTGAGGGCTGCCAAGAGCAGAGGGATTGAAGTAAGAAAAAGCCAGTGAAGGAATCCATGCCTATAGCTATGGCACAGGTGATCCATGTGCTAAGCAGTCTCCTGACATAACCAGCAGGACACTGCCCTTAACTGCAATTCTTAAGTGTAAATGAAAGTAGTACATAATCACTGTGTAACCCAAGGGCCTTCCCCAGGCCTTTCAGATTTAAGATGACTACTTAAATCCATGACTACTTTAGTAAGCATCAAGACTTCAGTAAATTTTAGAGCTGAGCATAAAAGTAAAAATACCTGGAGTTGAAAGTATCTTTGTACTTTGAGACTGATCTCCATTCACAGCTTCAGTTACCTCAAAAGCCCCTGAAGATGTGAATAGTTGGTTAATTCCATTTACTTGTCATGTCCTCTTACATGAGAGATCCATACTACAGCTATGAGAGTAGTAACAGTCACAACAGCTGGAGATGCCAAGAGGATACAACTGATGTAAAAAGCAAACAACAAAGAGTAAGGTTAAATTTCTTTGGACTATTAAAAAAAACCCAAACTCAACAACAAAAACAACAAAGCCAAGATGAAATCCAACTGAAATGATGAAAACCAGATCAAAGTGCAATTCGTATGCATTTCTCCATTCATCTCAGCATTTCAAGTGCTGAGATTCAATAAAAATGATATACAGTTTATGACATAACAGTTAAACATATGGCATAAAATGAAGAGATTGGGTGCTAGCTGAACCTCAAAGCATGTAGCTAGTGATTTCAAACCAGCCAAAGGCTCATAGCAACAGCTGACCCTTCCAGCAGCTCACAGCAATTAAAGAGCAGGGCACATTATTTGGAAAATTCTTGGATTTTCCAGAGAAAACACCTCAGAATTGTTCCCGCAGTATCTTGATCTCACAGGTCTCCAGCACACCCTTCTGCTGGATGGTTACACTGCTTTCCAAAGGGTACAAACTTTACAGCCAATACACAACCCAGGGGCTGCCTCCACACTCACCGCAGGCACCTCCTGCACCCCTGCTCATCCTTCCCAGGGCTTTCTGTCCCAGTAAACCCAGAGCTGCTCATCCTCCCTGCAAGGCAGGAGACTCCACCTCTGCTAAAGAGAGAAAGACCATGCTGAAGAGTTTAAACTGTTCAAAATTCCAGCTTAGAAAGAGAGGGCTCTCTGTGGCCAACATTTCTAAAGGCAAAATTACAGCATGCGGGAATTACAGATCTGCAGACAAACCAGCAATTTGTGAGGAATTCAAGTCACCAGAAGCGACAAATTAGGACCACAACACTAACAAAATTAGACACAGTCTCCTTTTAACCTCATCCTTATTTTAAGAGCTTTTTTTTAAAAAAAGGGTTTGTATTTGTTTTGTTGTTAAAGTTTCCATGAAATTGGGCTGAGAGCAACTGTTTAAGAACAATGTTTCTTCATCATTTAGTCTCTCTACCTTAGGATGTGTAAAATTATGCCCATGCCTGTACAAGGAGGTTTCTCTCAGCCATTTAACAGAGTGACAGAATCACCCAGCAGAGACAAAATTCAGTAGCCACATGAAAATTTCCATCATCTTTGCAAACATGCTGCCTGACTGGAGGCTGTCAGCTCTGGGATTTTTTTCAGGTTCCCTTGCATTCTTCGGTCTTCTCCCAGCTGAGGACATGACTAGAGTCAAAAGGCAGCTCTTTCCCAATGTGACTCTCACTCATCTACATGTCAATAGACTGAACTATGGAAAACCAAAACAAGAACCAAGCCAATTTCCACCCGCGCCACTCAATAAAATCACACAACAGCATCTTTAAGCCCTGCCTGTTCATTTGGATAATTACTCTAACAGCCCATCTAAGCATGGCCTCAGCCCTGTCCCCAGTGGAGACAAAAACCTGAAGGAGAAGGAGGAAACAGCTCATCTGCTGAACACAATGTTCGGAAATGTGAGGTGAACATTCCTTGCCACAGCAAGATGAATGTTCCCACCCCAGAACAAAGAAAGGGTTCATATTTCATATATTTTCCATTGTTTGAGCTTGCTTGTACATAAGCAACTACATTTAGCAATCACCAATGGGAGAGACTGAGCAGCTAAAAAGATTATCATGTTTTAAGAATGCGACAACAAAATCAATGAGGGAGGCTGCACCCTGTTCAGTTCCACTAATGTTCTCCAATTCCAGCAGAGAGCCACCCTTCCATGGGTACTGTTACCTGTTACACAGGTTACCACACTTGTGGGATGTACATCATCTGCTGCACAAATTAAAATTATCCATCACATGAAAAGTTATCCTCAGGGAGGGGGCTGCAGAAATGAACCCTAAAGGAAGCTGAACACCACCATTTACTGCTTAGTCTAAGTAGGGCTCTTATAAAGATCCCCTACGCTCATCCTGTCTCAGTGGTCTTCAGTGGTAGAAAGGGAGTGGATACAAATCTGTATGGAGCCAAGGAATTCTAGATTGAAACAAGTCAATACTTTGAAACATGAAATATTTCAATGAGATGGCTTTGTGACATAAGGAAATACCCTGCAGGTAGTAATGGAGGTGGTGGTTTTAGACTGGTTTGATTCCCAGGGGTTCATCAGGCAGTGAACAGCATGGAGGAAGGACTTGTGCAGCCCTGGCAAGCCTCACAGCCCAGTGCCTGTTCCACACTCATGTGCTGCTGCACCTCCACCCTGCCCAGAGAGCAGCTGCTGTGGCTGGCACAGGGTCCTGCACAGGGAAAGGTCAGCAGGGAAGGCACAACGCCCAAGGATCTCAAAAGAAACAGCAAGAAAGGCTTTACCAACCCACAAAGGGTTTCAAAGAGAAGTCTGAAGTGTTGCATGAGTGACTGCTGCAGCTAGAATGACACAGCATCCTCACACAGTTATCACTGCCCAGCAAGTGCTGCCTTTATGTATTTAACAGAAACCTCCTATCACTGCCTGCTCTAGCTTTCACTATACGCTCTGAAAGCACTCTTCTACAGGCCCATTACAAAAATAATGCAGAGTATTTAAGGACAAAGGCAAGCTTTAGAAGACTGGTAAGGAATTAAGTATCCTTAAAACTATTAATTGGGATGGAAGGAACAGGGAACGCTTATCAGTACAGGCTGCTGGCACACGAGGTCGCAGCAGCAGCCAGACATGGCAGGTGCAAGCGATAAAATCTGCCTCCACATTCTGGAGGGACAGCTTCAAACAGAGCTGGTCTTCTCCACCGTGGCTGCTGCCGCTGCTTAATTTTATTACACACAAGGGAGAGCCGGGGGGAGAGAGGGAAAGAAAGCAAAGACAGGAGCGAGGACCCTCTGGGCACCCATGTGGAAGGTACTGGGTGCCCACAGCTGCAGTCTCAGCACAGGCCTCTGAGCAGGGTCTCTGGGAAATTACAGGGGCACCAGAGAGCTGACACGGCATGAGCTTCTGGGAGACAAAAAATGACTTGCGTTCCCCTCAGCAAACCACACGCCACATAGCAATTTGGACTGGAAAGATGGTATTCCGGATTTAAAGAGAAACTAATCTGTTAAAAGAAACAGATCCCAGAGCGGAAGGGTCTGGAGTCGCTGTGTGAGCATCCCTCACATACACTGTGTCACTTCATCCCTAACACTTGTAGGTGCTACATTCTTTCAGCTTTCCACCAACCCAGTCTTTTACTAGCTGGCTTTTTAAGAACTGCCAAGAGACTCTTTCATAACAATAATCTCTAACCTAAAATTATCCACACTGTGCTCTTGCTTCCCTCTAGCCCTGAAATCTTATAGAAGAAGTCTGGGACTGTTCCTTTAAAAGACAGAACAATTCAGTCTCTATTGAATTCTGGGTTAAAAGGAAAAAAAAAACAAAGTAAAAAACCCAGAGTCTAGGATCAGGTTCTCCAGGCTAAGACCAAGAATATCACTAAAGAAGAAAAATTGCTCTTGTTGAGATATTTATAGTTACACGATACCTTAAAATATAATCTTAAAATCTACCTTAAAATTGTAGACACTACCTACCAGAATCTAATTATACTTTCATAATTGTATGTATTAATATCTGAAGTGTGTAATTACAAAGGAGCCAATATATTTTAGAAGCACCATACTTATAAACCTATTTTTTTTTAAATATAAACTTCCTGCATGACTGTAAAATCTGTATTTTAGTTCTCCTGTCTTTATGACTCAATACTAGTAGAGGCAACTAGAGTCCACATGTTTGAATGGAAGCTGCAAACAGGGTTCTTCTGTATTATGTCAAAGGCATTGATCAAAGAAAACCAACAAAAACTTGCTCCTGCAGAATAAAAGAAACCCCTGAAAACAGTGGAGAAATTAAATAAATTAATAAATTATAATTTTCTTCTTACCAGCTTCCTTCATTATAGCAAGAACTCTTATGCATTTGTTTTAATCTACAAAGAGAACTGGAGCACTGAAAAATAGAGCTCTTTCTAGCCAAAAGGGTGATTTATGGAATTTACAAACATCTCAATTATCAGAACAGTGATATAAATCTACCAACTATTGATGTCCACACCGTGGCTGAGCCTGCCTGTTGTTTTCTGGCAGTCTCTGGACAGAGACCACAGGCTGAACATCTACTACTGCCTGGACAATCTAAGCTCTCCCACTGCTGGGCTCATGCTGTACATATAAACCTCTTCTGCAGGTAGCAATGATCCAGGAAATCTCTCCCACTCAGGACTTAAGTGGTTTGTACTTCAATTGCACAAGTCTGAGTGAATAAAACCAAACATCATCAGGTTACAAAGCCCAGTAATTTCTAACTGGTGATTTCCAGTTCTAACTGATGCATTTCCCATTCACAGAGAAAATGAGAAGAGATGGTATAATAGAGCTTGACTAAATATTTAAATCAAAAATGTTAAATCCTGATTCAGATTTTATTGCACGTGCTTACAGACAGAGACCTTTCTCCAGCCCCTCACACAACTTCTGGTTTTATTCAAACATCAGCTCCACTTCCAATTTATTCTTGTTAAGTGGCTTTCAGCAATGCAAGTGATTTAAAGGCACACTTGAGGCAAATGTAATCTAGCAATAAGGTGTAGTTTGACATTTAAACCATTATGTATTTTTGAACATAACATGACTACAGAAGCATTACTAATTTTGAGCCACTTCCAGACAGAAGTCTAAAAAGCACAATGAACTGCAGACCAAAAGTGATTTACCTCTTTTCTCCAGCAACTGTTGTATCTCTCTCGATTCACAGTCCAAAAACTTGAAAACTTTGGTAGCTTTGAAGTTAACAAAGTACTCCCACTGCACCTTAAATAGCTGACAAAAATGTGCCTTAATACCACATGCATCTCAATACACCTTTAAGAACATACATAATTTTAACTTGACTGGAAAAAGTGTTTTAGCTTCTAAGAGCACGGCTTCTCCAATGCCCCCAATTCCAGCAGCTTAAGAGCACCACCCAAAACTTGGGTGTAAGGTCTGCCTTCATGGGTGTTAAAGCATATATAAAACAGTGCACTACCTTCCCAAACTGGTCCCAGCTTACACAGTTACAAAGTAAGCGTGAGCAACATCCATTTACGCCCAGCTGGAATTGCCAATATGTAAGAGGTGAAAATTTCTACTAATTAAAAATACATAATACATGTTTCATGAAGGAAATAGCAAGTGACCCTAAACTTCAGCACATCTGTCAAGACCCTGCTACAATGAAGTATTCAAGAGAAGTCATTAATTTTATTGCTTTTGCAGCACTTCTATATAGTTCAAGGTACACCCCAGAGTCGAAAAGCACACAGCAACACATGCTGGGGAGGTGTTGCTAACTGCTCCTGAGCATCCAGCATCTCTATATGTGTAAAAAGGAGATTAAATAAACACAGAGGTAAATGAAATAAAGTTGGTTATCTCCTCAACAACTAAGAAATGCTGTTGGAGAGAAGGGAAAGGGAGCAGGGCAGGAGATATACTCACTATGTGGGGCATCAGTGGTTGAGTGACCAGTAGCTCCCAACAACCTCATGCTCTGACCAGTGACTTGAGGTTTTTCATTAGGGATTGAGTAATTGCTTGTGCAGTCTGTATGTAAGTGCAGATGAGAAAAACCACCACGATTCCTTTCATTTAGAGGGGAAAAAAAAAATTGTCCTTGTCTTAATACCAGTTGGGAATAAAAGACACAAATACCACATATTAATTATCATCAGAAGCTTGGGAACCTCAGCACATTGTTCTTACAGTAAAAAATCAATGACTAGAAGCCAACACTTGGCATTTTCTGTACTTTTTTATAGGAAAGTCATGGAGAGATTAATGTTTGCCCTTCCAACCACTATTACTCAGGTACTTTCTTTGGTACTTTTGAGTTATAAATTCCTAAAAAATTGCAAAGGAAAAAAAAGTCTCATATCCTAATATTACTACATTAAATAATTTTTTGTCCTCTGTCTTCTCTTCCCCATGAGAAAAGGAACTAACACATCCAAGACAGAGCTGATCAGGAACTGTCAGTTTTAATCAGAGCGCTGTAGCTGTCAGTCACCAGTGGCCCTTGGGTATTTTGTTTCCTGAACATATAAAAGATTGTTATCCTGAAAGTTAGTCAGCATTTCTGGATGCTAAACGGAAATAACAAGACTATTAGAAATGTTTTAACACTGGTATAACTGCAACAGTATTTGAGTTCTAATAGCTCAGCACACCAACACAGGCAATGACCCCTCTCTGTGAGCCACACTGGTGCAATAGAAATAATTTCTCCTTATTGCATAGTTTGCCCAGTTGGTATTTATTAATAATGTTGCAATTCTGTATTAATTATTATTTAGCACTGACAACACGCCTGCAACTGCACAAAATTAGTGCCTGGCCCAAAGTGCTTAAGCAGCTCTGATTCAGCATCCCATAAGCAACATTTCATCCACCAACCTGCTCAGGGACAGCAGTGGCACTTGGTCAGCTGATGTCGCATCAAATTATTTACATCCTACAGCTTGGGACAGCCAAGCCCCAGTGGGTCTGGCTGGGACAAAGTTTACAGGCACCAGTCTCTTGGAAAAAACCACCCAACACTGAAGGCAATGTGGATATGAGAATCCAGTATCTTATCCAAAATTATTAGAAAAAAATCCTGTCATAGTCTCACATTTTCAAATGAAAAGTCTCACTGAAGATGAACCGAGCAAGAGCCCACAGGGATTTGTGAATTTCCCAAACTGCCCACCAGTTAGGAAAGCTGTACTAAAGCAGCTGCCTAAGCCAGGATAAAAGCAAAACTTCCAAGGCCATCACCACCACACAGGCACAAATCATGAAATGCAAACGTGACAGGCAGAGAGAAATAAAAATTGCAAATCATCAACAGGGCAAGCCCCCCCCCTTCAGATCCATACTGCTTTGTTGACAAACCCTCCTGAAGGATCACTTCTCTGAAAAGAGAATATGCAGAGAGCACAGATCAACAAATCCCAGGACAGCCATAGGAATCAGAATCGACCTTCAGGCAGGTTTAATTCAGGCCCTGCAGACTTCACACAGACACGAGTGCTGCTGCCACTGTCAGTTCACCCATTTTTGTTGTTTTCCAGCTCTGAACCCAGAGCTGTATTCTAAGACAATAATGACATGTTACTAATACAAATAGAGAAAATAGGAAGCTATGAAGCAAATAATTAACTGTGATCTATTGTTTACATAATTATTGGCAGAAGACTGAACAAGGAGTAAGATGGATTACTACAGTTTTGGTTCAATGCAGCCTTAAAATAAATAAATAAATAAAAATCATCACATGCCAAGGCTGAAAGGATTTTCATTCCAGCATGGGGTTCTCTCACTCTGCCAGCCAAGCTCCAAGCTGTTACTGCAGCTATTCTCCAGATAAATACTGATCTTTCCCCTTTGCTCTTCTGTTCAACTACTGCAGTTGCTGGCCACCAGCAGAAGCATAAGAAATGTATTTTTAAAAAAAAAACAAAACAAAGAAACAAACAAAAAATCTCAATAGAAGATAATATTGCTCACCAACAACATAACCTTAGTATGTTCATCTTGCTCAAGCCTGAACTTAGGACAGGCAAGGCATAAAGCCGAGTTTTTCTTCTGTATTTCTCTCCCTTCTCTTAAGCTAAAATTGCTCTATGATTTCAGCTGTGGCAGGAGATCAGTTCTGGAGCAGGATGAATGATACTTTTGCCTTCAAAACCAGAAGTACAGAATAGGTGGGAGCAGCTATGTTGCTCTCACGACATGCTCAATTGCTGTCTAGAAGGTTCAGCCAAACAGAAGAACTCCATTCTTTACTCTGTCATTTTATAGAGTGAGAGATAACATGGTGGTTCCAGCCATGTGTTGTGCAGAGGCTTCCATGAAACACACGGCACCATGAAAAATGGAAAGAGCCACCAGAGCATCCTGAACAGCTTGTTCAAGAGCCTTCCAGAAGAAACCTTCATCCACTTCTGACTGGTGATAGATCCAAATTCATGACCACAAGCAGGAAGGATTTTACATCCCTTCAGTCAGCCAGGATCCCTCACATTCTCACTCTCCTGATTTTTTATATACTGTTGTAGAACCAGGAGCACAGATATTAGTGCTCCCTCCCTTTCACTTCCTTTCCCTGCAACCCTACAGAAATAGCTGGGTTACATCAGACAGAAACACACACAAAATAACAATGAAAGCAGATGTGTCAAGAAAAGAAAAACCATGCATGAGATGCCTGCTGTGTTCAGCACTTCAGCAGTTCTAGGTAGGGTACTTGTCCACTCAGTGAATCACGGGGTTAGCTGTTTTACAGCACCAAAGTCAAAGGGGGCATCTAGTAGTTCAGAACTCAGTAGTAATGACTTGGGGGATTGTTATTTGGGTTGAGTTGTTTTGGGGGTTTCTTCCTCTTATTTTGCCCCTACCTGTCTCAGATTTGCCTCTTGATTTTCAGACCAAGAATTTCAGACCAGTTCACCAGAAATGCAATTTACAGGAGAGGTCCATGCCAAGATCTATACCCAAAGTTCTCTGGAAACCGTGATGTGTTGTTCACCTCACTTACACCTCTCAGGGCTCTGAGCCCAAGCCCATTTTGCTCAATTCCCATTAACTTCCGTGGCTCTTAGGCACTTCACAGGTTCTTTGTAGCGCTCGTTTTGCGCACACCTTATTTTTTCTAGAACACTCAACACCCTATGCCCATAGTGCCAATTTCCACAAAACTCTCTCAGCCAGAAGGGCATCATCCTCCTTTGGCCATTTCCAACAGTCATCTTTATCCTTTCTCCTGCAAGGCTCATCATGTTTGGTAGATGCTGCTTGTAAACTCTTGTTGAAATCTGCCCTTTCGTCCCCTCAAATACCTCTTCACCCCTCGGCTATACTGCCTAGCAAAAAGCCACATCTGCTTATCTTGCATGGCCCCTCACACGGACCAGTGCTGTCTC
The DNA here is from genome assembly GCA_013400515.1 of Erpornis zantholeuca. Lineage (NCBI taxonomy): Eukaryota > Metazoa > Chordata > Aves > Passeriformes > Timaliidae > Erpornis > Erpornis zantholeuca. Next base: position 2,049,178 of record VZTN01022780.1, on the reverse strand, counting down.
TTGTTTCCCTCAGACTCTCCATGCTTGGCCTACAGCTCTCTGATGTATCTTGGAGCTATAGAGATAAATGTGGATTATAAGTATCTTGGGTGCACCACCTGATTCCATAGAAGCTGCACAACAATGTCCTGGTCCACAATATACATTAAATGATCATGGTGCAAACAAGCAACTCAGAAGAGTTCTGATCTCTGGAGTTCCTAATTTTTATCTGTCAAATAATGGTCTCCCACTGAATCTCCTGAAGACATACCAAGAGCTTTTCCTAATAGTCATAAGGAACCTCAAGACCTTTACGAACCTTAATTGATGTAGGTGATACATTATAACATCTTTCAACCAAAAGTTCCTCAGCAATTAAAAAACCAAGCAAGAACTATGGGATTTTGTACTGCAGGAAAAGTCACCAGTTTTTAACAAGATATGCTCAAATTTATAACCCACGATGCTACGTCATCAGCAGCTGATTTGCTTCTCATGCTCAGTGTACCAGAAAAAATGAAGAGTAAATGTTTTCAGTTATTCCCATTTATTATACAAATTGACTGACAGAATTTAACCCTATTGCAACTTGGTATGGTATTTGAAAAGTCTGAAGGAATGATTACAGATTTCCCACACTTTTGACGAGAGAAGCTTTATCACAAAGCTTCTGGTATTGACAGTCACATAGATCAAGGGACTAATAAGATCATCATATTATTCTTAAGAACACACTCAATATTTATGAGTATATTAACTCCATGTAATAAAGGCCACATTCTCTGGCTGCAATGACTTGGATGCTTTGGGGATAAAATTAATCAACATGCATGAAAGAGGATCTCAGAGTCAAACAGGAAAATCTGCACATAATAACAAAGATAGTTACTATCTGGCAAAGCTACAACACAAGGAAGAAAAAAATACGATGATTAAACATAGTAAGACTTCACTTGAAATGTAAAATACTCTGGAACAAATCCTGCCAACTTGCATAAGAACCAGCGAACAGGAAGCAGCAGCCTTTGCAATAAAGCCCATCACACAGGGAAAACACAACAATGAAGAACAAGATGCTACAGCACAGTCCCTGTCATTGTGCTGCACAGCACTTGCTGTCTCCTGGTTTTGAAGTGCATGAGGTTCAATTCTAACATCCTTTCACAAACGCTCACGTGTGAGCCAGTGGCACTGCTGGCTCAAGTGCATTCTGTCAGTATTATTTTCTAAGATTTTCCAGCATTACAGTCCTTCCAGAGCTGTGTCCTGGGTTAAGATTAGCTCAAAGAGAAAAGGGAAACAACAAAAAAAAGAGCTTGCACTGCCTCTTAATAGTTTTCTCCCTGAAGCTATAAGCACTGAGCACAGTCTTGTTACAAGGGGAGAAGGGGCTCTTTTTATCCCTTTCCATGTGAGTTCTCTGACTACATTCACTAAGAAACACTCAGTGGGGCACTATGTTACTAACAGAAATGTGAGCTCACAAGTAAAAAGAAGCAGTTTTGGCTCACAACCTCTTGAATGTCTTTGCACTTGAGAGTTAGTGCTGAACCTTTCCTAACCCTTCAGCTGGAGTCTATACTACCTAGTTGTAAACTTGACTTTCAACTTTCAATGATCATTTGCATGTATGTATCTTCAAAGAATGGCATTTGATTTGCAACTATGTTGTAATGAGAGGCTAATTAACACAAATATGGTTATTAGCAAGTTACAGACATTTAAAGGACAAAACCAGCAGACCAAAGTCTGTGATGTACTGTGTGACAGGGATGGAGATCCTCAAGGATTAACTGATATCAGCCAAGGCTCTGCCACTAACTCCATTACCACAGGCAAATCACCGACATTCTGCAACTTGGTTTCTCCTTCTATAGTGGGATAGTGAGACTCATTTACTTTGCTGGGTAGTTCTCCAGCTTAATTAAAACGTTACCTCTAAATTAAAAGCACTACAGAAATGTCAGGAAGTAGCATCTGAATTAGAAGGTGGAGGTGACACCCTAATGAAGCAAGACTACTTTCATTGTCAACAGCAGGCACAGTAAAAGGTCACCCATGGTATAATTGTGAAACCACATTCCAAGCTTCTGAAGGCAAGATTACTTTTCCCAAAACTTCCTTAAGGAAGAAGATATGTCCCAGCATCAGTGGATGGCTGAAATGCTGCAGTTTCACAGGCAATCTTCAATGGTTTCATTACTTTTGTTTTCCCCTTGTCCTTACTCTTTGCTATCCTAATAGGAGCAAAATATCACAGCTTTTGAAAGAATGCTGTTTCCACAAGCAACTGTTTTCAGTATGATCAAAGACGTATTAAGAAAATTGCAGAGGATCATTCCCCTTCAAGTTGGTAATACTCAGCACTGATTGAGTTTTCACTCTTTTCTTTACAAGAGCCATAGTAGAAGCACTTGCACTTTTTGTCTGGGACAGCTTCTCCCAAATATCAGTATATTCCAACATAATCCACATGCACTGGAAATTTCCAGCTCTTTGTAAATGTAAGTACCTTATTGAAATATCCACTACTGCTGTGCAGACTCTTTAAGTACTGGAAAAAACTTATTCTTAAACCAAACAACAAACAGGCCAGTCCTCAGTGGCTAGGCCCATTTTCATCATGTATTCCCAAAAAAACTGCAAACTTAGTGTCAGGTGTGAAGCTGTGTATGCCCTGTATCTTGGAAACTGCACTCAGCCTCTGTCCCAGATACCAAAAATGCACATCCCATCATAAACGCATTTAGTCCATGCTGGGAACTCATTAAACCAAGATCAGGAAAGCAGGCAGCTACTTCCTTGTGTGTCGGACTTCAATAAAAGGATTACCCAAGAACAACTCATTATACACAATGTTTATGTGTCCAGAGTGTAAACACCATATTTGCTGTTTGCTTTGTAGCAATGCAAAAGCTTTGACTTTTAAGGGCAAGATGTGCTATAGGAGAGGTCAGCCTAGTTCATTCTATTACATAAGATGGGCTTGCATCTTATGTGTGACTGGATACTTACTATCCAGCTTCTGCGAGGATATGTTAGAAAATATTGGAATATATTCCAGAAATTACATCTGGAAACAATTCTGTATATGATCTGTTTTTCCCCAGTAAATAAATATATACTTGCATATACTTGTTCTATATATACATATATGTACACTAAATACATACTTGCTTTTCCTTATACTTTTTGGAAGACCAAAATGATTGTAACCAAGTTCTCAAGTAAGACAGAAGACGTACTTGGAGTATTTTGCCCATACAGCTGGATACTCTGTTTGCTTATGTCTGTCTGTCAGCTGTCTGCTAATTGCTTTTGAGGTCACTGACCTGCTTTTCACTAAATTTGACAGCAGGAAGAAGTCCCAAAGCTTCCAACACTTTCATTTTAAAAAATGGTTGGGTAGATGCAAGACTCTTATGAGACAAGAAGAGAAAGGTTAATGACAAAGCTCAACTATTATTTGACGTCAGAGAATCCACAGCAGGGATCACCCTAGAGACAAATCCTCAGGAACCAGTTTCCATTGGTACTGCCACTCTTCTAATACTTGTTTCAAATAAAGCTGGAACCAGAACTTAATTCCAGTTCTCACAACAGTCCACTGGCATTAGGTAAATCATAACTTCTGATGCTATTTCCCCTGCCATAATGTGGCTGGTGTTAAAATCCCTTATTACGTTGCTGAAACGATTCATATTTGAAATGTACTTTGAAGGTCTGGAGAGTTGTATTTACTAATTATTACCTGTCTTGAGACATGAGCTGAATATTCAAAGTGCTAGCTTGATTCATCTGCAAGTGCACATCACATAAGCATGCGGTATACACTAAGACCCAAAATACAAAAGTAAAGATTACTTTTAGAGAAGACTTTATAATCAAGTCAGTTTTCAGCTCAAAACATGTAATTTTTATTACCAGAACTCTTCTATTACACTGGATTTAAATAATTCCATGTTTTAGATTAGCACTTTATAGAACACCAGTTTGAAAAGTAAATACCAATTGACAGAAGACAAAAAGCCCATGCAAAGTTTGATTCTGTCCCCAAAGGCAAGTCTGATGTCTGAGATGTTAAACCTTTGATATCAAGCTGAAAGTTAATAGATAAATTCCACAGGGCAGTTATTGAGCACAGTAAAACCAGAGCTTGTCCTAGAAATACCAGCAATCATAGCATTGGGACCGGCAATGCTGCATTACAATAGGCAGGCATTTTCATCTTCTGCTTGGTCAGGAACCTTCCACCCTTTCCAGAAAAGATGCTTTCAGTTCTTGCAGGCAGAAAAATCAGATGACAAAGGTCTTGGTGGAAGTGCTAGAGCAAATAGGTGAACTAGATGTGATCTTTTTTTTAAAAAAAACAGAATGCACGAGGGGTGGAATAGCTTCCTAAAAAGGAAACTTTCCATGCATTAAAGGTGCTTTGTAGTAAAACTCTCTACTAGAGAGATCCCTATTTGAGAGCAAGGGAGCACGCTACAATATCCTTCAATATTAACAGGTTAACCTCGTATCTTCAAGCTTCCTTCTGTAACAGACTGACTACCAGCCAAGTACTTAGTATCTCCCAATAGTGGCCTTTACATTTCCTGAAGGAACGAGCCACATCTAAGAAGAAAAACAAAAAAGACACAACAATGACAGCTAAATTTTCCTTCTAATCCTCCCCATCTCCCTACTCCAGACAAAATAAATACAACCTGGCCAAGTTATTCTGACAACAGTGACTTAGATTTATGTCCCTTGCTGTCTATCACTGCCCTACAAACATATATTATTTTAATGTAGTATAAACAAATACCAGATTTGCTTAACACCACATTGAGTTCTAGTGATTAAAACATATATATGCATAGAGAAAAATTTATACATGCACAAGCCCCTTTGTAGGCTCTGAAGATAAAATTATCAGTATTGCCAAACAGAGAATATGTATTATATTCTAATGACATGAGACAGTTGATTACCAACAAGCCTACTTTGTTTCTAATTAGCAAAAGTTCAGTGATTATCTTCTTCCCTGCTGTTATTGCCTGACAAGAATAAACAAGGAGTCTTCTCTAGGGATGGCACAGTGAACATCCAAACAGACATTTGTTTTAGAGCTAAGCTTCACAGTAGTAGTAAGTACTGAGGAACACAGTGGTTCGTGCAGTACAGCTGGTCACGCATCCACCAGCGCATGATTTTAAGTGTTTACCTCAAGAAAACCGAGCTTTGCAAAATGTACTGCAGCTGCCTAGCTGCTCCTCCTGCACCCGCTCCTGCCAGCTCTGCTGTCACCTGCTCGGGAGTTCTGCAGGGAAGGGACCCTCCTTGGCACAGGGCTGAAGGGCAGCCGGGTGTTCCAGGCTGGACGGACTCCGCAGAAACAAAGCAAAGGGGATTTGCTTCGCTACGATTTTCAGCCAAGGACACACCGCGCTCGCATGCCCGTCTCCCCCCGTTTGGCAGCAGACTGTGTCTCTCCGGCCGCAGCTGCACCTGTCGCCTGCAGCGTTTACTCTGTGCCGGGATCGATAAGGCGTCTGCCGTCACCCCCGAAACCTCGCCGAGCGCCCTCCGCTCTGTCCGCGCTGCAGGAGCCGATCCCTTCCGAATACCATCGAGCACCGATTCCTTTATCGAGCCCAGACAAACAAAGGGCGCTCCTCTTATTTTCGATAACATTCAGACAAACTAGAGAACAATACCGGAAGGGCCGCACAATGGGCACCGGCCGCGCCGCATCCCTCACGCCATCCCTCCCTCCAGCCCAGGCACGGCGGGCGAGCCCCGCTGACATCCGACCGGGACAGCCCGGGGGACGGCGGCGGCTGTACCGTGCCAGGGCAGGGCGGTCGTCGGGCGGCGGGGGATGCCCTCACAGCCGCCGGGTGCGCTCACCTGCC